>CM076575.1:1747330948-1747740948 GCA_034641835.2 Pinus albicaulis | reverse complement strand
TAATAGTCTGAATGGAGATAAATTACCAACAATAGAGGCCTCCAAAATGTTGAAGTTTTGAGAAAGAAAACATATCCTAACAATAATAACAATGTAGAATGTGGAAGGAGATCATAATATTTTGGCCATTTTTTACTTCATCAAATAATATAGACAAGGGTGATATAGGAAAGGGTGAGATTAGATAACCTTTAAAATGAGAGGAAAAGTTGTATAAATATATTTTGGGCCACTTGAGTGATAGACAA
Organism: Pinus albicaulis; assembly: GCA_034641835.2. Lineage (NCBI taxonomy): Eukaryota > Viridiplantae > Streptophyta > Pinopsida > Pinales > Pinaceae > Pinus > Pinus albicaulis. The sequence goes on along the minus strand of CM076575.1, from coordinate 1,747,740,700 downwards.
CTTTGTCATTGGTCTTTGTGGAGGTGGAATTCATTATAGTGACATTATAATGATAATGTCACTCTCAATTGTATATAGGACAAAAAATGCATGTTGCAAACATCTCATGTGGATAAAATAATGACAAATATATAACTCTAACATTTTATCCTCTTATGAGACAAGTAAGTCATGAAACTAGATGTTTTTATAGCTAAGCATGGCTCAATATTTCATCCTCTTAAAAATCCTCTTATTAATATTGATATTAATATTGTTAAAAAAAAATATTAATATCAATATTAATAAGAGGATTTTTAAGAGGATGAAATATTTTATAAATATTATAAAATAAAAGTGTTGATTTATTTATAAATATTAAAAATGTAAATTCCACACTGGTTTTTTAACTTTTTATGAGTGTGGCTTTTATATTATTAGTCCACGACAATGTTGCATTTGAAAAATGTTTCATATTATATTTTTTATTTTATTTTATTTTTTTGAGCTATAATCAACACTATTTAATAATTAAAATTATTAATCATAATATTATTAAAAATTTACAAAGGCAAATAATATATTTTGATATTAATATTAAAATTAATGTTACCCATTATTAACAAATATTAATATTAACGTCACTCTTAATATTAATTAAATGTTATTGATATTAGTATTAATTAATATTATCAATATTAATATTAAAGTTAATCATAATAATATATTAACTATTATTATACTTTGTTATATATTTATTACTCTAATAATAATTTGTATTAGTATTTGATATTAAATAATTAATATGTAGGAATATACTAATATTAATAAATAAATAAATTTTATTATTAATATTAATTAATTTGAATAAGAATAAGAATATTATTTTTAATATTATTAATATTAATATTAATAAATAATATTAGCAACATTTAGTATTAACAATAATGTTAAGAAATTTTAATTTACAATATTATTTATTAATATTATTTTAATTTATTAATATTCGTAATATTAACAATTACGAACATTAATTACATTAATGTTCGTAATTGTATTAATAACTATAAGTTTCAAACATGATTAAGGTTTATTAAAATTATTAATAACATTTAAATTATATAAATAATATTAATAACATTTTATTAATATTATTAATGTAATTAATTACATTAATATTGTTAATATAAATCCTATTAACATTAATATTGATAAATAATATTAATATTAATATTAATATGACTAATTACATTAATTTTGATAATTGTATTAATAACAATAAGTTTCAAACATGATTAAGGTTTATTAAAATTATTAATAAGATTTAAATAATAACACTTTATTAATAATATTAATATGATTAATTACATTAATATTGTTAATATAAATCCTATTAACATTAATATTGATAAATAATATTAATAATGTTTTCTTTATAATAATAAATATGTTTTTTATTAATATTCTTTTTTTAATTATATTCACTCTAAAAATATGATGATTAATATTACTAATGATATTACTATTGATATCAAAATTAACACTATTAATATAAATATTATTAACATCATTAGTGATAAACAATATTTTTAAAATATTGATTCCTAAGATTTATTAATCTCTTTATTAATCATGTGAGTTTTTCATCATTTGTATTTAAAATATTTATTCCTAGCCTTTACTAATTTTTTTTGTTTTTTATAGGTATCCCTTGGCCTTGTTGATCTCTTATGTTCTTAATATTTTTCCCTTAGGTTCCCCAAATATTGGGTGTTAAATATTAGTCCTAGAATTTAATACTAATGCATGGTCCAATTTCACATTATGAAAAACACTAACTCAATATGAAAATCAACCATGGGAAACCATCGTTAATTGTCTCAATGTCAAATATTGTCTCAATATGAAAATCACCCATGGCCAGCCAAGGTCATAGTTGGTCCAACATCAGTTTATAATATTAACAATCAGTAAGGTAGATTGATCATTTGCGGTTTATAATTTGTTGGGTAATGGTTTTCCCTTCAGTTCACCAATTCTTTTGGTTTATAATATTAAACCCTTGGGTTTATTAGTTCTTTTGGTTTATAATATGAACAATCAATCAATGTCATCCATGATCAAATGTCACATTCTCACAAATATTGTCTCAATATGAAAATCACCCATTGCCAACCATGGTCATAGTTGGTCCAACGTCGCATTGTGACAACAATTGTCTCAATGTTTAAATCAATTCCCTTGGGTTCACCAATTCATTTGGTTTATAATATTAAACCCTCGGGTTTATTAGTTCTTTTGGTTTATAATATGAATAATTGATCAATGTCATCCATGATCAAATGTCACATTCTGACAAATATTGTCCCAATATGAAAATCACCCATGGCCAACCATGGTCATAGTTGGTCCAACGTCGCATTGTGACAACAATTGTCTCAATGTTTAAATCAATTTCCTTGGGTTCACCAATTCATTTGGTTTATAATATTAAACCCTTGGGTTTAATAGTTCTTTTGGTTTATAATATTAATAATCGATCAATGCCATCCATGATCAAATTTCACATTCTGACAAATATTGTCTCAACATGAAAATCACCCATGGCGAACCATGGTCATAGTTGGTCCAACGTCACATTGTGACAACAATGCGTCTCAATGTTTAAATAAATTCCCTTGGGTTCACCAATTCCTTTGGTTTATAATATTAAACCCTTTGGTTTATTAGTTCTTTTGGTTTATAATATGAATAATCGATCAATGTCATCCATGATCAAATGTCACATTCTAACAAATATTGTCTCAATATGAAATTCACCCATGGCCAGCCATGGTCATAGTTGGTCCAACGTCGCATTGTGACAACAATTGTCTCATTATTTAAATCAATTCCCTTTAGTTCACCAATTCATTTGGTTTATAATTTGTTGGGTAATGGTTTTCCCTTGGGCTCACCAATTCCTTTGGTTTATAATATTAAACCCTTGGGTTTATTAGTTCTTTTTGTTTATAATATGAAGAATTGATCAATGTCATCCATGATCAAATGTCGCATTCTGACAAATATTGTTTCAGTATGAAAATCACCCATGGCCAACCATGGTCATAGTTGGTCGACACGATTCTCGACAACAATTGTCTCAATGTTTAAATGAATTCCCTTGGGTTCACCAATTCCTTTGGTTTATAATTTGTTCGGTAATGGTTTTACCTTGGGTTCACCAATTTCTTTCGTTTATAATATTAAACCCTTGTGTTTATTAGTTCTTTTCGTTTATAATATAAATAATCGATCAATGTCATCCATGATCAAATGTCACATTCTAACAAACATTGTCTCAATATGAAAATCACCCATGGCCAGCCATAGTCATAGTTGGTCGAACGTCGCATTCTGGCAACAATTGTCTCAATGTTTAAATCAATTCCCTTGGGTTCACCAATTCCTTTGGTTTATAATTTGTTGGGTAATGGTTTTCTCTTGGGTTCACCAATTCCTTTGGTTTATAATATTAAACCCTTGGGTTTATTAGCTCTTTTGGTTTATAATATAAATAATCGATCAATGTCATCCATGATCAAATGTCACATTCTGACAAACATTGTCTCAATATGAAAATCACCCATGGCCAACCATGGTCATAGTTGGTCGAATGTCGCATTCTGACAACAATTGTCTCAATGTTTAAATCAATTCCCTTGGGTTCACCAATTCCTTTGGTTTATAATTTGTTGGGTAATGGTTTTCCCTTGGGTTCACCAATTCTTCTAATTATAATATTAAACCCTTGGGTTTATGTCATCCACGATCATATAATTTGTTGGGTAATGGTTTTCCCTTGGGTTCACCAATTCCTTTGGTTTATAATATTAAACCCTTGTGTTTATTAGTTCTTTTGGTTTATAATATGAATAATCGATCAATGTCATCCATGGTCAAATGTCACATTCTGACAAATATTGATTCCTTAGGTTTTTAATATTTATCCCTTGGGTCCACTGACTCCTTTGGTTTATAGTATTAAACCCTTGGGTTTATTAGTTCTTTTGGTTTATAATGTTAATCACTCATTCGGTTGTTTTTAAATATTGTTTCATATGGTTTATTACTCTCTTGAGTTTAATACTATTATTATATTAATATATATTATAAATAAATATTCAAATATTTATTAATAATGATTATTAGTAATATTATAATATTATTATTAATATATTATAATATATTAATATTATTATTAATATATAACCATCTATGATATTAATATATAAATAAATATTCAAATATTTATTAATAATAATTATTAGTAATATTATAATATTATTAATATATATTATATATATTTCAAGTTAGTTTATAGTATGTATATAGTTAATATTTTTAATATATTAATAAAAAATTTTAATATATATTATTAATACTTATTATAATATTATTAATTATATATTAATAATATTATAATATTTTAATATTTATTTAGTAATATTAATAATATTATAATATTACCAATAATCATTATAAATAAAGATTCAAATATTTATAAATAATGATTATTAGTAATATTATAATATTATTAATATATATTATTAATAATATAACCAACTATGATATAATATATATTATTAATATATTATTAGTTCTTTTGGTTTATTAATAATATAATCATCTATGATATTAATATATAAATAAATATTAAATTATTATATATTATTAATATTATTTTTATATTAATATATATTATATATATTTCAAGTTTATTTATAGTATGTATATAGTTAATACTTTTAATATATTAATAAATATTTTTAATATATATTATTAATACTTATTATAATATTATTAATATATATACCCGGATGCGGGTGATTAATTCTGGAACAAGTTGGTGGCCAGACGGCACTACGGCAAGTAGTTGGCCTCATGGCACTGCAACTGTCCGATGGAGACTGTACTCCTGCGTGAGGCATTTATGTCAAACCATAATGGGCGCGGTTCACAACTCTACAAACGAAATTCGAGATCATTCTCCGCAAGTTAAACAAGATCTGGTCACTACTCCTTTAATGGCGAGGTTAATGCGGTGGGACGGCAATAGATTCGAGGTCTTTGAATACAGGATGGAGAACGAGCACGCCAAAAGCTGCTTCCCCAGGCCTTTAGCGGTGTATTGCTCGCCCACAGTGAGGCTCTCCTCCGAGCGCACTGTCACAGGCAAGCGAACCAGGCTTCATGGTTGCCTTGAACTTGGCGACAATCTTCATTTCTCCATTGCAGGTAATTGCATGCGTCAGTCCGGGATTTGGTTTGAGAATCTGCTCAGCGATCCCATCGCTTCTCCGCTCTCTCACTTGACCAACGTTCAGCTTGGGTCTCAGCATCCCTTCAGCTCTCCTGCTACGATTGACAACATGCCTCGTTTAAGGCACAGAATGAGGTGCCATCGTGGCTCTTCCAAGAGGATGAACAGGCGCTCCTCCCCATCCTCCAGTACCTCTGCTGCGGACTTTCTTGGCTCTGCCAGAACCTCTCATGCTGCTCGTGGTCGAATTCTTCGGTCTGAGAACTGGAACACCAACTGCCAGAACGCTCCGGCACACTCTCAAACCAGGCAATTCTTTTTTCAAAGTGCGCTGAATCGCCCTTGCATTACAGCCATAGTCACCATTGTGTTCCATGAATCCCCTAACGATGAGGCTCCCGTTGCTGAAGGGCGGGTTGGTCTAGGTGGGCCGAATGATGAAGATATGCCCGAACAGAACGGAGCCAGCACCGAGGGAGTTGATAGACATGGCAATGGCATGAATGTTGATATTGAGATGATACAGGAAGAGCAGCAAAGTGCAATTCAAGACCGGGATAATGCAAACGCTCAGCACCAGCATCATCCGGGTGATGGACAGTGCACCCCTGCGGCAGAAAAGGTCATTCACTCCACTGTGGACCTCTACAATTCTGATGGCGAACCAGATGAGTTTTGGTGCAGGGTCGAGGAAGAGGAACCGGATGAGTGATCCTCCTCAGTTCCAGGTTTTTTGCTATGGCACTGTCTTAAGTATGCAAAATTTCAATGTGTGTTTTTTCTGGTTTTGGCAAAAGGTCTATAGGCTTTTTCTAGATTTAGACATTACCCCTGTGTGGGTCTTTTTGAAGGATCTATGTATGCACTGGTTTCCCTCTGCGGGCAGTGCTAAGTTTTTGAATTTCTGCTCTACAGGCCTCCTCAGGCCCAGACTTGGTTAACTCCTGATGTACATATTTGTTTCTGACTATCAATAGATTAAACTTATTTAGAAAAAAAAAAAATATTATTAATATATATAAAATATTTTTGTGATTTTAATCATAATTAATATATTTAATATATTAATATTCTTATTAATATATAATATATATATTTCAAGTTAATATAATAAAATTATTATATATAATATTTATTTATTGATATATACATTAATGTGATGGGTAGTGGATATAGGCCTATCGGCGTATATCAACCACATTGGTAAATGTGGTTGTAAATCTATTTTATATACGCCTATCGGCGTATATCAACCACATTAGTTTTTACTAATGTGGTTGTGCTAGTTTATCTACTCAAACTTGTTATGATTTTCTCAAGAATGAGAATATGAAGAATATTCCAACTATGAATCAGATCAAGAATTTTCTCAATTTTCTAGGAAGTCGAAAAGGGAATCTGGAAAATATAATGGAAAAATCCCCTTCAAATGTTTTGATTATGCAAGGGTTGGAAATTTTTCATCAAGAATACTTATTTTTTCCCGTAACCAATATTTTTAGAAGTGTTAGTTATGAGTTGTGTGGATAAGTCCTCGGCTCTTTAAGGAATGTTTGTGGATCACTGAAATTTCTGGGAGCACAATAAAAATAATCCCAAGGTCCACATCCTGACTATAAAAGGTGTTATTATCACAACAGAGAATACAACCACCCAAATGTATTCGAGCACCATCAGATTGAGGACATAGTGATTTTTCTTGCCCCATCGCTTCCTTCATGCATTGTGAGCAGTCATTGGCATTAAAATCCTTTTGATTTCTATCATGGCATAAATTTGCATCAACTATTTATTATAGATATGGGATGCCTCAAAAGAAAAAAGAAAAAAAGTTGGTGCAAATTTCTACCATCATAGAAATGTGAATGCATAGTTGGAGTTTTTCTTTTATTGGTTAGAACCTTCTCATTAAAGTGGGTTTCAATCTTCAGTTTTTATATAAAAGAAATAATTAGAAGGGGCTTCAAATAAATTGGGTACAAGACTAAAATCAAGCAATTGTCACATATTTATTCATCAAACATGGTTTTATTTTTTTATGTTTAATTCCTTCGAATGAAAATAAAATATTTTGTTATTTTTCCAGTTTCTGCAACAACAACAATAAGCTGATAGGGATGAAGCTATGCTTGATATTGAGGGAAGTAAATAAATTGGCTTGGAATGGCTAAAGGAAGCCTCGAGGAATGGAAAAGGAATTTATGGAGGAGGCACTCACATTTGCATGGGAGCCTATGCATGAAAATGATAACTCACACCAACCATCTCACCCAATGTTCTCACTACAAAATGCATCACTCACTCAGATAAGGAAAGTGCCAAATATTATGAATATGTGGAACACTCATTGAAGAATTATTCCACCAAGTCATTGGGATGGAGAGAAGAGGTTAAGGAATATATTTTTTTATGTTTGTTAAGGTGGGATACTGAATCACCGTGTGGGAGACGCTTCCATTGTCATATGGAGCAAGGTCGTTCTACCAAAAATATGACTTAGTAAGAGATTTCTTAGTCTCTACATGGTATTTCAAAATTTTCATTTGATGGCTATACTATTAGGACATGTGCAGTTTTTTAATCATTCCTCTATTTTGGCCCTTGAAACTCACACATACTTAGTTTGTGGTTTCCTTAGTTTGGATATTCCTCTATTTCTCAACAATTCTGCATCATTCGCTCATTCAGATAAGGAACATGCCAAATACTATGAGTATATGGACCATTAATTGAAGAATTATGCCATCAAGTCATTGGGATGGAGAGAAGAGGGTAGGGAAGAAATGGTTTCTGGTTTAGAAAACCTAACATGAAAGGGAGTGGCTCCTGATTTATGCATACAAAATGAGCATACTGAGTCTAAGGGAAAACTTTTCAGAGTTCTATGAAATAGCATAGAAACATTGCAAAAACCAGTATGTCATGTTGTTTCTTTGGCAGAAAAAAATACGATTATGGTAACCAGTGTTGTCACTGTTATGACATTGACTAATGCGAGTAAGAAGAAAATAAGCATAAGAAATATTCATAGATTTCATTCTACCCCTTTGGCCAGGTCTCTTTCCTCCCAACCAACTAGGAAGAACCTCCATTTATTGGAAGAATTCCAACCTGGCAACGTTACATCTGATAATGGTAGTATATATCATTGTTGCTGATATCCTTTTGTGAAATAAATCAAATAGGTCCTAGAAAGAAACTTATAGGAAATATCATAAAAAATATTAGATGATAGAAATTGTACAAAAATATCTGAAATGAAAAAAATTAGACATGAAGATCTGAAAGTATTGAACAAATCATCTACCTAAAAAACTGGAGAAATAGAGGATATTTACAAAACTGGTATAGATGGTTCACTAAAAGAATGTAGTTTCTCACTTCCCCTAAAAAGATGAAAAGTTTGTGATTTATTCCATAGTCTTTGATGATTACATGCAACAAACTAATAATAAAATTGGATATTATGCTTTCTTGTTGTCTAATTGAATTCTTATTATGTTTTCATGTTGCCTAATTGAATGCTTCTAAATTTGTCAAAATTTATCTATTTAGATAGGTGATCATTTATTCCGGTTCATTTGCGACTTACAAGGTGAAAAATTCCAAACAAATCTTACAACTTTTAAAATCAAAGTTAATATATAAATCAAAGTCCTTGTGTTTGCACAAGATTTTTTTAACAAAAAGAATGGATCACAAAGGTAAGTATTAGTGCAAAACATAATTCCAACATGGTGTTGGATTTTTGGTTCGTTGATCAGATAAATTATTTAGATAAGATATTTTTTATTGAGTTAAAAATAGGGGTTGTATGATTATAGACTTTACAAATATTACATTATGTGTTGAGCGTTACTTTTAAATCAATGTTTATATATTTAATTTCAATGAACGCCACAACTTCTCACATCATTCTTTAAAGGGCTTTAGCTCAATGGAAGAGAACTTGTCTTATAAGCAGGAGGTTGCTGGTTCGATTCCACTATGCCCTAACATGAATCAATAATTGACATTGTAGTTTATTTTTAATTAAATTATTTTGATATTTGTCTATTTCAATGGCGATGATTTTTTCTCGTAATATTGTATTGTCTTTAAAAATATTTTTTTATTCTCTCTAGAGACTCGCAATATTTCAGATTAAAGACATATTGTCTCTATAAAGACAATATTCTTTAATCTCAATTATTGTCTCCTAAAAGACGATAAATCTTGTGGTATATATTTTCTTCATAGAGATAATATTTTAAGACAATAATTTTATACATGCTCAAAGATAATATTTAAGACAACACACAATTTTTCTCTTGTCTCAAGTAAAGACAATTTACCGAAAAGTTATATCAAATATTGTCTTAAAACTCATTTATGTATAAGGGTGTATATTTTCTTTATAGAGATAAATTTTTAAGACAATAATTTTAAACACCTGCTTAAAGACAATATTTAAAACAATTTATAATTTTTTTGTCTCAAGCTAAGACAATTCGCTCAAAAATTGTCTTAAAACACCCTTCTATGTAGTAGGGTAATTGTGTTTCACATATTACATAAATAATATTGCAATTAATTGGAAATTTGATTCCCTTGAGATGTATTGAAGTCAAGTTCTTACTCTACCACAATTAAACTGTTTCATATCTTGTTTCAATTAAACTTATATATCTGCTAGTGGAAAAGAAATACATTATTTTGAAAACAAATATGTAGAAAATTTGTTTGTTTGAAAAAACATGTTCCTTTTACCTATACTTCAACTTGATATTAAAGACTTTCTACTCAAAACTTACATTTTCTATAGTAAAACTTATTTATATTTCTTTGTAAATAATTAAAAAAATTAAAATGAGACGTTGATCCTCTAACATTAATAACCTAAAGTAATAATATATAATAATATAATACTAAGTGAGAATATTAATGAAATATTCTATGGTTTTTCTTCGATACACATTATACAACATTGGTTTACATCCATGGTGCCCCCATGCGAGAGAGGCGAAGGCCCCTATTACAAATTGGTTGTGTCTAATCATACATCTAAATAGCAACAACAGAAAATTCCCTCACAATGAGCGACCTAGGAAAATCATGAAGGTGCCACCACTAGATCAAGTCAACAAGATGCATCTATTACTTCTTTGGATCAACAGGCGAAGCGTGAAAAAAATCCTAGTCCATGTTTCCCTTAGGCATAGCATACCCCCTGCTAGAGATCCTATCAGAAAAACTAGGATTCATGATCGAGCTCATGGAGGAGGAAGCTATCATATGAAAATTCATTGGTCCATGGCCATCAGAAAAAAACACATCTTCATTAGCTCAAGAAGAACTGGACCAAGAAAGGGGAATTGAATCTCAAATTAGGATTAAGGGGATTTTTCATGGTCATTTTCAACAATAATGAAGATCAGGATATAATTATGAAAGGTGGGCCATACTTCATGAATTTGGAAGGATTATTCATGAAACCATTGTTTTATGGATAAATCCCTATTACGGACAAGAGTGATCTCCCTAGTATCCCAACATATAACTAGAAACAAACAACCATCTGAATATCTTTTTCCCTAAACTATTAGCATTAATATTATCAAAACATAGAAAAGAGAGGATAATGTTCCTACCTTTCAACGAGATGTTTTATGTAGACCTTGCCTTTTGTCCTCAAGAATTCCTTCAATTCTGAGAAGAACATCCAATCACAAACATGCAAAGAATCAAAAGCACCTACAATATATAATAATCCAAATACCATCTTAACTTAATGATCGAGGAGATTAATAATTTTCATTATTTTAATGAATCTAAGAAAAACAATGAGAAAAAGTATGCATATGAATTATCAAGAATATAAAGAGAAATCTTACAATCGAGCCTTGATGTCGTACATATTTCTCCTGTATGCCTTCACAACCTTCCTCCTTGGTTTGACAAGATTTCGACTCTAGAATGAACAACATAAGATTATATTCAGTGAACCCTTATGAACCCCCTAACCCTAAAGTTTCATCTCAATTTACAGGAGAAATTAAGGAGGTTTCAGATCCACCAATAGAGGGATGAGATCCTCTAATGAAGGGTTTAGGGTTCCTTGATCGAAGGGGATAAGTTCTATGATTGGAGGAATATAGCTCAAATTTGCGTGACTCAAGAGGATTTTAGTTGGAATAATATGTTCCCAACCATGATTCTATTACTTTCCTATCTTACTTTATTTCAAATGGGGTGCACAGGTTTTATCAGAAACTAGAGCAAAGATGTTCACAGCTAAGGTTAGGAATATATACGCATGAGTAGGAAGTGTCCGCAAAAAACACACAAATAATCTTTAAGAGTATCTAAGAGATTTTTCCCAATTCCCAAGACTTGGTTAAGGAATATAAGTTTTTTTACTTCTAAGTAAGCATGAGTATGGATGGTGATATATCCATATTGACTTTCAAATTTCATGGTGACAAAACAACATATAACAAATTACCCCCTAAAGTACGAAATTTGAGAAATTTTTTCAAGAGAGTGAAGTACTTTATCATCCAAAGGATTGGATCATATACATCAGTTGAAAACCTATAAGAAATATTTAATACAAATATAATCATCACTGAGGTAGGAATTACCATACTCAGAGAAAAAATAACTATATGTTCTGGTACATAAGTGACCTAGAATTACCCCAATAGTAAACACAATATGGACACAGCTATATGTTTTGAATTAGCCTTCTAAAACATGAATACATAACTTCTCTCAACCTGGATGGTTGGAACTAGATCCAGGGTCTTCATTTCTTCTTCTTGAACTAGTACAAATCTAACCATGTGATTGATTGTTTAGAAGTCAAACATGGTAGAAAACACTTGATTATCGATCAATGATGAAAATCGTTAACACGTGTGAGAGAAACCACCAGTAATGAAAATGGTTCTCAAAGTACCTTGGTACAATCTATGAAATATGAATGAATGATTTTCAGTTGAACACTCATAGAGTCATTTGATTGAAGGCTAATGATGAAAACTTGTCATCGAAGGCGAGAAACCTGCCATTAAGGAATGCAGATTTGAAGGTACTAATAGCATTTCTAGATCAACTTCCGAGATAATGAGCTAAAATCGATAGGAATTCAGCCATCATAGGAGGGCCTACGACACGAAACCATTATCTCAAGTTTTTAAGAAATATTTTTCAAGGATTAGCTCAGGGATGGTCAACGCGAATGGAAAAAAATATTTGCAATGAATAATGAATTGAAGTTGAAATTTCTCTTGAACATATAACGACACCGTAAACAACCTGGAACAATTTTACTTAAATATAATACCCAAAACTGGTTGAAGACATTCAAATGAGGTTTGATTAACTGTAAGAGAAAAGGATTACCCAACCTAGATACGATTGTGACAAAGTGTCATGTTCAAGAGTGACATGCTGCTTTTAAAACAAGTATAAAAAAATGGATTATTTTTCTCAATTTTCCCCCACCATCTCTGGAAAGGACCTCTTTGTTTTTTTCAAGCTTGAGGATGATAACATTTTCTTGTTTTTTAGGCTCATCCTTCGGATGAGTCCATCTTAGTAATTTTAACGAACCCTAAGAAGGAGTAGTTCGGTCCCATTGTAATCGACGGGTCCTGTAGTGTTTAATTTTAACGAGTCCATCATAGTATTAACTCAGTGTTTTTCAGTTTTAGGGAGTCAGAAGAAAAACATAAGTAAACTTCGTAGTGTTCTTTTTCGTAAGTTTTAGTCTCTCAAACCTGAAAGAGGATAAAATAATGTAAGAGAGAACTCTATTGAACATGCTTAGTCAATGTATACCTTTTTCGTAATTAGTCTAGTTCAGTCCGGAAAAGGGGTAAAATTATACTGAGTAGACCATTGCTCATTTATTTTAATGAGTTCAAATAGTCAAGTGCTCGACAATATTTTCATGTTTAGAGAGTTTTAAAAGGGCTTAAAAGAGGACTCTGTGGTTTCAACATTTCGTATTTTTTAAGAGTCTGAAAAAGTGATAAAAGTTTACTCTATCATTAAAATGATTTTTTTTTTAAACACATCCTATTCTCTACATAGAAAACTCAAAAATTATAATAATATATTCTCAATTATCGTAAAAATATTAAAAATTTGAACTGCTAAGGTCAAAATAAATAAAATAATATTATTTTGTTCCTAACAACCTATAAAAAGTGGAAAGAATAAGCCATTTTTACCATTTTATTTCTAGAGTAGTAAAAAGGAGTTTTTACCATAGATCTTCTAAAGCTAAAATCGAGAGGACCGACAAACCATTTCATGAACCGTCAGTTCCAAGTATTTAATCCCTCCATTATCTTGAATTCTATCCATTTTATTTTTAATTTTAGGCTTCTAGATTATTTTTTTGGAGAAAATTTGTTTTTATAAATTGCCCTCGGGGGTGCGCAGGTTTTCCTGATCGAAATTGCACACCTCGATAATTTTTAACACAAAAAATTACCATGCCTCGACGATTTTTATATGTAGATCGTATGCAAAAACACACTGTCTAAAAAGGAAAATTGTGCAGGCACTATGGGGTTTTCAAAAAATGGTTTTCTTTCCATCAAAATTGCTATAAGTTCTCCCAGAAGCTTCCTAATGTTCCTAAATGATTGTTTGCGGGAAATTTCAAACAACCATGCTTGAGTGGAGAGAATGCGAGCATGAATCACATGATAATGAGGCCATTGATAACCCAACAATGCTATGGGTGTTAAAAAATTGTTGTCTATACAAGGAATGAAGGCCCAAGTAGAGATAATGACCTGGTTGGTAAAAACCTGGGATGTCCAGGAACAATGTTTTATTATTGGATACCATAGGCTCATCATTGATGTAGAGGATATTTATTTCCTCACCATTTTTCCCTAAGTGGAAGAGACATCTCTTTGTTTGGCACACAACCAAGAGGGTTACCTAATGATTCCTGATGTGGTCACTAGATTATGTGGCAACACAACTCCTCGTGTGGACACCAAAGAACAAATGCAAATGGATGTTGAGTGTTCTGAGGGAATAATATTCAATTGGTGCGAAGGAGTACTATTAAATATGAAAGGACAACTCACGTGAGCAAAGAATAGTAAGCTAAAGAATTTTGGCTATGGTGCCATTCTAATATATTTTTCCTTAGAGAGAATCCCACTCCTTATACCACAGTAGTAGTTAGTGGATACTACGAGACTGAGAGATACTAACATGTTGCGATGGGTTTTGTTGATGTCTCTCCATGGCGACGATGGCAGTCCTGTTGTTCGGTATACACCTCAGTTTTTCATATTGATGAGAAATCAGATCTTCATGATTGAGGACTCCCCCTATGCATGGGTATATTTCAGGGGTGACCCCGACACAACACTCCCACCAAGAGCATTGTGAGATGCGTCAGGTAAAAATTATCATTTTGAATTTCTATGTTTTATAATTTTTAGCTGATTTTTTATCATCTGACACTGATAATAAAAAACATTTTAACGCCGATGTTGGCCCAATAAGATGAGTAGTGCTTCATCGTTTTAATAGAAAAGGAGCACAACCTATAGCACCAACTCCACCATAGACTGATGTAGCCGAAGCCCTCACAGAGTTAGAGCACAATCTGGAGAGGTTGACCATAGACATCCCAGAGACTGGGACAGATGATTTGCCTCTCCGATACCAAAGGCATGCAACTGGGTTTCATAGTCCATTTAGGCGATACCTGTGGAGAGTGGTTCATACTATACTCTTCTATCATGATCATCATCATGAATAGATGATGGTAGTTTTAAATGAACTAATTTTTTTTTTGTATCAGTATGTTTAGATCATAAGGTGTTTGAGACCTATGATCATAGATGATGTATATTTTTTGACACAATATGATAAACAACTATTTTGACCTAATGATGATTACTACTTTTGTCTCTGAGTATCTTGTTCAATATGGATCGAATATTGTTTTGATTTACATTCAACATTGCAAATGTCTATTTAAAACTTGATTATCCAATGCATCAACTAATGTGTTTAAATTTCTTGAAATGTGTTGATATTCAATGTAATAAAACCCTCTTTCCAAGATATGGACCCTTAAAAACATTCTTAACAATAATGGATTCCTGATTGCATAAAAAGTGCTTAAATGTAATATAATGAGTTGTGAATCTAACCTAACAATCATACGCCAAATGCCAAATGCAATGGCATTATAATATAGCTCAATGACTGTACTATATTCTGAAATTTTGTTCGTTGTTTGACTGAGGAAAACACCATGAATAGAAACTAACTCATCAGTGGGTAAATAGATAACCCAAGCAACAGAAGATAGGTTTCATGTACTATGATAGGCACCGTAAAAAAAGTCAATGTAAATATGAGGGAATGCCAACATATGCAATATCGAGAGTAATCAAGATAAGAAAAAAAAGTAGAAGAAACTCACCAACCAAAATAACTAATCTAAAGCACACTTTTCATAAAAATGTAACTGATGTACAATGAAGATCTCCACAAGATAGATCATGCATAATACCTCTTCAGATAAAGACCATTTCTGGTCTTATCTAAAGAGACACCATCATAATTATCAACTAGTTCATAGGCTCCTTTTGTAATTACATGCTTAACAATGTAAGGGCCATGCCACATTGGTTCAAATTTTCCAGCACCTAGCTTATCATGAGCTTGATCGTATACTAAGATAAGATTACCTTTTGAATAGAAGCGAGGGTTAATGCTTTGATCTTATTATGCCTTAACACGTTTTTTATGAGCTTTAGTGGCTAATGCAATGGTGAAATGAGTCTCATATAACTTTGCTAAGTATAAGAAGTGATCTTCCTCTATAGAGGTAGTTGGTAATAACTCAATGGATGTTTTTAGCAACGGAGTTTTACATTCAATGAGTAGAACAACTTCCAAACCATAAACTAGTTGAAAAGGAGTAAACCCTGTAGATGTTTCTAGGGAGGTACGATATGCCCATAATGTTGAAAAAGACATGGTGTGCCAATTCAATTTATGACTTCCTACAATCTGTTTAATCATATTGGTTAAAAATTTCTTTACAACCTCAACTTGGTCATTTTCCTATGGGTAATACAGTGTGGAATTATCATGGCATAGGATGAGCTGAGCAGAAATTTCAGTCATCGTAATGTTTCGAAAGTGGATACTATGATCCATAGCGAGGGCTTGAGGAAAATTGAACCTAGAAATGACATGATTGAATATGAAAATAGCTCCAGTTTCACCGCCAACCTTAAATGTAGGGATTTCCTCAACCCATTTGGTAAAGTAATCTACAAAAAGAATAATATACCCATTTCCCCTGACCGCGTGAGGGTTACATGTAACACAATAGATGCCCCATTTTGCAAATGGACCGAAAAATATGATTGGGTGAAGAGGAGCGGGAGGTGAACACATATTTTGATAAAAAATATGACAATTGTGACATTTTCTAACCACAAGGATACAATGTTTGAAGAGTGACGACCAAAAATAAACAAACCCGCAATATATTTTGGGCTATGGGAAACACAAACATACGAACACGACATGCTCTAGAATGGAAGTCATTTAAAACCATTCTGACTTCTTCATGAGTCAAACAACGTCAAAAGACAGAATCTGCACCAGGACGGTAAGAGTGTCGCCAACAATATTGTATTTTTGAGATTGGTATCGAATCCTATGTCGATCAGAGCATGAAAGTTCAGGCTGAAAGGTTTTGGTTTGAAGATATATAATGATATCTCCATACCAAGGATCTAATGTGCTAATCAGAAACAAAGATTCATCGGGAAGATGGTCTTTTGCCACAATTTTAGATTCAGTGTAGAGAAAGCCACACGTAAGTTCAGTAAATACTAGTGATTTCTTGGATTTGGATTTTTCGAATTCCAAATCGAAATCTAGTAGGATAACTATCCACTTCGAGTATTTTCCCCCGAGAAATTTTTTCATCAAAATGTAAATCATAACGTTGCAGTGAGATATCACGATTGTTTTGTGTAACAGTATGTAGTGATAGAGTCTTTGGATAGCTTGAACGGTTGCCAAGGCCAATTTATCCACATGTGTATACTTGTTCTTTGTGGGTGTAAGGTTTTGAGCTAATTAATGAATCACATGTTCATTTTTGGATTCACCCTCTTGAACTAAGACCATTGCAATGGTGGAATCGGACACAGCTAAATACAAAAATTAATCTTGGTGATAATCAGGTGGATGAAACAACGGTGCATGGGTCAACACATGTTTAGGTGCATCAAAAGTTTTATTGAAAAGCTCATCCCAAATAAAAGGAACATCCTATTTTAATAACCAAGTGAAACCTTTAGTTAAATCTACATATTTAGGGATAAAACTATGTAGAAAGTTTTCCTTCCCTTGAAAACTCTGGAGTTGGTGGAGAGTAAAAGGAGGAGGTAAATTGACAATGGCCTCAACCTTCAAAGGGTCGACACAAATACCTTCTTTGGAAACAATGAAACCAAGAAATTATCCTGATTGTATAAAAAATACAAATTTTTGTGGATTCAAACAAATATTGTGATGCCTACATCACATTAAAATGGCACGTAAATGTGTAGGATGTTCTTGCCTGCGCATAGAATGAGCAGGTAAGTCATCCAAGTAGGGTTGCACAATATGTTTGATGTCGTGAAATGCGTAAGACATAGCTCATTGAAATTTGGCGCTAAAGTTTTTCAATCCAAAAGGTAATTTACAATATGAAAATGTCCCCCATGGATAGATAAATGTTGTTTTTGGGCTGATATGCAAGGAGTATGTTTATTTGATTGAAACCAGAAAATCCATCCATAAATGAAATTATTTTGTTTCTGGCACAATCACCAACAATTTGTTCAATGCAAGGGGTGGGATAATTGTCTTTGGGACAAGTTTTATTAATATCCCTATAATCAACACATACTATAATAGTTAATTTTTTCTTGGTCACTGGAACTATATTAGATAACCAATCTATCAATGGAATAGGATAAATGAATCCCGCACGAAGTAGTTTTTCAACTTTAGCTTTAATAGCAGCAAATTTTCACGGATGTATTGGACGCAATCTTTGTATAATATTTTTAGCATTCATGTATGTCTTAATTTCATGAATTATAATCTTAGGATCAATTCCTGGCATTTATTCATCTCAGAATTCCTAAAATAGGGCTTTCTACATGTTAGTTTCGTCAGTTGAGCATGAAGCACCTATATGAATGTCTTCAGCTATTCCTAGTTTGATTGATATGTAATTTGGAATTGATGTGGAAATGTTTCCTTATTTCATCTCAGAATTTGAATGAAGGATTGGCATAGGATTTTGAGGTTCGTTAAAAAAGTCACTGGAAAACATCATTGAAAATCCATCTTTAACTCTATCAATGTATGGTAGAAAAGAGGATCTATGGTGAAGATATTCCCAAGGTAATTCGTCCAATGAAAAAAATTCTCGAATATTTTCATCACTCAAAAATATGTGTTGAAAAAGATCAGAAAGGATGTTGTGGCTAAACCTGGTAAAGAAGAAGACTCATCACTGGCCACATTCACTTGATCAGTATCGGTTGATGAAATTTCAGAAAGAGATTGCTTCGCTACATATGATGTAATCATGTTGTTATCGTAAAATAGTAAAAGGCACATTAGGAGGAGGTATAGTGAAAGTTCCCTTAATAGCAGAATCCTTAACTAGTCTTACCCCAACATCTTCATAAGGGATAACCATCTTTCCAACATGTTAGATACTATCCATAGAATTAGGATCGGAAGTGTAGTAAGACAACTGATCAATTTTAACAATCTTTGTTTTATGAGGAAACATGATTAATCAAAAGATTGATGAAATGGAAGTGGTCATAGAATAAGGCCAACTTTAAACTAACATAAGGTTGTATTCAAGAGGGGCATCAACGATTTCCACCTCAAGCGTAACGATTTTCCTTCTACCTCTATGGGTAAATCTTGGAGTGTTCCAAATGGACGAAAACCTCTTCCATCAAAGGCTTTCAGAATCATGGGTGACTGATTGATCGGTGGATAACCAAGAGTTTTCCAACAGGCTAAAGACACAATGCATGTAGATGCTTCCTTGTCAATCGTTGTGCGAAAAACTCAACTAGATTTAACTAAAAATAGGTATTTGAAAAGCCATTTGGTGCGGGAGTCTAGGTACAAATTTCTTGAGATAAAAAAAAATCAGATTAGAATATTGAGGGTCAATTTATCCAATAGCCTATAATAGTAACTTACTCTAACCTGGACAACAATACAACACTTCAAGGGTCAACATTTCTGAAAGTGACATTGCAAGATATTCAACAATTTTGTAGTTCTGAGTGGCTCTTGCATGTGGATTGAAAGCCAATTTTTGATGTACACCTTTGGGAGGTAGTTTAATTACTAAATTAACACTTGATTTCTTGATGTGTAATGGTTCAGAAATAGGAGTTGATACTAGAGGTTGAATGGATGATCCAATTTTGTTTCTAGTTATAGGACTCTTAGATCCATAATATTCAAATTTCATTGCAACCATGGCTTGGGACATCGTCAGGATATCCACTGATGAACTAGAAGAAGATCCGATCATTTTGATGTCTTGTGATGGAAAAGGATCTTTAAGAATACCGGGTGTGGGCGAACCTTTAACAAATTTAGATACCTTGGCTTGATGTGGGCACTCTTTTGTGTAGTGATCCTTATCATAGATAAGACAGGGATAACAAGCTTTCCTTTTTTCTTCAGATGGTTCGGCTTTTTCTGCTTTCTATTTTGGAGAATTGTTCTGTTTGTTTTTACCCTTTCCTTTATTCTTATTGTCAGATGATTTGGTTTTTGTAGTAGATAAATCTATGACATGGATTTCGGCAGAAGTTTCTAGAGAAGAGTATAATTTGGGTGAATCAGGTAAAGTTACGATTGGAGTAGTAGATTTCGATTGTTTCTTTTTACTCTTTTATGTACTAATTGTACCAAGTACATTGTCTGTGGCATGAGAACCAGAAGGAGTTGTATAAGTAATTTCACCTGGGCGTGGTAAATAGGGAATGTTTTTATACAAAGTACCAGACTATCTGTAAACAAGGTCTAGATAATGGGATTGAGCAATAACCTATTCTTCTGTCACAACGCCTCCTTTA
This sequence comes from Pinus albicaulis, assembly GCA_034641835.2. Taxonomy (NCBI): domain Eukaryota; kingdom Viridiplantae; phylum Streptophyta; class Pinopsida; order Pinales; family Pinaceae; genus Pinus; species Pinus albicaulis. The sequence continues at coordinate 1,747,720,249 of CM076575.1, read as the reverse complement.
GCTACATCTTCAGTAATCTAAGGAGTAATGATTTGAGAAACCATTCAACCAAAATTTGATCTGGGATGAAAACTTTGAGTAAACAGGGTCTACGTCGCCATTCATGGACGTGATCTAAAATGTACATAGATGTAATTTGTTTAAGTGAATTCAACATTTCCATGCCATTATTGTCATACTAGTAACTAAAAATGAGTAAGGAAAGAAGTTGCTAAGGCATTGAAATTGCTGAAAGAGCCTCGTGGTAACTCAATGTACCACTTCGTGGCTAAGCCAATCAAAATTCTTTGAAAAAGTATTAAACGAATGGAATCATCAATCAAAGAGGTGTATGCACACCACAAATAATAAGTCATAACATGGTTTGAGGGGTCATCTCCTTATTTTCCTTCAAACTTTGGAATGTCACTAGGAAACTTAGTAGGCATGGCTAGTGAAAATGGAAGATGGTAAATCGGATCATTCATTATCGGAGACAAGTTTGGTAAATCTAAAGTTGCTATGAAATGTAACCACCTGTTAGGGTCTTGCAGAGAGGGTTGATATCCCTGAGGGATGAGTCCAATACCTGGAGAAGGGTATCCAGGAAAACCTGAGATAGTTTGAGGAGTTGGAATTGACACACCTCTAGGATATATAGGGGTATCCATACCGAATTGGGGTTTATATGGTATCTGAAATCTATAACGAGGGTATGGTTGGATCTGGAAAGATGGATTTTGTCCCAATTTTCCATATTGAAATTGGCCTTGAAATGGCTAGCCTTGAACAAATTGACCTTGAAGAGGTTGACCTACCAGGGGTTGTCTTTGAAGAGTTTGAGCTATAAAAGGTTGCTCTTGAACAGGTTGGCCTACAAAGGGTTTTCCTTGAATAGGTTGAGCTACAAAAGGTTGAATTCTTTGCATAGCTATTGTACCAGGTTGTCCCAAATATGCTTGAGGAATCAATTGAACTATAGGTCCCGTTTAATGGGTAGTAGTCCGAGGGATATCATGTGTAACAGTTTCCATTAACATTTGAAGGGTTGTAGCAATAGAAACTTGGTGAAATCTTGGGACGAGCGTACCTATTTGTTGAACAGATGTTTGCACAACAGATTGGATAGGAGTATTAGGAATACTTAGATCATGTTGTTAACTACTTGGCATAGATTCCCTTGGGGTAATTTGAAGTGAAACTTTAACAGGTTTTTGGACTTGGGTGTAACCAAATTTTCCAAGTGGCTAAGAAGGTTGATTATAAGGCATTTGCAAGGTACGTTGCAAAGACTTTTGAGTAAATGAGGGGTTCCACATAGTGTTTATCCATGGATAGGGAGTTCCCATTGAGGGTTGTGACGCATAGGGTTCACCAAAACCAGTTTGAATCATTGGACCATAAGGTTTATAATTACCAGGAATATGTTGCCCTACAACCGTCAGATAGGTTCCAGTGAAAGGTTGTCCTCCCTGAAAAGGTTCGTTCCCTTGAAGATGCTACTGCCCCCTAGGCGCAATGTAGCCACCTTGTGAGCTAGCTTGAGGGTTATTCCTAGAAAAAATATAAATATGTTCTGTAGTCAAAAAATGGGTGATAGACTCAAATTATCCATTTGACATAGTATAAGTTTCAGAGAAAGGGGATGCTCCTGAAAAAGTCTCAGAAAGTGACTGGTACCTAGCAGGAACAGAAGGACTAGCATACAAAAAGCTTTATGATGAAGATAAAAACATGGATGACTCAGTAGACATGTTCTCAGAAGCCATGTTACTATACTTGGGTAAAGAGTAAAATGAATTCGATGTCGTGGATGTCCATAACTACAAGAATGTAAACAATAGGTGAATTGGAGATACCAAGGATCCAGTTGAAATGTAGTTAAAGAAAAATCCAAAGGGTAAATTGGTTCACTATACCTTAAATCTAAAGATTCTTGATGAGAGGGAATTTTATTTTTTTCTTCTTCGTCATAGATTTCTTCAATGCTAATAAGGTTAGGAGGAAGATCCTCAATGATGAGAAACTTTACTCGACGTGAAAAATGATAAATAGGAGTCGGGCCTATAATGTTCGGAGGTGACTCAGATGAAGTGGAATCAGACCGAGGTTCAGGTATTTTAGGTTCAGTGAGCTGTGTATCTGAAAACTCACCAGTGATAGATTCAACTATAGTTACTTCAGAAATTTCTGGTTGATCTTGTTCTATTTTAGTTATCTCAGTTTGATTAACTTCGAAATCAAGATGTATTATCATAGATGACTCTCATTTTTCAAAAGACCCAGTTCCTGATGATTCAACCATTTTAGTTTTGTTTTTTCCAATTGACTAGGTGTATATTCAGGAGGTTTCCCCTGCATTCTACATGAATGTATCGGTAATTCAGCCACAGTTAATTTATTTAACACAAGAAATCAAATTTTTTTAAAATAATCACACCTAAGGCCTCTAAAAGTAATAAAAAAATGAACACGTGCTACCAAATCTAAGAATGAATCCACACATAAAATATATGTTTCGACAATAAAATCACTAGTTGGTGATGAAATCCAACCTCACAAAGATTAATGTGGAAAACTAGTGGTTGGAACAGTTAACCTGACAACCTGCTTAATGAATCAGTCTAGTGCAAGTAACTCCACTATGTCATCTTGAAGTGAAAACTAACTTCCATAAAGTCCATGTGAGTCTACTCAACGTCTGCTCTAGGTACAGTGGGACCTTCCGTCCACCATCACGTTCGGAAAAAAGATAAATATTATAGCCACTATTGTTACCAACTGAGACAATTGAACCTAGGGGAATAGTCTCTAGCCCGATATACACACAAGGCAAGAGTATCAAAGCTAAATCCCCTTGAAATCTCCTCGACATGGTAAAAATTATTTTTACTAACAAGTGATCCTAGGCTCCTCGACAATGGTTAATTTGAGGTTTACCATTTGTAATATGTGCACATATTCTACCTATACCAATGAAGTAGGTACGATTAATCCTCTAGGTCTGACATTACCTCGTGCTTGACTCTTTTAAGAAGAGATTCTCAGAGAAAAATTACAACAATTGAGGTTTTCCCTACCGCAAGATGCTACTTGTTTGTTTATCTTTTTTGGAAAGTTAATTACTCCCTATTCCAAAGCGCTAATCCTAAACTAGATTGGTGGAAAGAGCCCTAGAAAATATACAAATATCTAGATCAATTTTATTAAACGCTGTATTAATTTGGATGTTGTTTATGCAGAGGGGTATGGAAATGAAACTTAATGATGTTGTGACCGACTCAAAAAAACTACTCTAAATGCATCAATAATGAATATTCAATTCTTGATTTCAATGAGTTCCTAGTTAAGGGAAAGTAGAAATATTTTTTGAACTCAAAAAAGTGCAAATTCCCTAAAAAAGCCCATAAAAATTCTTTTTATCAAGAAATCAATTTCATTTTCAATCATAACCAATATCACTTTGTAATGAAAATATTCATCGATTCAAAGCCAAAATATACAATTTTATGAGAAAATAATCTTTGAATTCTTCAAAATAAAAAATAAAACTAGAAAAACCCTAAAAGATCTAAAATTTTTTCAAAAAATGAAATATATTAACTAATAATCTAACTAACGATACCTATGAGTGTACTTTCATGATATCTTTCAGCTGAAAGAAAAATAAATATTTTTTTCACTTTAACAAGGAGAAGCAATTTCATAAAAGTCTACTTTTTGAGACAAATCATACTTCAATTATCTAGAGTTTTTACTTTGCAAATGAACAAAAAAAAATCACTTAAACAAGTAAGACCAAAAAGACACCTGGTAGCTCTAGAGGGAAATGATAGAAAAACAATGATCTACGCAGTAAATATATTTTCCAAAATAGAGCAATTCATAAAACCAGGGCAAACCCTACCTGAAATTTCAAAAAAGATGATTTATCAAAAAGACTCTAAGGTAATTAGGAAGAGCTCACAAACAAAATGTGAGGGTTGGTATAAGTTAGGTTGAACCTATGGAAATTTTTCATCAAACTCTGAGAGAGAATATTTATTTTTTGAAAATTCTCAGGGGGTGCATAGGTAGTCACTGAAAACAAGTGCGCATGTGCATTGTATTAAACTAAAAAATTATGCAGGTTTGCGCTCTATTTATGAAAGAAAACCGCCCAGGGTAGATAAATTTTCAAGGAAATAACCAGAAGGAATTCTAATTCATAGGATCTAAAAATTCATAAACCCAACAACACTCAGACATATTCAAACTAGAAAGATTTGAGAGATAAACCAAAAAGAATCAAGAGAAAACTAAGCTTGTTCCCAGTATGGTTGCCAATTTGTTTTCTGGATAAATCCCTCTTGCAAACAAGAGCGATCTCCCTAGTATCCAAAAAAATAACTAGAAAAAAAAACCCATCTGAATATCTCTTTCCCTAAACTATTAGCATTCAGAATTTCAAAACTTTGAAAAGAGAGGATAATGCTCCTACCTCTCAAAGACATGTTTGATGTAGACCTTGCCTGTTGTCCCAAAGAAGTCCTTCAATGCTGAGAATAACTTGCAATAAAAAACATGCAAGGAATCAAAAACACCTTCAATATATAATAATATAAATACCATCTTAGCTTAATGATCAAGGAGATTAAGAATTGTCATTGTTTTAATGAATCTAAAAACAACACAATGAGAAAAAGTATCCATATGTATCATCAAGAATATAAACAAAAATCTTACAAGTGAGCCTTGATGTCGTACAAATTTCTCCCATATGCCTTTACAATATTCCTCCTTGGTTTGGCAATATTTCCACTCTAGAATGTACAACATAAGATTATCTTCAGTGAATCCTTATGAACCCCATAACCCTGAAGTTTCAGCTCAATTTATAGGAGAAATTGAGGAGGTTTCAAATCCACCAATAGAAGGATGAGATCCTCTAATGAAGGGATTAGGATTACTTGATCCAAGGAGATAACTTCCATGGTTGGAGGGATATATCTCGAACTGACACGACTCAAGAGGATTTTATTTGGAAGAATATGTGCCCAACTATGCTTCTAGAAGTCACTTTTCTCTTTTACTTTGTTTTAAATGGGGCGCGCAATTTTTATCAGAAAACAGAGCACAAATTTCTACAGGTAAGGTTAGGAATATCCACACATTCGTAGGAAGTGACTGAAAAAAGAGTGCATGCAATATTTAAGAGTAGCTAAGAGCTTTTCCCAGATCCCAAGGCTTGGTTAAGGAATATAGGTGTTTTGAATTCTAAGGAAGCATGAGTATGGATGGTGATAGATCCATATTGATGGTAAAATTTCATGGTGACAAAATGACGTGTAACTACCATGGGTTCCCATATTTAAACTAGAAAAAATAATATTTTCCATACTTCCCAGCGTGGATTAAGATTTATTCATTGCCTCAGAAGTATTGGTATCCATAGATTCTAGTCTACATTGGTGAAAAATTGGGGAAATTTGTAGTGTTGTTAAACACAACGAAGGCGAGTTATTACACATCCTACACAAAACTATATGTTTACATGCATCTTACAAAACCTCTGTTGAAGAGCATTAATTTGAGCTACGAGTATATTGTATGGGAACAACCAATTGATTATGAGAAAATTCCCTTTAGATGTCGTCGATCTAATGCATATGGCCTTCCCTTCAAGGATTGTTGGAAAAAACTCCATCATCTAACTCCATAAACCACACCCCAACCCCTGTTTCTATTGAAGAGGGGTTTACTGGAGTAATTGGCAAAAGAAAGGCAACAAATAAGCATGGGGATCCGCTGATCACCCAGAACAACCACAATAAACACCTTGTTCTACAAAATGAGGAAGTAATCACAACACCAATATAGGAAGAGATTAATCAAGAATCTTCAATAACTCAAAAACATAATGAAGTGACACCATGTTAGATCCAACCAACCGAAAGAAAAATCTCAGAATAAGAGCTACAATAAATAACATAATATTAGAAAAATAAGGACCCAGTTGCCATCCCTGATGAATAGATGTAGCTAGTACTAAAGGAATATTTACACCATCAATATTTTTTCTCCACAAAGTGTAAATGTTAGGTACAATCTAACATCCCTTTTCTTCTTTTTCCATGCAAGGAAAAAAAATAAATGCCCCACAAAAACATGTTCTCTCCCTGAAAGAACCTAAGAATAAAGGTAGGAAATCCAATGGACAACTCCTACAATATCATGGAAAATTTTTGGTTAATTTGGGTATGGTAGCCCAAATTAGATTCATCTTTCCCCTCCTTCCTAAACCCCAATAAAGAAGATAATTACCTAGAATGTATGAGGATTGAATTGTAAATGCAAATGCCACATCCTCAAAAATATCATCTCGAAATAAAATCATGGCATTTTGTTACTGTAAGAAACATAATTTTCTCAAGGTGCCCTAGTGGGCCTAGCCACTCTATAGAAGCCCACCATAATAATAGTCATAGATGCCTTCTCTCTTCCAATAATTATCTCAGACTCTTTCCAACCGATGGGTTCCTCACAAGCTGGATATATTTCTAACATATACGGCCCAACCTTGCCCTAAGATAACACATATTTTATTTCCAATCTATCCTTGATATAGAGGATGATTCCTTCATATCGTTATGTCATACAGGGTGATTTCAACGTAATCCATTCACTACAATAGAAAATAGGAGTTCAAATCCTAGAGGAGGAATTGCAAATATTTAATTCCTTTATAGATAATTCTAAATCAGTAGACATTCAAAGAATCAATGGTGTTAAAATGTGGAATAATAGACGAGGTGGCTTGAAGCATGTAGCATCCAAAGTAGATCAATTCATTGTCTCAAAAGCTCTTCTAACTCAGGAATTACTATGGATGCCTTGATTCTGCCTGGCCATGGGTAAAATCACTAGCATATAGTAATACATTTGGGATGATCCTCCTTGCCCTTGAATCACCCATTCATTTTTGAAGCTTTTCAGATGTGACATCCCAATTTATTCTCCAATATGGAATCTTGGTGTTCAAACTCGATGACTATCACTGGTCGAATAATGTGTCGTTTCTAGTAGCACCTCAGCCTTTGTTGAGAAAAAAATTGGAGTGGAATAAGAATTATTTTGGAGATAGCTTTAAGGAAAAACATAAGCTAGAAAAAAAAATGGAAGAAGTGAAACAAACTATAATTAATGAAGGACTCTCTAATAAATTGAAAGATGTGGAAGGGAATCTAAAACAAAAATTAAGGGAATGCCACCTACAAGAGGAAATCCTCTACAAATAAAATTCAAGAGTTTAGTGGCTACAAGAAGGTGAGCGCAATAATAAATTATTTCATATATCTATGGTCAGTCACATCATTAGAGGAATCAAATATCTAACTTTTGAGTCTACAATAATGAAGTTGTGCAAAATCATGAGGTGATATCCAATGTTGTCTCAAAATATTGCAACACTCTCCTTAAAGAGCCACTCCCAGATAGAAGGATGGACATCTAAAAAAATAACCCAACACATTTTGCAAACGATATCAACAAAGAGAAATTATCACAAAGTAGAGGAAGTTGTTATGAACATTCATCGAAATAAGGCATCAGGACTTGATGGCTTCAATATAGAGTTCTACCAAGCGTGATGGCCCATTATGGGTCATGAAGTTTGCAAAATAGTAGAGGATTCCCGAAGGTTTACATCTCTGGCCACCTCGATGGATGTCGCTAATTTTTCCCTCAGGCCTAGATCCTAAAAAAAACATTCTTCTAATTATTACTGCCCCATAGCCCTTTCCAATGCCATATATACAATCATATCCAAAAATATTTCCAATCACCTCAAACCGCTCCTCCCTAGCATCATCTCCCCAGAGAAAACTGGATAGATGGAAGGGGGGAAAATGTAATGTTCCTAATTAGCCCAAACTAATAGGAATATTTCATTCTGTCTTTAATTTTATTTATTGATGAATAAAATGTAAAGGAGGACATGAAAAGCTCCTAAAACATAAAAATAAATCAATGCCCAATGTGAACAGAGAGAAATCAGGGATTTCTTAATAAAAGCCGCTTGTGTGTGAAACAGGTTTGAGCTATTTGACTGGGTCAACATGACCAAATCTATAGCACTGTCTAGATTCAATGTATCTCCTAAAGGGACAGCGTAGTTCTAGAAGGAGGACCTCATGTGAAAGGGGTTAAGTTATTCAAGGTGGTTTAGGGTTTTGCACCTCCTCATCTTATAAAAGGAAGGAGAAGGCTCAAGAGAGTGGTTGTTGAAGATATTCAGAAATTAGTCTTATTAGACTAATTATATTTCTATGGGCTATTTAGCAAGAGAATAGTGAGGGTTTCCTATTTAGGAATCCTCCCTCCTTCCTTGAGGATTTCTTGGAGGAGATTGTGCTGCTTTGGCCCACTATATGGCATTGGTCAAGCTTCATCTCTCTTAGGAAACGTAAATCCAGTCAGGATTTACATGTTTCAGTGAGCTGCAACAAGTGGGATTCTAGATTTTCAGAGATCTAGCTTGTTTTGGGAGCCTCTTCTCACGGAGTGTGTCTTTTAACCTCCTGGAAGAGTGCCTCTCCTGATTGTACTTCAGATCCATATCTTGGCATCAGGCTAAAGTGATCTCCACTTCTTCAGTGTAGTCCCTTGAGGAAACTAAGTCATTTTGCAAGAAGAGTTGCAGTCTACATTTGATATTAGTTTGGAGGAGAGATCTTCGGTGAAAGGACTCCTTTCCTTCACTGTGGTGATCCATGTATTGGCCAACAAATCCATGTTCCATTTCAGATCTGATCTGCTGTGTGACATATTATTCAGAAATTTTTGAATTTTACAGCAGATCCATGGTGTAGATCTCAGATCTATTCAGTGTTCTTCATTTTCTGCTGAGATCCCTAAGGGGAATGTACTAAAAAGCAATTTTTGCATATATATCCCATTAATATATATCACTTTGTACTCTAATAGGTTATAGATCTGAAGGCCCCTGGGGCTTGGTCTAATGGCCAGCGGACGTACTGCTAAGACGTTCGTGCTGATACGCAGGTCACGAGTTCAATCCCCGACTGTGAGGCTCAAAAGGCTTAGTCGATTACCCGGGAGGCGTGCCTGGGGGTATTGTGTCTCCCCTAGAGGTATAGTGGTAGCCGGGGGGATTCGACCCCGTGTCACGCGAGTACGATACCTCCGCAGTTGCCGATTCCTCTAGTTACAAAAAAAAAAAAAAAAAAAAAGAAGAAGAAGGTTATAGATCTGAAACATAATAAAAAAATGCTTCAGAATCCTGTAAATTATGTTTTTTGGTTCATCCTGCAATCCCTTGTGTTATAATGCTGGGTTTTGAGGCATTTCTTCATGTAATTTACTATGTTTCTCATGTAAAGTGATATGGCCATGTATTATATGTGTTTCACTGATTTTAATACTCCATATTCACTAAAACCTTCAGAAAATTATGCTCTTGTGCTTCAGCAAATTTCTGCATACTCTAGGTCATGGGAAATCAGGGGTTTCTAGCCTAGTTAGGAAAGGAGGAACTGTTTAACATAGAAAAACACATTTTTTTTTATTGAAATTTGACATGGGAGTCCCTCATAACCCTAGATATCATATCCAACTACTTTCCCACCTTATTTTTATGCATATCTCTGAATACATTCGTTTTAGGGCCTAAATCCTCACTTTTTCCCACCTTTTGGTCTATAAAACGCTGTATAAATTTTTTTCTGCATATTTTATGGAATTTTAAGTGATTTGACATCTATTATAAGGCATATTTCTGTATCTCCACATTGGTAATAACTCAGATTATTCCCAATAATGTAGTTGTTCCAATTTTGGAACATTACAGAAAATATTAGATAGTATTATCCTCATTCATGAGAATCTCCATTCACTTAGAATATCTAAAAATTTATTCATGATCCTTAAACTGGGCATGTCTAAAGTATTTGATAAAGTTAGTTGGAAATTCATCTACCGTGTCTTGCAAGCCATTGGTTTTCATTCCAAGTGGATTTCATGGGTAATGGTTCTTATCTCAAAAGCCTTATTTTATCTACTCTTTAATGGATCCCCTAGGCCCACTGCTACTCATGAAATCTGACAAGGAGATCCCATCTCTCCCTACATATTTCTCTTAGTGGTCGAGGGTCTGTGTTGCACCATTTAGCATACTCTCGTTAACCACTAATTTTGAGGATTACCTCTTGGTACACCGTACAAAAAATAAAACCACCAATATTTTGTAGATGAAACCATCCTCATGGGCCATCCCTCTCTATAAGAAGCCAAATTGTTAAAATATATTTTACTCTTTCACAACAGTTTTAGGTATGGAAATCAACAAATTCAATTCTCAAATCTTTTTTTTCAATACTCCTCAAGGTATTCAAATCCACATCTCTCGTTTCATGGGCTATACCAAGAGATCGCTTTCGTCCAAGTATCTAGGTGCCCCTCTTAATTCCAATCACCTATGTACCACTATTTTGGAAAATATGATATATAAACTTGAAGTTATGCTTTTAAGTTGGACTTTTAGAGTATTATACTTTGTTGGTTGTCTTACTCTACTTAAATCTATCCTGCATGTTAATTATTCAAATATCTACATTGTTCTTTGCTTTTATAGTCACATTTCTTCAATAACATGTTAGGTTCAGCCAAAATAATTATGTCATTGTACATATATAAATTATTACTAATCAGAAAATGCAACTATGTAGAAATAAAAACACCATCATCATCATATAAGTAGAAGAATCTAGAAGGATCAAAGAAAGAGAAGCATGAACACATAGAGACATCAGTATTGGTCCAAGACCAAGGCAAAACCCACTATGGGGAAAACTGTTGCAAATTCTTCTTCTTAGATCGTCATCAAATAATTCAACAGCAAGAGTACAATGGTCCATAGATCCAGATCTTCATGATGTAGGAAACAACTAGAATACATAAAATAAAACCTTAAACATACTTCTATTCAAGGAACTTGATTATGAGTACAGAGATTCACTGACACTAACTGAAGCCTACTAATGAATATTGTTGATACAGTGTGAAGATTGTAGATCAATCTTGTAGTGGAAATACATAGATCATATCTAGAGATCTGCATATCTACAGCCCCAAGAGTACAGATATGAAAGATCATCAAGTGATATCAACTACCAAGTCCTATATTTGAGTCGATGAAATTGTAAATGACGATTCTAAAGAAACTGGGATTGTGTGAAAAAAGGATGAAGGAACTGCAAAATCAACTAAATGACATCCCACTAGATCTGCTTATGAAACCTCTTAACCGTGACCTTAACACTCTCAGTCCGTGGCTAAAGCACCCTTAATCATGGCCTGGACATTCTATGCCTGCGGCTGAGGGTATGATCAACCTAGAGCCCTAGCCACACCCAGAAGACGGTCTTCCCGTGGCTTTATCATCTCAACCATGACCTTAACAAATAATTTCTACAGTTATAGCTCAGCTCAGCCACTACCAGCCCGTGGTCTACCTGCAGTTATGGTCTAGAACACCAGATCAGATGTGAGACCCTACCTGTGATCTTGATCCTTTACGCGAGATTTTCCTGACATACCTGTGCGAGCCAAAAAATAGAAAATACTAACCAATACCAAAATAACATGAAGAAGATCTCATGAGCGAATGTGTGAAAATAATCTTGGGGTATCTTCTATTTATAGCCTTTGTGTGTGACTTCTTGGGGTTAAGGCTAACTCCACATGTGGTTAGGCTGACCCATTCCACTTCACTTTAAAATAAATTAACTCATAATTTAACTTTCTCTTAACTGACTGGGGTGATATATAGGTCAATTTTGGTACTCTTGAAAAGAGGAATCTAATGCAATTATAATCTCATCCATTTGAGTTTTCCAAATTGGAATTTGACTATAGTTGCATAATTTTAACACTCCCTCTCAACGAGTGAGAATTCCACCTGATAATATGTGTTCATCGACCAATATTCCATTCTTCTATCTTCATGTGACATCATGTATCATAACTGATCATCTCTATCATGTATTCTTCATGCTGTGTATATTTCTCATCATAAAACATCAATGTGCTTCTAATGCTTATTTCTTCTTATCTCTTGATTGTACTTGCTCATATGCTGAACATTATTGGATGTAGAAGAATAATTTATCATCGGAGGGGAGCTGAGGCTACCACCCTTCATACATTAGGCTATCATTTAGAATCTATGCCATCAAGTTGCTACCCTGAATATCATCATCAATCAACATTGTAGAGCATATAATCAAGGAGTCAATCTCGACCTATAATCGCATCAGGAAGAATATCTCGACCCAAAATATCATGGTGGAGTTATACCTCTATAACCCCATATCTAGAAATAGGATATTCATCCATGCAAGGGAGCCCATCTTGACCCTGGAATCACATCGAGGGGAGCTCAATCTCAACCCATAACCGCATAGGGGTATGTCAACCCATCCTATTTCCTACTGATATTCCCATCAATGACCCAAAATAGTCATGTGTTAGAACAATTACATCATAGTTGCCTTGGATTGTACACCCAAAGTACACTCAAATTTTTGTCCAAATGAGGAGCGGTATTATCGACAAGCCATGCTTGTGGGTATGACGCCAACTAGGGTATACTTTGCAATGTCCAATTTGGGGGGCAACATTCTCGGACCCTAGGAAGATTTGGGACAAGCATCTGAACTCTATGAAGATACGGGAGAAGCATCTCAACCCTTTGAAGATAAGAGAGCAACATATCAACCCTATGGGTAATAGATAGAGAATATGCCCCATTTTCCAAATTTCCATCAACCCTAGGAGCCCTCTATCTGAATTCCTCCTCCTTGGATCTCAGGCAGGGAGGAAGAGATGGCTCAGTTTCCTTGATAAACACTGCTCTCATCTGCTATCTATTGATTCTTATTCATACAGGACATAAAATAAAGTGTTATGGCAGAACATATATAATCATGAAAATAACAACAAGATACCAATCATAACAAGATACCATAATGATCCTCCCTCTCACGGAGGTGTTAATCACAAGTCTAAGCTTGTCTCGAAGAACTACATTGTCTAAGTGAATGGAGAAATCACAATCCAAAGTATATGTATATGGGATTATATGTCATTATAGTGTATATGTGTCTTATCCATATCATTCTTATATAGCTCTCTAAGGATATTCTACATCATGCCTCACACCTAGCCTTACTAGCAACATTGTATCTGACGTTAGTCGTGCTATTGACCTCTCATCCAATATATCATGAAATATCTCATACTAAGGCAACATAAAATTTTACTCATACATAATAATCCAAAACGTTATCAGTTCATTCATGCAGCTACATATCATGGGAGAAATATCTCAACCTTTAAAAGTAGAGTGTTTCATGTAGATAATTCAAAAAATGGTTGGTGGAAATTTTTAATGAAGCAACTCAATCATGAATTTAATAATGTTCTATACACATCATATATAGATGTATTTTCAAAATGAAACATCAATTCTTCAATCAAATAAGAGATTTCATGTCACGTTAAACAACATTTGAATTTAAATCAGAGTGTCCAAGGATTTACATTACACAGAGACATTTCAACAAACTTGCAATATGGAATTTCTTTCCCAAATTACAGAAATTGATTCATCATGCCGTGATACATCATTACAAGATTCAGAAGCCATATCCCTATTACTTATATTTTTAGAGGCTTATCACCTATTAACGGTAGACTATCAATATGTAAAACCGAAGACATAATCAAAATCAAGGTCATACCTTGGAAATCATTATCCTGACTTCACCAGATAACTATCGAATATAGAAAAATATGAATCGAGGATCTTGCATCGCACAAAACTCTCTACAAGCATAATTGCTTACCATGCAAACATAACCACCCTTACAAAAGTCAATGTTGTGTCAAAAAAGTTATTTCATCAGATTTTAGAAGCTAAACCAAAACTATGATCAAAGAAATTGATTTCATAGTATCAATTATTTCAACCATTGACATATAGGCCTCATATCAAGTCTTGACTTCATTTATTGTCAATTCAATAGGTCAATCATGCCATTACAAATCATTTTCGTTACCATATGCTAGTGCATACATCAATGTTAAGTCATGCATGTTCCATCTTCATAATAATTCACAACAACCATTGTGCTAGGAACAAGCAGGTCAATACAAAGCCATACTTTTGAATACTCACATGCGACAGTGAAGGTCACTATTTCCTTATAGAATTTTCATCTGGAAAATCAACTATCGCCAGATCAAATCATGCCAAATACAAATGTGCAATTGTGGTAATATCTATAATTATATACATATCTCAATCATTAAGCATAATGTCAAAAGTTCAAAACACATTTTATCAATATCAATAAGCTAAAACATGTAGCACAATCCTCATATGCATGTCTCAGTCACCTGCAATCACAAGTTCGATTCAAACATCCAAAATTTTCTTGCTGACAAATATTACTGATATCTACAACACATCTTTAGAATTGACATCTTCCAAGTGACCCTATGATTTCGTTCTCAATTCCAGCAATTCGAGAAATCAATTTACAATGGCAAGACATGTCAGAGATCCCTCGATTTGGAGTATATATTGATTTCATTGCATAGAACTTCAACTATGTGTCTATCACGCATAGTCACATCTATGGGACTTCCTTTGCATGAGAAAGGCTCAAACATTTGTTGTAGATCAACAATGTCACAGACTCATAAATCATAGAAGAGCATGCAATTTCATTTTCATTCATGTCATCAAACTATCTTTACTAGAGTCATGCAACAACATATATGTTAGATCATAAACACATATCTATCATGACCATCAACATCATGTCATGAATATTTCATCAAGGGATGGACTTGAAAGATCGGGGTGACAGGTTGATGTGATAACACAATCTTACGAACCCAATCAAGTTAGAGCATTTAATTTCACCATATTCCATAACCACAAGAAGTAGGATATCTAGAACATCTATCTCATAGATATGTCTCTATCATCATGGTTTATAATACCATGCTTATCATGATCAATAGGATCAAGTTAGGTTAATCGATAAACCAACAAAATGCAATCTCTCTTTCCATGAGCTTTCTCATGCTTATCACAAGTATCATCAATACCGTATCAATGAGGTAAACTTATATAAGAGACCCGAAAGATCTTATGCATATCAAGAGTTAAGAGTACCATTTACGAGAGTCAGGATCAGGATCTCAAAACAATATATGTTAGCCAAACATTAATCTATGCCACTATATCCATGATCAAAAATAAGTATCCTTGTAGAATAAAGAATATGATCAAAATATTCACTACCAGGTGCACCATTTCATCATAGGAAACATAAATCCCAATGAATCTTATATGCATTCATGAGCTATTTGTGAAGGAGAAATTCTCAACATATCATAGGGCTTACCTAGCCATCTAATGTTATAGCTGAAACATAACATTAAAACACTATACCATGCATGCCTTGTGGTATTACCTGTGCACCTTCACATAGGTAACCTCAAGTGCCTCTTTACCTTTTACATATAGCCATATTTCCTACACTTCAAAAGATCCTGAAGAGGGATCCACTCATCGCATCTCATCATGGAGGCTACAAATTTCCAAGGGCTCAAATGTACATGCCAGAAGTAATGACTAGAAACAATAATCAGATCCATGGGAATAAGCAAGAGTAAGTTCATAATTCAAGGAATACTTATCTTCAATGAGATATGATCCTCTCCCTCTTGAACCAACCTTCAAGATCCCTCCATAGACCATAAAACAATGTTTACTTCTATTAAAAACTTTATCAATTACCAATTCATCTATCAAATCGATCCCAAGTACTTGAGCATTTCCACATAGGCCATGTGAGTGTTTCATATAACAAATCTCAGTACTTTACCATAAACCATAT
This sequence comes from Pinus albicaulis, assembly GCA_034641835.2. Classification (NCBI taxonomy): domain Eukaryota; kingdom Viridiplantae; phylum Streptophyta; class Pinopsida; order Pinales; family Pinaceae; genus Pinus; species Pinus albicaulis. Next base: position 1,747,704,299 of record CM076575.1, on the reverse strand, counting down.
TTTATCTCAAACCCTTATCCTCTAACCACCTAAGGTTTTATTTATACCCTATAAGTATTTTAGGTCTCTACCATCCTCTTATTGCTTCCATAAGTGTCACAAAAGGGGTGATCTTCATTGCTTTCCTCCAGCCCAACTCTGATACCATGTTAATTTTCCATAGATATACATTGTTGTTTACTTCAATAGTCACATTTCTTCAATAACAAGTTAAGTTCGCCCCATATAATTATATCATTGTATATATCTACATTATTAACCATAAAAAATTACAACTATGTAGAAAGAACAACATCATCATCATCATCATCTAAGAAACATAATGTAAAAGGATCAAAGGAAGAGAAGTGTGAGCACAGAGAGACACCGAGATTTGTTCAAGATCACAGAAAAACCCACTACGGGGAAAACCCTTGCAAATTATTATTCCTAGATCATCATAAAATTATTCAAAAACAAGAGTACAATGATCCATAGATTCATATATTCATGATGTCGGAAACAACTAGAATACGCACAATAAAACCATAAACATACTTCTGCTGAAGGAAATAATTGTCAGAAAAGATTCACTGACACTGGCGGAAGCCTACTAATGAATACTATTGATATGGAGTGAATATTGTAGATTCATCTTGCAATCAAAATACGTAGAGTAGATATACAAATCTGCACATCTACAACCTCAAGAGCACAAATATGAAAGATAATTAAGTGATCTCAACTACCAAGTTATATATTTGAGTCCAAGATGCTATCAATGACGATTATGAAGTGATTGTAACTGCGAAAGAGAAGGATGAAGGCACTGTGAAATCAGCTAAATGAGGTCCAATCCATACTTTCTTATAAAATGTCATAAACATGGCCTTAACACTCTCAGACGGTGGCTGAAGCACCCTTAACTGTTACCTAAATGTTTTGTTTCTGTCGCTGAGGCTCTAATCAGCATGTTTCCCTAGTCGTGCCATGAATAGGGTCTTCTCGTAGTTTTACCATTTCAACCGCAAACTTGACAAATCATGCCTACGGTTTTGGCTCAGCTCAACTTCTACCTTACCGAGGTGATGGGCCAGAACACCCATATCATATGCGAGACCATTCCTGTGATCCCAATCCTTTGCACGAGCTTCTCTTTACGTACCTCTGCGATCTAAAGAACAAAAAATAAAAACCAATACCAAAATAGCATGAAGAAGATGTCATGAGCGAATGTGTGTAAATGATCTTGGGGTCGCTTCTATTTATAGCCTGCATGTGTAACCACTCAGGGTTAAGGATAACTCCACATATGGTTAGGCCGACCCATTCCATTTCACTTTAAAATAAATTAATTCATGATTTAAATTTCACTTAACCGATTGGGGCGATATGTAGGTCGATTTTGGTCCTCTCGAACAAAGGAATCTAATGAAAATCTCATCCATCTGAGTTTTACAATATGGGATTTCACCGCAGTTGCATAATTTTAACACTGCAATCCATTCCCACATATTTATTATGAACTTTGGCTCCTCCTAAACAATTCATGAATAATATCCACAATATCGAACATTCTTTCCTATGTGGAGGTGAAAATATTTAAAATAAATGGGCCCCTATCGCTTGGTAGAAATTATATTAGCCAAAAGTAGAAGGAGGATTGGGTCTGTGTGATCCTAATCTTGTTAGTAAGACTTTGTGCGTAAATATTCATTGGATTTTCTCAAAGAATCCTTCCACTCTATGGAGTTTTATGTGGTCTAACGAATGTGCACCCAACCTACCTTTGTCCTAACAAATCAACATGGACAACAACCCTGTTTGTTCACACACCTAGAATGTCGCAAGTAGTAACAAAGATCTCATACATGTTCATTCCTTTTGAGATGTAAGGGATGGAATAACAACACTTTTTTGGGAAGATTCACGGAACCAATTTCCAAGAATTTAATCAATACCCAATTCTTTGCCTTTAATAAATTCTCTTACTCTTATGGGCCTTTCTATAGTGGCACATTTTTTGGGGCCTTCAAAACCTACTTCCCCTTGGTGATCCTGGAGCATTCGTAACTTCATAAACACAAGAGAGAATTGGGAGGGGAAGCAAGCCATTCAACAAGAATTGGCAACTAGAAATGTAGAAGTACACGATGATGAGGACATTATAAGATGGGGATATGGCTCCTCTAGTGTTTACAATATAAAGAAAGCTCACTAAATTCGCACTCTCTCTTAGATCAATGAACCTAGTCTATCCTCGTCTATGTTATGGAAGATAAAACTTTGCCCTAATGTAATTCTATTTATTTGGATCGTTTTAAAAAATAGGACACTCACATGGGACAAAATTCAGAGAAGAGGCTTCATAGGGCCTTCCTTATGCTACCTTTTCCATAAGACAGAAGAATATATTGAACACCTATTACTTAATTTCACCACTACCAACATTCTTTGGAGTTAGCTTGACTAGAGTTTTCTTAATATCCCTCTCAAGCCTCAATCTATCTCAGAAGACCTAGTATTATGGAATAAGGCTCCATACAAGAGCCCCATACATAATAGAGATTAGCATATTAGTCTAGGATTCATTTTATGGAAAACATGGAAGGAACAAAGTGCATGCATATTCAATGAGATGTCATTGTCACCAAAGAATATTTGGCATCATATCCTCTCTCAAAATGAGGAAATCATTGCATTGACTTACTAGAACTCACAATATTGGGACAACCCTCCCTCCGAAAAATACGATACTTCAATTCTTAGGTATTCCTTAATAGGAACCAACTCCCCTGGATCTGAGATCCCACAGAAACGTGGAAATTCCAATAAAATGGTCTCCTCCTCCCATGGGATGTGCAAAACTAAATTTTTATGGTGCCTTGTGGGGTAACCCAGGGCCAACAAGTTACGGTGGTACTCTTTTCAATAATGCAGGGAACATTATCTGTATCTATGCTAGGAAAATAAGTATTAACACTAATAACGTAGTGGAGCTCTTGGGTATGGAACAAGGGCTAAAGAGTCACTCAATCTTGGGTTACATCAACTAATTATTGAGGGAAAATCCAAGCTCATCATCTCTATTATGAAAAATATCTAGCACAGGACCTCTACTTCCAAAGTCGTAAAATTTGAAAAATTTAAATTCAGATCAGTAGAAGATCCGAAGTTATAATCCAAGACAAGGCAGCTTCACTCACACATGTTTGCAAGTCGGGAAATAAGATTGCAGACCATGTGACAATGTGACGTTGGATTGTGATTGACCATGATTATAACAAAAGGGATTTTTATTAGACCCTAGGATTAATATTATAAATCCGTTGAATAATATTATACCCTAGGAATATGAACCCTTAGATTAACAAATCCAAGATATTTATATTATAAACCCTAGGGAATGATGAACTCAAAGGATTAATACTAAAAACACAAGGGATTATCAAACCAAGGGAATAATATTAAGCCCAAGGGATAAATATTATAAACCATAAAATAAATATTGTTGGCCATGGTTGATTTTCATAATGAGACAACCTTTGTCACAACGCAACGTTGGACCACGGTTGACCATGGTCGATCTTTATATCAAGACAATCTTTGTCATAATGAGATTTTGGACCATGGTTGACCATGATTCGTTTACATATTGAGATAATATTTGTCACAATACGAGGTTGGAACATAGTTCACCATGATTGATTTTCATATTGAGAGAAATCTTTGTTACAATACGATGTTGTACGATGGTTAACCATGGCCGACCATGGTTGACCATGATTAAACATGGTTTACCATGGTTGAACATGGTTGATTTTCATATTGCGAGAATTTTTGTCACAATGAGACATTGGACCATGGTTGACGATGGTTGATGATGATTTACCATGATTTATTTTCATATTGAGATCATCTTTGTTAAAATTTGATGTTGGACCATGATTGAACTTGGTTGACCATGATTATAAATCCAATGGATTTATACTAAACCTTAGGGTTAATATTATAAACCCTATGAATAATATTATACCCAAGGAATATGAACCCTTAGATTAATAAACCTTAAGGTAATTATTATAAAATCTAAAATAAACATGGTTGACCATGGTTGATTTTCATATTGAGGAAATATTTGTCACAATGCAGCGTTGGACCATGGTATACCATGACTGACCACGGTTGATGTTGGTTTACCATGGTTGATATTCATATTCAAACAATATTTATCACAATGTGACGTTGAATTATGGTTGACCATGGTTGGCCATGATTATAACCTCAAAGTATTTATATTAAACCCTAGGATAAATATTATAAACACTATGAATAATATTATTCCCTAGGAATATGAACCTTTAGGTTAATAAACCCAAGGGATTGATATTATAAAACTTATGGAATAATGATCCCAAGGAATTAATTCTAAAAATCCACGGATTAAAAACCAATGTGACATTGGACCATGGCTAACCATTCCACATTAGACCACAATGTGATATTGAGCCATGGTTAACCATGGTTGACCATGATTATAAACCTAAGGAATTTATATTAAACCATAGACATGCACTAGCATCAAGTATATATTTTCCATTTGATTGCACACCTACATCCCCACTTAAAGGACCTAGATGAAAGGATGGAATGAACATAGTAACACTTTGGCATCCCACCCTTCATTGGAGACCATGTAACAATGGTAAACCGTGGAGAACAATTTTAAACCATGGTAATCATCAATGATTTCGTCTTAATCCCTAGTCAACCATGGTAATCATTATCATACATGGTCAATGGAGTTCAACCATGGTCCATGTTCTGAACCATTCCCAACCCTGTCAACCCCCTTTAACCATAAAAATGACAATTTATGTAATATTAATGTTACATTTACATTCATTTCAATGTAACACGAAACATTTCCAACCATGATCAACTAAACAATGGGCATCTACGTTCAAATTTACATGGTAATGAATACTAATTCAAATCATACACATGCTCATTATCCAGAGCTCCCACCAAGCACTCATTGTGTGCCTGCAATGCAAATGGTCATCAGTCTTCATCAAACAAAATAAGTACTAAAATAGTTGATTTTCTTGTATACCTGAGTCTCTAATTCATGATTTGAATCTAGGTTTTCGCATCGGGGATGCCAAGGTTATCAAAAGCACTTCTGCACTTTTGGATGATCAATGAGATAAACATGTAATTGAAAACTTGGACAAATCTATAAAAACTTCTCTAATTGATTTATTGAGGATAACTTTAGTGCCAACTAGGAAGGAAATGAAACTAATAGATAAGACGCAATAATTTATCCAAAGACATTTTTGCGAGTTAATTTTAACCAAAAATCAATAGAAATGATAAATCTATTTATGCATCTAAAAATACATTTTAAACAACTAAAATTCACAATATTGAAATTATATCACCAAATTATCAATTACATGTATTTTTAACTGTTATATATTAGTGTTTTTAACCTCAATTTGATAATATGATATAATTCTTGATTGCTTAAATTATTGTTTAATTTTTAGTGATCTCTGAAATTTAAATTTAAAGTTTTAATTATATATATATATATATATATATTAGTGTTTTTAACATCAATTTGGTAATATGATATAATTCTTGATTTCTTAAATTATTGTTTAATTCTTAGTGATCTCTCAAATTTAAAGTTTTAATTATATGTGTTATAAATATTTTATTTTAATTATTTAATAAAAATTTATTAGAACAATGTTTTTTTTTAATTATAATTATAATTCTTTGAATTATTGTTTAATTCTAGCTGATAGCTGAAATTTATGTTAAAAAATTAATTACATGCATTTTATAAATTTTATTTTAATTATTTAATAAAAAATTAGTGGTACAATTTTTGTTTATTTAAATTAATTCATTTAAAGAAGTTACTTAAAATACATAAGCTACACTACTAAATTTGTAATTCCCATACATTTCAACTAAATTATAATCAAAATTACATTTAAGAAAAAAATCATAACTCTTAACAAATAAACTAAGCTGATAGATTTCCGAACTATTTTCAATAAATTCTCTCTCGGTGATAATAATTTCGGTGGACATAATTAATTAACGTGATTTTCTATTTTTTATTTTGGTGACGCTCTTCATAATCAAATTCCCTAGGCCTGTCTTTGTGACTCGCTTGCAATTGCTTATATTCACGTGGTAAGAAAATGCATTATATACCTTCCCTTCCATGCCGCTTCTAGAAAATACATCTCCTCCTTCTTCTCTTCCCTCTCCACATAATACCTAAAAGGTGAACTTACCGGACTCACCTAAAGTCTCTTTTGCTATAGCTGACCACCATCAAACCTGCCCCACAATTGCTTCTTTCTATACATCCCCATCTCCTCTCCACCCTCCTCCCTCTCCACATAATATTGCGAATGGGAACTTATTGGAATCACCTATAAATACTTTTGGATGTGATGTCGAATCCCTTTTGAACAACCCGAACCTTGACTTGGTTGCCCTCACTATATTTGAGAATATCCCTAGGAATCCTGATATTGTCATCTCGCCAGCTTCGGGTTGCAATATTACGGTGAGGAAAAAAACGAAGTCTGCATCCAGACACTTCAGAGGGAGGCCAAAAACAAAATCTCTCTTCCGGGATGAACTTCTTGACCTCCGGGAGGTCCCTATTCTTTCAGCTGATGATCCCAGGGTGGATAGAGCTTGTGACCCCCCTCAGGTCTCCAAATGATTATCGCCCTCTCCTTCAGCTCATGTGGCATGGGCGAATATTTTTTGCAGAGGCTTTTATTTGATTCTATCAGGTTTTTTATGGTTCATCTATATGCCCCTATTCATACGCTACTATGGTAATGCTGTGGGACGTTTGGCTATTCGATGAAGTGGTTCTTGTTGTCGCGAATGTTGTGGGTTCATATCTACAGATTTGTCTGATCTTCCACTTCTGTTTTTTCGATTTGGTGGATAAGGGTTCACTTCTACGGTGTGGGACTATCCGCATATTATGTATATGTTTCTCATTTCTCTCCATGCTACATTTCCAACTGGCATTTGGAGGATCTTTTTAGACATTATCATCATCTCCTTGCTGGATTATGAGTCTCATGTGATGGGTATGTTATGCCAGATCACATTAATTTTGGTTTTAGGAGCAATGTTTGCATATTCTGGAAGTGATTACTCCCTTCACTTCTTATGCTGTATTATGCACTGTTTTTATTTTCCATAATATAAAACAGCCTTTTTTTCTTTCTGGAAAAAAAAATACGAAATAAAATGGAGTGTCGTCAGGAAGTTGTCACGTATTTGGAATATCGTCTACAGGGTAAATGTTCAGTACAGTTGTCTGCTATCTTCTATAATTGGGAAACGCTGAGTACAAAGTAAAAGTGATGCTCTGCCCATATAGTTATCCTCCTCCTATTGGAAAATAACGTATTGACAGTAAATCTTGAGCACAAAGAAGTGCATATTTTATTGGAAAATGCGAGTTAAAAGCGAGATTAAGCCTCCGATTAACTCCATGTGGGATCCAGACTTCACTGATCAAAGGATACATGACAATTAATGGCTTTCATTTTACGCTAAGCAGCACTGCATTTTGACGTTTTAAAGAAAGTTTTTTTTCTTTCTTTGATCTGAGCTTGTCATAAAATTTTAATGAAAAGTCACAACGTAGCCAAGCTTTGTCAAACAACAATGAGGAATGCGAAAATAGAGCGAGGTGTGGTTCTTAGGCGTGGGTATGGCACTCCACACAGAAAATGCACTTGATGAATTAATTCACTTCTCTACCAGTTCTAGATAGTGGCTATTCAACACATCTTTCAGCCTCTTTCTTTTTGTTTACGCATTCCCGACCTTTCTTTGTATTTATTTCCTGGTTGAAATTACTAGTGAAAAATAGATCTCCTTTCAATCGACTCCAATAATAATATACAACATGCCTACCTTATAACATGCCCATTAGAAGAAGAAGGGCTATTTATTTTCATAATATCACTATTTGTTTGTAAAGTACAAAGTATTTGAAAAATTTTCATTTTACAAATAGTGGTGCAAAAGTAGTGATAATGTGGAGATACTTAAGCGATGCTATGTTTTGTGGTGCAAAAGTGAAGTTAGTAAAAATGTCAAATTTGGTGTTAAATGTATATGTGGCATTCCATAGTGTATGCTGCAAACCACCAAAAACCAAAAACCAATATGAAGTTGATCAAGATATTGTCATACAAACCACCAAAACCAATTTTACAAAAAATAAAAAATTATCATAAAAATATCAAAATTTGTGTTTTAATAATAAATTATATATGGTGCAAAGCACCACAAAATAAAAAATAAAAAATAAAAAACAAATCATTTATTATTATTATAATAAAATTGTATAATAAAAAAAAATTGTAAAAAAAAATAACCACTTTTATTTAGAAAGGCTATAAAAAAATATACTCACTATCAACCATATTTCTGTGAATTTTGGTGGAAAATAGTTTTTTGAATTGTTTTTGAAAACAATTTTTGTGAATTGTTTTTATATCTAGTTTATGTAGAATTAACCATATTTTTTGTGAATTTTGGTGGACATTTGTTATAGATTATGTCTTTTGTAAATTATTTTTGAGAATTATTTTTATGAACTATTTTTTTATTTAATTTTTGTAAAATTATTTAGCCAAACTGAATTTAAATTATTTCTGTAAATTGATTTTTAAAAAAACAAAATACTCGTTAAATGGAACACATAATGTAAACTCAAGAAGTTAGGAAAATGGAAAGTTAACAATGTGAGTAAAAACTAAAAAAAATAATATTGGATGATAATATCGGATTAAGTCAAAGGGATGGAAAATAGGCTTTGAACATTCAAATATATATATAATTGTATTAAAAAAATATACAAAATTTATTACTAGAAACCAAAAAAAAAAATATACACATATCGTAATAGTTGAAAACACAACATAATTTTTTTTTTTACAATACCTGCTTAAGATAAAATATGACCTTACTCAATTATCAAATTCTAAGTTTATTATTTCGTTGTGTATTCGTTTACAATTTAACTCTATCTAACCACATATATATATATATATATATATATCCCTACATAAGAAATCATTTTTTTATTTCATATAAAAATAATAGACATACAAAATAGAATTTCTATAACATCATACTATGTTTACACTTCTGCATTGTTAACTTCATTTGGCATCTTGGTAGATATTTCCACCAGTTTACATTTATTACCGGTGTAAGGCTTCTCGTTTACAGTGGACACATAACTCTACTCCCAACGTGGCATCGTTAGTTAGGTAGTAGTAATGGTAATCATATTGGGCATAACTCTACTCCCAACCTGGCATCGTTAGTTAGGTAGTAGTAATGGTAATCATATTGGGCATTAACGATGGCCACCTGCGATATCTTCCCACAAGATCTGATGGAGTTCCCAAGTATTCCTTCACATCTCCACCGTGAATTTTCTTTGGATCGACGACTGAAGAATTGGGCGGGAGGTGCATTCTAATGCCCGCCAACCCTAAATTTCCGGCATTACTACTCGACTCTGTCATTTCTGATCTTATTTTCATCTTATGAGGTTAAGCTTAGCTCCGCCTGGTAGGTATAAAAACTACTCAATTTTCCCATTTACAAGTCTAGCAATTTTCGTTTAATCATAAGGAGATCATTCTTTACAATTTGTGCCTCCTAAATACTTCTTGACAGAACCTCTCTATCTCTTACGCAAGAGGCAAATACTCATGCTGGAAGTTCTAACCCTAATCCCCTTTAAAAAAAAAAAACATTCAGGGTTCTGCTCCAACAATTATTTCGTTAAAGCATTTAAGCTACAAACCCTCTTCCAGGTACTTATGAGGCTTATGGCTTTTCAAATCTCCGGTGGATTATTGTCCCTTCTCAGGGCGAAATTATTCTTTTAAGCCTCCTCTGGCTTGCATGAAGTCTTATTATATGTTGATTTAAATATGATACTAATATGGTATTCAATCCCTTACCTGGTTAAATCACTCGAACTAGAAGTGCTCTACTTTGTAATAGACAGTATTTATTTTAAGAGATTGGATTCTCCTGAGTAATCCCTCCCGGATAGTAACCTCACTATAATTATTTTTTTTATATTTATACATATCAGTACTTTTACTGCTTCCGAGTTTCTTGAAAAGTTTCATGTATCTATATATAAAACTGTATTGGTTCAGCTATCCACCAATTGGTTTCATTCGTCTATTACTCTGGTTAACGCAATAATTTCATAAATATTCTCTGGTTAAGCTTTCACTGTTTATACATTTATATGCACAGTTTCTTTCTGCATATTTGTAACTACAACTTATTCTATTCAGTTTTCTTATAAGGATGTTCTTTTTCATTTGGCGGTGACCAGACCACCCTAATATGCCTGTGTATAGTTTTAAGAGAGTACCTCAGAGACAACTAGTTCTGGGGTTGCGTTTCTACCTGAGCCCTCAACTGACAGTTTGCTCAGTCCCTACTCTTGTTTTTGGTCTTTAATTTGGGATTATGTTATTTGATAAAGAAACAAATAATAAAAGAAAGATGCATATTCCAGCTTCCTCTTGGATAGTTCCATTCTTATATCATTGTATACATTTAAAAAAGCTGTTAGAAGTTGTAAGGTTAATGAACATTCAATCCTCTTTTATAACTCATAATCCCAAAGAATTTAAGCTGCAAAATTATCCATTCTTTTCGTATCTAAAATTCTCAAATTTAATTACAGAAGAGAGATATACTCATATAAATATAGATGGAACCCTTCTGGTGCTTTTAACAAGAAAACATATGTAATTTTCTCATGTAAGTAACAACAGAATAATGGTACAAATCTACCCTAACTTCTCATTGACTATAACCTGCAAAAGATTTTTCCGACAATTTTTTCTTTGAATCTGTGACAGAATTACTGTAATTACATCTATAAAGAAATGTTGTGAATGCATAAGTACTTATCTGTGTGTGAGTTTAATTTAGTTGTGGTCCTTCCAACCATCAAGTGAGGCAATTACGTCCTCCTTGGCCCCGTGCTCCAAACTGAACGGTACGGGTTAACAGTGGATTTCCTTTCTGTTGTGACCTCAGGACATCCAATCCAGTCAGTACTAGAAACTTCAGGAAATTTCTAAGTTTTTTTTCCATTGGTTTGTTACCAGCTTAGGAATCCTTCACTCTTTCCTTCATCCTTCAACAGAACCCCTAATCCTCACCTCATAGGATTAGGTAACTGTTTCCAACTATTCCCAACCTCTTTTCAGTTCTTGGAAACATTTACCATTAGATTTTTACTTTTCTTATCCAGTTATTTTCCATAACAACTTTATTATTAAAATTAATAAAATTAATTTTCCCAGTTTTCATTAACAAATAATAAAATTCACTTAACTAGTTAACCAACTAGTTAGCAGTAAATGTAGCTGTGACACATATATATACCACATAAGTTAAAATTCTTCCTATCCATAAGTAAAAGATATTATGCATAAGAATAATTGTATACTATGGACATTTACAAAAAGTTACAGTACGAATATAGTAGAACACTGTTCATAATTCTAGAAAATCAATTGGTAAGGGAAGAAAGACTGGAAAATTTGAACTATATAACCTGAACTTAGTTGATTTACTATTGTTAACGGAACATTGGAGAAAACAACTCTTTACTAATTACTGATATACAACATTTCAAAAAATATTGAAACCCTGTATTGAGCCCTAACATTAAAAACTCTACTTAATACTGATATGCAATTGAAACCCTGTATCAAACCCTAGCATTAAGACAAGGTTTCGAGAACATACAAATTATATTCATAGCCAAAACAAAACTTATGTTCCTAACCAAAAAAAACTTACATCATCCCACAGGGCTTCATTATGGGAGTAATACCATACCACGTGGGTTCATATTGGGAGATATATAGGGGATAAAGGGTTTTTATATTGGCTTGTGTAAAAAATGGAGCTCAAAGTTAGTGAAAAAATATAAAGGGGTATAAAAAATGTTAATAAAAAATTTATAGTGAAATTAGGGGCTTTATAAATTGGGAAGGTGTGTTGGGTTTATATTGGTGGGTGGTTAAATAATGTGAATTTTAGGGTTATTTTCCAATATGTACTCAAATTAAGGGTATTGTTTAATATGCTATGATCGCACGTGATATGTTAGAGGTTTATTGAGTGAAGCCCATGTGCATCATAGTAAGAGAAACAATATCGAAATAAGAAATTTTGATTAACATTAATACACAATAATTCCAATTGAAATATTTTGATAATATTTATTAATTAGTTAAGATATTTTCCTTAATACATAAAATGTCATACTAATAACCTATAGTTATAGGTGAAGTGGGGTATTTAACCCATGCCATGAATTAATAACACAATATAATTGATTGTCAATATTTAAGTGTAATTACAAGGGTGAGAGGCTTCATTCAAAGTCAACATTTTATAAAGTACATATGTTTTTAGAGTAGGCCCGCTAGACAAATGTTTATGCAATTGGGTTAAAAACTAGTGCAATAACCTACAACAATATGATAGGAAATGTAGATGGTTGTCGAAGATAATTAAGATAAGAGCTTGGTTGCTAGTAAGCGCTATGAGAAAGAGGTTTTGTTTTTGTACAAGCCTCATAACATCGAAGGGCAAAGACACGTCTGGACCACAATCAACTAACGAATATACCTGAACCAGAAAAAAAAAGGGTTAATCGAAAACCGGAATCCAAAGTCAAAATATAATAGCTGCAATAACAGTTTGAGGTCATTGTTACATGTACACAGATTCAGAGAGAGCTAAAACCCTTTTTTGTGTTGCAGGTGACAGAGAAATTGAATAAGAAAATTACCAAAGGAAAAAAAATAATTAAATAACAGAAGTGCGTGAGAAATACCTGGTGTGAGAAGTCAAAGTATTTCCCATCCCTCTACCATAGTTAGCCATGGGCAAACAAAGTCCTAGAAATATTATTAAGTATTGCATGAAATGGGTATAGAAAATGGTTGAGAAAATATTGAGAGGACAACATAAATGAAATTTAGGTTATGAATCATACCCAATACACCAACGAGGGTTTAGTTGTAGACCCTTCCTTCTCGATTATGAGTTGCAAATGGGCGAAGGCTACGAGTAGACCATAATAAACCAACAAATATACTGAATCAGAAGAGAAAAGGGTTAATCAGAAAATGAAATCCAAAAACAGAATATTACAGTTGCAATAAAAGTTCAAGGAGGTTGTTACGTGTACAAATATTCAGAGGGAGCCAAAACCCTTTTTGTGTTGCAAGTGACAAAGAAATTGAATAAGTAATTTACCAAAGGAAAATAAATAAATAAATAAAAGAAGTGCACAAGAAATACCTTGTACTAGAAGGAAAAGTATTGTCCATCCCTTTGTCATAGTTCGCCATGGGCCAGCACAGTCCTAACAATATTATGAAGCATTGCACGACTTGGATATGGAAAATGGTTGAGCAAAGTTGGAGACAACAACATCAATGAAATTTGGTTTAAGACTCATACCCAATACACCAGCAAAGGTTTAAATGCAGTCCCTTCTCTCTATATTGTGTGTTGCCCATGCGCGAAGGTGACAATTAGACCACAATCAACCAACGAATATACCTTAATCAGAAGAGAAAAGGGTTAATCAACCGAAATCCAAAGACATAATATTATTGCTGCAATAAAAATTCGATGTTGTGGTTACCTATACACAAATTCAGAGGGAGCCAAAACCATTTTGTGTGTTGCAGGTGACGAATAAATTGAATAAGAAATTTACAAATGGAAAATAAATAATTAAATAAAATAAGTGCACAAGAAATACCTGTGCGAGAAGGTGAAGTATTTTCCATCCCTCTGCCATAGTTCGCCATGGTCCAACATAGTCCTAGCAATATTATTAAAAATTTCATGACATGGTTATGGAAAATGGTTGAGCAAATTTGGAGAGGACAACATCAATGAAATTTGGGTTAAGAATCATACCCAATACACCAGCGAGGGTTTAGTTGAAGACTCCTCCTTCGAGATTATTAGCTGCAAATGGGCGATGGCAACGAGTAGACCACAATCAACCAACGAATATACTTGAATCATAGGAGAAAAGGGTTAATCAAAAGCCAGGATCCAAAGATAGAATATTATAGTTGCAATAAAAGTTCAAGGTTGTTGTTACCTGTACACAAATTCAGAGGGAGAAAAAACCTTTTTGTGTGCTATAGGTGACGAAGAAATTGAATAGGAAATTTACCAAAGGAAAAAAATAATTAAATAAAAGAAGTGCGTAAGAAATACTTGGTGCTAGAAGGCAAAGTATTTTCCATCCCTCTACAATAGTTCACCATCCGCCAAAACAATTCTAGCAATATTATTAAGCATTGCACGACACATGTATGAAAAATGGTTGAGAAAAGTCGAAGTGGAAGACATCAATGAAATTTGGGTTAAGAATCATACCCAATACACCAACGAGGGTTTAGTTGCAGACACTTCCTTCCAGATTGTGAGTTGCAAATGCGGGAAGGTGATGAGTAGACCACAATCAACCAATGAATATACCTGAATCAGAAGAGAAAAGGGTTAATCCGAAACAAGAATCCAGACAAAGAATATTACAACTCCAATAAAAGTTTGAGGTTGTTGTTACCTGTACACAAATTCAAAGGGAGCCAAAACCCTTTTTTGTGTTGTAGGTGACGAAGAAATTGAATAATAAAATTACCTAAGGCAAACAAATAATTAAATAAAATAAGTGTACAAAAAATACCTGGTGCAAGAAGGCGAAGTATTATCCATCCCTCTACCATAGTTCACCATGGGCCAACACAATATTAGCAATATTATTAAGCATTGCATGACATGGGTATGGAAAATGGTTGAGAAAAGCTAGAGAGGACCACAATAATGAAATTTGGGTTAAGAATCATACCCAATACATCAACGAGGGTTTAGTTACATATCCTTCCTTCCAGATTGTGAGTTGCAAATGGGCGAAGGCGACAAGAGGAGAAAAAGGTAGTTACCTTGATAACTTCCTAAACGCAATCGACGATGCATAATTAGCCCTAAAATTTCATCTGTTAGATGAAGGACAACTGAAGTGCCGAACATGATGATAAATTTCATCTCCAGAGTCTTCGATAAGACAACCTAGTAATTACTCTTCAAGGTGTGAAGGAATAATTTAAAAACAAATATATGTATTAGAAGGACTATGGTCTTGTATGTTTGGATTTTCAGTGTAACAACTATATGAGAGAATAGACGACGCAAATAGAACAAATTAAACAAGACGAGCTGCAGAGAAGCAAATTCCTGCCATAGTTGAACAATTTCACCATGGTTGAATAGTTTCGAAGAGTACCATAAAATGGCACGCTTCAAGCATAATCTCAATTCGAATGTCTTTAAAATAAGAGCAATTACGTAGCAGTAGTCCCTATCAATATGCTTGGATTAGATGGAACAAATTGGCTAGAAATTTTGTGATAAAATTGCCTTGTAAGCACTATGTCATGGATATCCATGACACAAATACTATGACTTCATAAGTTGAAACACCACCAACAAACATTCATTTATCATCAAGCACATTATTACATTGGAAAATTGACAAGCATATGGTAGTAGAGTTTGGCATTAATACATTGGAAAATTGGAAAGCATATGATAGTAGAGATTGGCTTCAATGAAAAACAACCAACAACTCACCCGAAACAGCTGACCTAAATGAAAATAAATTGAATCTGACCTACATGAAATGAATTAAAAGATTCTGCAAATTCTTGGACTAGAACTTGTTGATATGGGCAGTGTTTATTGGCCCAATATTGTTCCCTGTTCTTTCTCGATGTCACGTGGAGCATCGTACGTCAGCCTGATGAGTTAGATATTGTACCGAGAGCAAAAAATCCTCTTTGCATTTCATTGCTCACTAAGATATCCGCACAGATGTCCAAGCCGAGAGTCTGCATCAAAATAAATTGAAGGCATTATGTTAAGGTATTGGTTCAGAACATAAGCCATGATTATAATTGTTTCCCTTATTTTTATCCACATAATTAAGGGTTAACCCTACAGCAATTGGAATCCAAATAGAGTTAGTTGTTAGAATGGGATATTATTGGCTCATTCACAAAATGATTTTTACTATTTTATTATTTTAACTTTTTATTATTAATTAAACCAATATTTAAATATTTATTAAATTTTTTCTATTTTCATAATTAAGTCAACATTTAAAATTGTTTACACATTTATATTATATCTACACATTTACTCTATACTAAATTGTACAAAACCTTCAAAGACAGTTACACTTTATATTCCTTTATATTAAATATTTTTATAATTAAAAATAAAGATTTCTTATTCAAAAGTTACTTTTAACTTAGCAATATTAACCTCACATCATTAAAACAAAATTATTATTACTATTATCATTATTATTATTTAATATCACCGTGTCAAAAATATTATAACCTAACGTTTCAAAAATACAACCCTAACATAGTTAAAAATACGTTATGCATCCAACAATGACTCCAACGCTTAGATACATTCAACACTGATCCGACCGCGCAAAGAGAGATTGGTCGAGCGAACATCCGTGATAGCCTTTCGGTTGAACGCAAATGCAACATGAATAACGCCACTCTGGTATGTTACACGTGAACAAACAGTCAAAAACCCTCACATGGAGCCCATCCGGCCGCTATTTCCAAACTAAGAAAATAATTGGATTTCATTGCACGTCTCCACTACTACAGGCAGCCAATTTCATGGTCCAAGCGAACCGATTGTTCTAACGTTATCCACGTCTCCCAATAGATCTGCTAAGAAAAATTCACGTCCTATTTGTTTCTTAAATAAAAACAAGTCGATTCAACACAAGCAGAGCATGAAATTCGCGTGCGTCTTCGTGGAGGGCAACCGGCATGATGCACGTCTGGTATTCTTCCTTCTATTTTTTAATGTTAGGCCAATCTGTCGACGCCTGTCTTGTAGTATAAATGAACAGGCAGTGGCCCAAATATTTTTCATTGTCATTATTTATATTTTTATGAAGTGACAGATTTAAAAAAAAAAGTGATGTGCTACAGAGAAACCTACAATATTTAAATCAAAAGATTAAACTACAGACTCACGAGCGACATACAGCATCTCAGGTGCCCATTGCCGACCTTATTCCCATAATCGAACGCCTACTTTTACCAAATCCAAATCTGACGATGGCAAAGACCAAATGTATCGTGTATGCAACTTTTATAAATCAGTGCACGCGCTCGAATTGCTAAGTACTTCAATTCTAATCGTCTTCTTCAGCTTTAGATGCAGACGACTAGATTATGCTAAATATAATCGATATCGTGAGAAAACTTCGACGATATAACCACACGCGTGGCAATCAAAATTCGCTGCATCACAAGTGTTAGACCAATAATCCGATAATGCGTGGGCACCTTCTGCTATCATTGTAAATTTGGCATGAAAATACAAGCCTACGTATTTTTTTCCCACGTAGAAGAATTTCATTTAGGTTATGTGCATTTTCAACGTGAGCAGTTTGACATGGGTTTCTTGGAATGCACGAGTTCATGGTTTACCTAATACTTTATTATTATCTGGGTTAAGGTTAAATAAAATATGGTGTTTGAATTTTGGATTTATACTTACATAATATTTCATAATATAGTTTTGTTAAAATTTAAATTTATTTTAATTTTGTATTTGATGGAAAGATAGAGAGGGGAAACACAATTTAACACATAATTCATATAATAATAAGAGTTGTGGTTCTTCTATATAATTTAACAGACAATTCACACATAATAATAGGAGTTGATCAAAGAGACTTGATGATTACAATGAACCCTATGAAGCTTATATAAATTTTTTTGTCTAGTGACTCGCACAAAATAACATCAAATTTTTTGTCTACTGACTTGCACAAAATAACATCACATGCACATACACTCTAAATTCAATTTTTCCCATAATAAGACTTAACTCGAACTCACTTGACTTACTCAATTAACTAGCTTTCCAAATTTAGCCAACTCTTGCATGCCAGAATAATTAAAATTTCCAACACTCCTGGTTAATTACTAAAACATGACTTAACATGACTTAAACATGATTCAACATGACTTAAGTATGTCTACTATGCTTACAATAGAAATTAACTCAATCATCACTAAAATATGCCTACTTGTCTATGTCTCAGCTAGGCTTACAATGACTCAAAACTTTTACAATTTTTCATTTTTTTTTTTCTTCTTCCAAATTCCATTTCCTCGAAATTGTTTCATTCTATGTTGTGCTTTGTTGTTCTTGGCTCCATATTTATTTACTTTGGCTGTTGCAATTTTTCTTTGAATTGTTTTGAATTTGTTCTGAAAAAAGATATGATCCTTTCTTTTACACCTTCATCTTCAAATTTTCATTCAACCATGAACTGCTTCCCCAACATTTCTTTTTCAAATTTTCTTCTTTGCACTTTATATTCCTACTTTATTTCTGCCATGTTTCTTGATAGCTTACTTTTATCTCTTCTTGACTCCATTGGTGAAATTTTTTTTCAATGTTTTCATCTTTGATTTCATAAACATCCATCTCTCTCTTCCTTCTATGCCTTAACTTCCACTCCTTTACAAACCTCTGTTGTGGCAAACAAGTTTTCTTCCACTTGGCTTCTAGACACAAGTGAGATTCTTTCACCAAATAACAATATATCAATATGTTCCTTTTGTTGCATCATTTGCAACCACTCATCACGAGTTAAGGGTTCTTCATCAAATTTAACATCAACATAATTTTCATTCACCTTATGGTGGGTTATTCAAGTATGGATGTACTCATTAACAATTTCAACTTCACTAAAATCATTAGTTGCGGTTGGATTCACCAATTCACATCTCACTTTGCAATCATCATCCACATGTGTCTCAGCACATTGGTATTCACATTCATCTACACCATCCATTACCGTGGAGTCCTTGATAGTTTATATGCTCTTGCTCTGTTTCACATAGAGAGACTTCAACTTCTATCTCTCGAATTCTTTGTTCCATCTTCTTCATCCATATGCATATTCGTAGAATGGGTTTCACTTTTATAGTCTTCATGGCCATCATCCACTTTTGAGTGGGATTCTCCAAGTTTATTGTCTTCCCAGAGTCCTGTTCACTTAATCTCTGATTTGCAACTGACTTCTATGCCTATGAACACTACTACAAAAAGGGGGGTCTTAAGAAAATTTTTGGGTAAATTTTCTTAACTTGAGACAAAAAAAAATCTGTATTGTCTTAAATATTGTCTTTAAGTGGGTGTTTAAAATTATTGTCTTAAAAAACTGTCTCTACAAAGAGAATATGAAAGACATA
This sequence comes from Pinus albicaulis, assembly GCA_034641835.2. Classification (NCBI taxonomy): domain Eukaryota; kingdom Viridiplantae; phylum Streptophyta; class Pinopsida; order Pinales; family Pinaceae; genus Pinus; species Pinus albicaulis. Next base: position 1,747,684,848 of record CM076575.1, on the reverse strand, counting down.
CATTATTGTCTCTTAGGAGACAATTTCGTTTTTGGCTCTCTAGAGAAAATAGTTGGGATTAAAGACATATTGTCTTAATAGAGACAATATGCCTTTAATCTTACTTATTGTCTCTCTAGAGATAATAAAAACCCAATATCACTTTTGTCTATTTAGAGAAAATATAAAATAATGAATCTGGAAAAAATATCTCACCATTGAAATAAATCAATATAAAAAAGATTTAATTAAAAATAAACCACAATATCATTGATTCATTCATGTTAGAAAAGAGTGGATTGAACCATCAACCTCCTCCTTATAAGCAATAAGAAGGTTCTCTTCAATTGAGATACCACCCTTTAAAAATTTATGTGAGGAGTTATGGAAGTCCTTGAAATTGAAGATATACTCATTGATTAAAAAAAAATGTTTGATAGATAATGACATAATCTTTGTAAAATCTATAATTAAATGAAACCCCTATTTTTAACATAATAAAACATAACTCAATGGATTTAATTCAATGTCACACCCCTGTAGCATGACTTACACAAAAAAATAATAATACACAATAATCTACAAATAATGTAATATGGTCATACATAGAGAAGTAACTAGAATTAGTACAAGTTGTTAAAATATTTCCACAACTATTGAATGGTTTTTGTTTAGTGTGTTTCCATTGCTCATATATCCAACAATGTAATGTCCCTAAAATTGTTGCTTTTAAAATAGGTAGGTAAGAACTTTAAGGATCAAAGTGGACCCCAAAAAACATGTTGAGAATGGATATATTTTATTAAATTAATTTAATAAAATAGAATGGAATTAATGTGTAATGACTAGATTGAGATTTGAGATCTTGAAACTCAATCCATGAGGATTGAGACTTTCCCACACCTTCTGGAAATCCTTAGAAGGAATATTAAAAAAATTAGATTTCAAGATAAACATCTAATTTCCCCAATGAAAAGGAAAGTAATTGGGAAGAGGAAGAAAAAGCTAGAAAAACGGAAAAGACAACTTTAAAGTACCTCAATGAGGGAAAGCCTAGGAAAAACAGGAAGAAAGCATCATAAAATTTCTGGACACAGAAATTGGAAACAGGCTTGGGAAAGAACAGCTTAAATAAGCTGCTCCAGGATAGACAAAAGGTGGTCTATGGCTAGAGAAAAGGATCTCTGCTCGGGGGTGAGTTACGGATAGAAAACTCTACGTCTGGGAGCCAACTAGTCAGACCTAAAGGGTATGCACATTAAATGAGTAATGGTTTTTTCTGCTCAATTAGTTAATGTTGTGATGCATTATGAAGAGTTATAAAATAATTATGTTAATGTGAGTTGCTAAATTGAATTCTGGGTTTAGTTATGTGATAATTTATGAGTTACAGTAACAGGGAAAGAACCTATACATTTAACAAACATAACTATGGAAAAATTCGTTAAACCTGTATGGTTGTATAGATAAATTCTATAGAGGGCCAACTCTCAGAATGTCTCAACCCAGTGATGGGTTTAGATCTGAGGTTAGGTACCTCATAAAGATTTTTTTTTTATGGGTTAGTGGTTAATATTTATATTAAACATAAGTTTATATCAGTAAGAAAATAAATTCTGAAATTGAATGCAACATACAATTAGAAAAAAAATAGTCTCGGTACAGTTAGAATTTTCTGTTTTAAATATAGAAAAATTATTCAGAATTGAATATAAGAAAAGCATGCACATCTCATAAATGTATGCCTATATTGAAATAGAAATCGTAAGTATTGAAATGTAAATATGAATTAGTAACTCTAATGAAATGCATCCTCATATTTAAATGTATAGAGATATCTCTACATAATGAGGTAGAGGTAGTGTATATCCTGTAAAATATATCAACCAGATAATCTCATAATGGAAGAATTATAAAACTTCAGCCACGGATACTATATAATTATTGTCATGTTGAGCGTTATAATGTAATAAAAATAAATTCTATAAAAAATAACTATTACTGTGCAGTTACAGTAACTAATTTCAACAAAGAATCTAGATAATTCTGGTTGAACCAATACATTTCAGAACTAGTGAAATGAAAAAATGCTACTATGATATTTACCAATTTATATCACATGGACTATAAGGAGTTATAAAAAAAAGGGTTTGAGTAGTAAACTCGAATAAGAACTTAATATTAAATAAATCAAAAGAGTTCAAGTCATGGGTTACAACCCAGAGATATTAGAGGTACATTTCGAAGTACAGAAACTCTAAATCCAATAAACCAAAAAACAATAGGGTTCCAATAAACCATCTGTAGGGCTGAAGTAAGGACCAACATAGCAAAATAATCGTGACTGATGAAACCAACCTGTATAAACCAGAGTCCAGTATCAAAACGAAAACAAGTCGTACAGGAAATGAGGTTCAACCTTTTGAGAGAAAATAAAGTACAACGGATAGCATCCTTACCCGAAGTGAAAATAGGGAAATGAGTTAATAGAATATATAACTCAGATGGAGTATAAGAATCAAAATGAATACTCTGTATACGATGAAGCGAAAACTAATATACCTTTGTTAAGTTAAAAAATGTATGGTTGTAACTGTAGGAAAAATTGAGACAGAGTTAGAAACATGAAAATTTCAAAGAGAAATGTAGGTACTATCATTGAGCAGAATATAACGTTAAGTAATTCCACTGGGCAGATTCCAGCAATGAGACACTATTTTAATATGGACTTGGAAGATGCGTAAAAACTTTGAAAAAATGAAAACCAGAAAAGGCATTTTAGAATTGGGGTTTTTGAAAAAAAAATACCATTGTCAATGTTGATACTGAAATGAGACACCGGAGTGGCTTTCGGGATACACCATCATAGGCCTATGTAAAAAAATAATTGAAGTCTGAGATAATTTGTCTCCAATGACATCAAATATTACAACTACAAATACATCATAAAAAGAAAAAAACAATGTGTGAATAAATAGCCAAAGTTTCGGTTCACCCACATGGGTATACATAGAATACTGTTATTTCTGTAAAAGAATAAATTACTCCCTAATTCCGGGAAGGTGGGGAAATGCAAGAGAATCATAAGTAAATCCTTAGAACTCTGGATTTACAACAGAGTATAGAATAACAACTCAAAAAATTTGTTATGATTTTTTGAATAAGAATGAGATTCGAACATAATACCAACTTTTCGATTGGCCAGTGTCATAGTTACTCGGCACAATCATCAAAATTTCAAGGTACAGATGATTCGGTCATTAAGACCCGAAATTTAGCACAAAAACTTAACCAAAAAATTCACAGCATGTTAATTATGATAGATTGCATTCAACTCAATTATAGTAGAGGGAAAATCCAAAAATCATGGATCGAAAATTAAGACAAAAAAGGAACAGGGCCAAATGAACAAAAATACAAATATCCACTAGCAACTAACTCATATACTTTATTACCCAGATTTAAAGGAAAGAATTATTGCCATCGCTATGCCATCCTCCATTTGCATATTAACTCAAATCCTTATCCGGAGCAAAACGAAGGCAAGGAAGTTAGGTTCGCCATCTGTATGGAAGTCACAAAACGAAAATGACAAAACACTGAAAATTTGATATTATTTATGTTAATTAGAAACCCTAGGAAATCATTGATCTCGATCATCCATGTGTAATAAGATTAACGATTTCCCTCGGATGGATGCATGGATAACTGATTCAAGAGCGCTATGAGAGATGGTACCTCATAAGTATTGGAATTAAATTGTTTTGGGAAAAGAAAAATTTCGAATGAGAAAAATAGGTACAAGCCATGTGGGTTAGTAATGTAAAATTTAATTCCACTCAAAATGAAAAAAAATGGTAACCGTCTATGAAATTGCGATTCTGGTTGATATAAGCGAACAACTGACAATACAGAAGTGACAGTATGAAACATTAAGTGGGAAACCCAATCCCATTATGAACACACCCATTAATGAACTAGAACCACCTAGAAATATCCAAGTCTTGAACTTAAGTGTTGTTTTAATACCCAGTTAAGGGAGTGGTGCATTGAACATGATAATAACAAGTGTTGCTTATCATATATACAAACCTAAGTAAAAAATGACAAAGTAATAACCATTATGTTTTAAAATAAAATGTGGACCTATCACCATGATGGGAACGACATTAACTTGATCAATAAAGATATACATTAGTAGGATGAAATAAGTCTAGTAAATTGCTTTAACTTACTACTTCAATTTTCATGAATATTAGAGTGGAAGTATACTTTATTAAAGGTATACGAATGAGATGGATTAAATATAAGTCAAAGTCCTTGGGTAAATTAGAAAGAAGAAAATTAAAACCATATTTTAACATCCATAATATTGTAATAAACATGCAAGGCCATAAGATATAAGTAAAGAGGAAGTGGTATATGTAATTATGCCTTTACGATTTTTCCAAGAATGGTTAATCGTATAAGTATATACATGAATATTTTAATCTTAAGTAGAGAAGGGATATTCCTATTGTATATGTATAGATTTTTAAAGAAAACTTATATGAGTAATATTAATTGATTAATATGGACCATGATGTTTAGTGCTAGGAAAGTTGAAGAAATCATATCTAATCATAAAAGGATGACTACGAGACCTATTTCCAATAACCGTAAATGAATATACTTGCTAACTTAAGATGGCATTAGTGAGTGTCCAAAAATTTAAAAGCATAAGGATGTAAAAGGGGTATATCAGTATATCTTATATAGTGGAGAGAAAAAAAGAGATAAGGAAATTAAAAGGTTAGATGAAAGCTGAGTTACCTAAGTACTATATACAATTGAAATATAAAGGTGACTGCAAAGGTAGTGGGTGACTCATAATTTGGTATAAGTCTTGAAAAAAAGATATGGGTGAACATAAGAGGTTGGGTTAAAATCTCTTTTGACAATACCAAGTGAGAATGGGTGGAAAAAGCCAGTCCACATATTAATACTAATTGTAGCTATAATTATCAATAAGTGGATAGAGTATGTTGGGTATCATGTTATTATATTAGTGGCCAAATATATTATGGTCAGAAGGTAAGAGATAACCTTCCATTTAGTTAATATTAAAAGTTAATATTAAAAGAGTAGTCAAATCACCATTGTAATATATAATATTGGAAGAGGAGCCGTAAATATATAGCCATTGCATTAACTCAAATAAGATGGGGTGCATTTTAGTATGGTGGTATATTGAATCCCCAAAATAGACATAAAGAGAACATGTGGAGAAGTGGTAGTTAAAAGATTAAGATAATATGAAAGTGTGTGTTAAGTCACATATATATGTATATGAGTTATATAGTTAAACTATATACATATTGAAATATAGAAGGGAATGTTTAGAAAGTAATATGCATGGGGAAATTGTAACTTGGCTTTGATATCTAAGTATATGAGAGATATTTATAAATAATTGTGGAAGACATATATTAAAGATTATCACTGTTTTATGTTGACCATGTATAAAGTGGATCCAGTTCCGACTGTGATGAATTATTATAATAAATAGATATATTACTGTAATTAGAAAAACAAATTGCAAGATAAGAGGTGTTACAAACAATATGATCACTTTGTCTACTTCCTCTTTGTCCACACCAATAATTACAAAGCTATATGGAGAATCAGGTAAATTTTCTACAAGTTTGTAAAGCAAGGAAAAGGCTTAAAATTATTATCTTTGAAATACAGCTAACAAAACAAATCACACTACATAAGCTAGATTACATATTTTGTATAAAAACATTTCACCTCAAAATTGAAATACCATTTCTAAGGGACATCCCTAGATGAAGCATTAACCTCTTAGTTTGTAGGAAATTTGGAGGTATTATCCATTTTACTTCATGTTATATTGTCCATCTAGCTATATACAAATGAGTTTAATGTCTAGAGAGAAGATAGGCACATCTTAGGAGTCTACCGTAGGCTTAAAGAAAGCCTTATATCAACGCGAGAAAATTCAAAAGAGAAGGTGGTTCAATGGTGAAACAAAGGGAAACCAAATGAGGAGTGGGAAGGTGGATGGATACAACTACAAGTTAATAATGAAGATGAGATTCAAGGAAGAACTCAGAAGAGGAACCAACAACCATGTGGATCACAACTCTTATATTCTAACTAATCCTGATTGGGCCAAAATCTCTCGTTAAAAGAATGGAAGGTTTAATCATTATGAAACTTTCCCGTAACATCAATATCCTACTATACCTCGAACATGGAAAGAAATGAATACCATCACAATGATTTTGTATGAAAATTCAAATACTATACCATATTGTGGCAACAATTAGTTAGTCTCGAACCAACAGGAAACTCAGATCTTGTGTTTTAGTTTTTCATACCATAGCCAATGGATTTTTGTTGTAGGATCCTTAGGTGGCATTTAGATTAAAATGTTCTATCTCAGATCTTTCTCGATGGATTGAGGCAATTTCAATCCATTTGGAAATCAAATTTGGCTTTTAAGCACAATATTTAGTGGTGTATTATGCTCCATTAAGGGTTGGATACCAGAATTAAACTTCATAAAGAAGATATATTGTCTGACAGATGTTTCTTTTTTTCTGTGTGGAAATGATAAAGAGGTCAAAAATATCTTTTGGAGATGTTGGGTTTATTTTTTAGGCATTGTTTCGGGTTGTATTTCACTTATTCAAAACCCTGCTTTTGTGGAAAAGGCCTCCTTTGGAGTGCATTCAACAGGTTTTGGATAGCTGCAAATCCCATAGCATTTAGTATTGTTGAAGAATATTGGTTTTATGTGGAAGCATCAATGTAGAGTTACTTTTTAGGATGACCCATCTTCTTTTAACCTAAGAGATATAAGGAGCTTTAAGTAGTCATCGACTCTGCTTCTCAGAGCTAAAATTAGTGTTTTTATGTTAAGTTCCTTTATCTTGGCACGCAAGATCACATGCTTTCCTTTTAGGTTAATTTAAGGTTGGATTTCTCCAGTAACCCTGTTGTTCATGTGATGTAATTTTATTTTCCATGGTATACTGATTTCATCGTTGAAATAGTACATATAACATCTCAAAAGAAAAAGTTTGAGTAGTGAGAAATACCTTCACACTCACCTTTGAATACATTAAAAAAACATTTCAAGGGACCTCAAAATACATGTAAAATCCTACTATCAATGGTATCTAAAGATGTAGTGTCCATCTTCTTCTCTAGAATGTCCCATCCGCTAAGAAATTTTTCATTGGTTTTTCCAAATAAGGTTTGATATTAATATTCACCCTGGTAGATTACATATGCACCTAAATGGAATTAGTTATATTACTAGACAGTTGTATAATGTAGGCTTTATAAAATTACAACGACATTTCAAGGGATAACAAGTAAAAAATGGTTAAAATCTCTCACTTACTATGTAGCACTCATGTTTGTTTATACAATAACTTGCTAATTTATTTCCTAGTGAATGGGAACAACGCAGTAAATGGGAACATGGCACAAAATTTTGATGTTCCACACAAAATAAGTCATTCGGTAACCATATGTTATAAAAAAAAAAAAACATAATAATACCAATATCTAAAATAACATAAGCTAACATAATAACTTAAATATATTCAGCACACTCTACTTCTCAAACATTGCTAACTATAATAGTTGTATGAAGATATTTTCAGAATACATAATATAGTTGCTTATGTGAAAGACCACAATGAGTCCCAAACATATTAGAGATAAATATAGAAATTAAGAAAAAAGAATTTAATATATATATATAAACAAAATAATAGTAAAAAATATAAGAAAAAACCTTTAATTTTCTGCTCGGATGGCCAGATATAATGTATTCCATGTTTTAATGGACCATCCCATAGAGTGAAGACTTACCTCTACCAAAAACAAGCCACCTAATGCACCCCTGACTACTTGATTGATCAAACTACTAATGGCCAGAAATCTTTGAACAACCCTCCTCTGCTTTGATCCTGGAAGATAAATTTAAAGAAGTCTAATGAATGAAAAATACTCACATGATCACATTCTCTACTTACGCGACTAAATACTAGAAATATTTCACTACTGGAGCCCATTTACCATCAAACAAACATGTTGATGCAGAAGAAGGTTTTCATTGAATTCTTTCAACTATAGTAAGAATTCCTCAGAAAACAAAATAGTGTTATGTCCATTTGCTTCAAAGTAGATACCAATATCATATTCAATAGCCTTCTCATGTAAGGTAATTCACACTAATGGAAGTGAACACAACTTCCAGACCAATTTCCCTCAAGTACCCTATTGAACCTGCATTAGCATGAGTAGTTTGTACAATGCCCAATGTAATGGAATGTAACTCTTCATTGAAAGGATTCTGAGCTAATCTTACTTCTGGTGAAATTTCTACCATTTCCTGGTTATATACAGAATCTAAGTTCTACTTGATGAAAATAGAGAAAAGAGTCGATATTTTCTCACCATAAATTAGCTCAACACCTTTTTTCTCTGGGGATGAGATATAGAAATAAACTAGTATATCTGCATCACCATCCAAACTCAGACACCTTTTCAAAATTTTACATAGTAGTTACTATGTAATAGAAAAAAATAAGACAAATAAAATAAGTAATAGATTCCATTATAGTAAACATAAAGGAAAAGAAAATCACCTTCTTCCAACATCACCCCCTCCAAATCCACTGGGAGTGACCTTCTCCTTCTGCACAAAGTCAGCCCCAACATTATCATTGATCCCTCCCTCACCTTCCCTGCCAAAGTTCCTCATATTCTATTCAAGACCCTCCAATTTTTTTTTGTAATGTATACCACTTTTTTACGCCTACTCCATTTACTCCATCTACCACCACTCCTTTAATATGAGGTCCCAACTTCTACACTCTAGGCCTTGTTCCCATAAGAATCTCACATGAAAATTATTGTGCTGAAAGATAAATATCAATGACTCAGTATATGAATATACAAAATAGTCAAGACTCAAGATTCATTAGTGAGGTGTTTCAATAAAATTCAGAAACATTCCCAATATAGGGAATTCAAAGAACAAATATAGATTAGAGAAATCTATCAAATTCTACACACAATGTCTAGATTTACATAATGAGAGATTAAACACACTTACTTGATTGAACTTGAAGTTGCATATAATAATCATATTATGTTGTTGGCGTGCCTTTGTTTCTACTCTGTACCATCCAGTGAAGTTGTGGAGTATTCAATAGACCCATGTCAACTTCCATCACTCCTTTTACAACCGCAATTCCCTTTAGAAGTTTCCACAATTACCATGATGGTATTGAAAGAGAAAAAATATGTTTTCTGAGTCATATATTTAACACCTATTCTACAGCCTCTAAAATTATGAGATTATTACTTGAATAAAATATGAGTCTCTTTCCACAAGTACCACCCCAGAATAAGCCACCCTACATAACATGCCTTGCTTTTTGATGAACTCATCAATAAACTGAAAAAAAAAAAACCAATGAAATCAATTGGCTAGAGAAATTCAAGGAATGATTTTGTAACCAAATTCTACTAGAACAAAAATAAGGATGCTCGATTACTAAACTGAAAAATATTACCTCAATTGGATACACACAGGTACAAATAAGTATGGTGTTATTGTCAAGATCTAAAGTTCAACTATGCAAAATTCCCCGTATTGACAACATTTGCGATGACATCTACAAAGGGCTCCCATTCTTGGATCCAGATCTTCCACCTACCCACCATTATTAGATGCTAGATTATGCGAGTCTATGATCATTAATCCTATAACATATCCAGTTTTCATTGACCTTAGAGCATCTAGAACACCAAAAATGAATATAGTTGATGACAAAGGAAATCCATTGTATCGAAACTTTTTTGTCCCATAAGAAAATTGATGCCTATAAAATTGTAAACAGAGTTAATAGAAAAAAAATTGAAGGAACCATTGTGACAAATATCCTAAGGAAAATATGGACCCAAAATTCGATTTGCAGAAACATTCGAAACTCACATTTATTACTTTATTTTTTGCATAATAAAAAAAATATACGGGGACTGATCTTATAATAATTTTTGGGTAAATTCCCACTACTAATTATTAAACATTTTTGTACATAGCAGCACATTCAACATCAAATGTAGCGAAACTTCCATTAATAGTTGTATTTGTGTGTGTGTATATGTGTAACATTTGGGAATTGAGGGGGACATTCAACATCACAAGTAGGGGAAGGGAAGGCCCATCAACAGTTGTATTTGTGTGTATGTTTGTGTAACGCTTGGATATTGTTCAACATCATAGGTAGGGAAAGGGAAGGACAATCAACAATTGTATTTGTGTAACAATTCAGTGGACAATTTTTTATAGAATGTTATTTTCTTAGATATATCTCAAGGAGGCCACAAGAAGAAAAAAATTTCAGTGAAAATGGCGTAGTGTTATAGAATGTCAATTTTTTAGACATATGTCAAGGAGGCCATGAAAAAAAATTTGGGTCAGTGAAAGTTGAGTAGTGTTATAGCCCCCACAACAGTTCGATTCCTCAAAATTTTATTGAATGAGTGGTCACATGCCAAAAATACCATGTCACAAACCTTTGGTTCCATCAAATACCATTAAAAACTTTTAAGTACATTGTATTTCTAAATAGTAGCATGTGGAATAAACTTCTAAGGAAGGAAAACCAACGATAATTGAATTATGGAATGAGAATATTCAAACTTGTCCATGTTTTGAATCCAAAAGAGGATCCTCTTTCACATTTTAAACATCGACAATTTTTAAATATAACTATGGAATTATTTATCTACAAAATATGACATCATTATGCAAAAATCGAGTTCTTCATTGGCAAAAGTACACCATACAAACCTAAAATCTACAATATTCTAACTTTCCCATGTGAAGGACTGCAAGGTTATTCTTACATCTACGAGCCTCGATTCATAATATCATTCTTAGTTATTTTTGTTGGAAGGGTCCACATTGAGACAATTATTTTGGAATCACACTCACAACCCTTCCCAAGGGAAGGAGATCATGAATTGAGGCTCTAATATTGAGTATGCTAGTATTTTCCATTGGTTTTGAGACATTTAAATTATTTCTTATTTTATTGGAAGGGTAAACCTATAAAGAATCATTATAGATACACACACACAACCTTTCCCATGTGAACGACTCCCAAGTTATTCTAACATCTAGGGTCCTCGATTCATAATCTCATTCTTGGTTATTTTTGTTGGAAGGGTGTACCATGAAAAATTTATTGCAGACTCACACTCACAACCCTTCCCAGGTGAAGGTGATCATAAATTGAGCCCACTAAATGTAAGAATACCTTAGTGGTCCTTAACCATTAGACACATGCTATCTTGGGTAAACAAAATATCACAACTTCCATACTTAATTTGAGTTGATTTCATTTGCATGGCCATCAAGCTTGGCCAAACTTGCAATGAATTACCACCACTTTGGGGAGATTTATTTTCAAAGAACATAAAATATTTTTCAGGTATTAACCTCAACATCACATCTCTGTGTGGGTAGCCTCAACCAACATTTAAGACACTTGCGTAGAACTTGAATGGTAGCCATATCCATTGCAAACCAATTCATTGTATTAATTTTCTAATACCTAATTCAACTATGAAAAAATACCATCCCATCACTTCATGGGTCAAGCCAAAATAAAAATGATCCCACTGTCACAAGACCCTTCCATTCTATGTTCTCTATGAGTTCCTGAAAGGGAGCGTGTATGAACTATGCTTTGTGTAGGAGGAAAAGTGATAATGCTTCCAAGTTTCAACTTGTAAAACTGCCAATTTCTATGATTTTAACCTTTGTGACCTTATGGGAAATCCACCCTAACAATTCCTAAACTCCCAAGAACTCCAACATTTGTTATAAAACCTGGCATGTAGGGAGTATTAGCCAACAAGCCCGCTCTCTATTATCATTCATAAAATATTAACGATTTCATTTTCTATAAATATCCTCTCCAAATAGCCATAACAAACAACCTTAAAGGATTTTTGGATCGGCAAATTGTCCTTTCATAATCTGTTCTAATTTTCTTCAAGACCTTCAGAACAATGAGGGAGACATACATGATGAAGTCAGTTGATGATGAATGTGGTTTCCACGAATGTCTCGTGACTATAAAACCTAGATATAAAACACAATTATTAATTGTTACTTAGAAAAAATACATATTCTTTGTTTTTATAAAAATATTGAAATTGTGGTTTTGATGCTCCATACTATCCTATTAGTGATTTGGCCCAAGACTAGCATATTTTACCTGGATCATATTGATGGAAAAGATAGGGTTTCACCTTAGCTTTTTTTTTTTTCTAGAAACACAAAATTATTGCTAATGTTTCATATGTTGAAAATGCCAAAGCGTTTCTCTCTTCCTCTATCTTACTTTACTATTGTTCTATCACCAAATGTGTTAGGTCCCTATATTACTAGTATAGTCCCTTATTGTTGTTAATGTAACCCCCTTATTGTTATTATTGTACCCCTGTAACCCCCATATTGTTATTATTGTATTGTTAGGTCGGCTAGGATTACATTGTGGTCCCATGGACTCCTATATATAGAAAGGAGGTTTTATAATTTGTATCATCCAAGAATTGTTCATTCATGTAATGTATTGGAGGTTGCCCCCTCGAAGTGGCTTATTTCTAAGGCATTGATATCTCTTTTCTTCTATTTTTGGAGTTGGCTTCACAACATTTGGTATCAGAGCTTTGGATTCTGGGGTTTCGTTTCTCCAAACAGGTCATTGTGGCATTTTCACTATAACATGTTTTCTACGAAGTTTGAGAAGATGAAATTTTTAGGGTACGAAGCCAAAATCCTGTGGAACATCGTCACAAAATTTCAGAGCTTGGTTCGTAATATTTTTGGAGATATGATTTGTGGAAGTTAGGTGTCTTTGCAAGCTCCTCAATTTAATCTAAATAGGTCATCGTGGAATTTGCACTATAAATTTTTTTCTATGAAGGTTCAGAATCTAAATTTTTTAGGGCGAGAATCTACAATCCTGGGGAAACTCATCGCAAAATTTAAAAGCTTGGTTCGCAATATTTTCGGAGATATGATGTGTGGAAGGTAGTGCTTTTTTAGGCTCCTGAATTTCATCTCAAAGAGGTGATCATGGGAAAATCTTCATAAATCTCTCTCTGAGCATCGTATTGAAGTGCCATAAAAAGAGGTCACAAGTACACGAAATGTAGTTTTGTTGCTATCAATTTCAGAGCTAAAATGTGAAACAGTGACACGTGGGAAATCATACAAGTTCTCTCTACTGAACCAATCCATAATTAGGTCATTGTGGGAGATTGGACATAGCTTTGCCTTGGAGAATCCAAATCAATTCAGACCTGTGGCATTCGAAAGATAATTCAGAAGGCTACCTTAGTGCCAAATTTCAGATATTTAAAAGCCATAATCACAGAGATAATCCAATTTCAATATCGAGCTCCTCAAAAGCAAGAAAAAGGTGTGTATTTTTTTTTTTTTCCTAATTGCATAAGTCTTGTTTGAAGAATCAATTTGAATTGATTCCAGGGGCATATTATAGAATAGATATCAGTATTGGGTTCTAAAAAATGCCCCATAAAAATAATTCAACACCCATTAAGCCTTTAGAAGGCTTTACTATGACTCATGAAGATGAAGAATTGCAACATGATCTATCAAAATTACAAGAGCAAGTGCACCAAATTTCGCTCTCGCAAAGAGCAACAAAAAATGAAATGGAAGTTTTGAAGAAAGGCATGGAATCGAAGATGGATGGTTTGAAGAATAATATGGATGGTTTGAAGAAAGGCATGGAATCTAAGATAGATGGCATGGAAGCTAGCATGGAATCTAAGATGGATGACATGGAAGCTAAGATCGATGAAAAAATGAAAGACAACAAGGAAAACTTGAAGAATTCTCTAAAAGAAGACATGGATGGTTTGACAAAGTTGATACAAGAAATGTTTCCTAATGGTGAAAATATAGTAGAGGAAACTCATGATGAGAACAAAATAAATGTTAATCGTGACTTCATAAACTCTAATGTTGGCAGGAAGAACCGCCATATTCCAAAAATGGATATGAGGAAGTTTGATGGAAAGGATCATGTAACATGGATACTACAGATGGAGCAATATTTTTATCTCCATAATGTGCAAAACACACAAAAGGTATGCATTGAAACTTTACATTTAGAACAAAATACATTTGTATGGTATCGATGGCTTTGCTCCCATAAAAAAATTGTCACTTGGTCAATTTTTACGGAGGAAATGATAGCACATTATGAGGATACAAAGAGCAACACATTCTTTAGCCAATTGATAAATCTCAAACAAAAGGGTTTAGTGGGGCAGCACATTGAGGACTTCCAAAAATTGAATATAAGGGTAACTGATATTCCAGAGGAACACAGGATTGATCTCTTCATAGGCACTTTAGAGGATAACATCCAACATGAAGTTCGCGTTCTGGAACCTGATTCATTGGAGAAGGCATTCAGGTTGGCAAGAAAAGTTGAATGTAAAATTATGGCGACAAGGAAGCCTACCACTCAATTCTATAAAGAAGGAAGTGTTGCTACGCCTAGATTTCCACAGCCTACAAGGTTGACACCACAAAAATTGGAAGAAAAAAGAGCAAAAGGGCTTTGCTATAGTTGTGATATCAAAAACACTAAAGGTCATAAGTGTGCTGAGAAGAAATTATTTTACATAGATTGTGAAGAGGAAGAAGAAAATGAACAAGAAGAGGATATACACCAGGAACCAACCCTAGAAGAGGAAGAAATGAGTCTGACCATATTGTGTAATGCATTGACAGGAATTACCACTCCTCAAAATATCAAGATAGAAGGGCATATCAAGAAGAAAAAGGTAATAGTGTTGATTGATTCAGGTAGTACCCATAAATTTATTCATTGTAAGGTAGCTAAGGAATTGAATTGTTTCCTATACCCAGCACTAGAATGTCAAGTGATGGTTGCAAATGGAGGAACTATAAATTGCTCTGGAAAATGCCATAATATAAAGCTAATCATGGGGGAATATGTATTGAATATTAAAATTCTTTCCATTCCTATGGGAGGTGCTGATGTTGTACTATGAGTACAATGGTTACAATCTTTGGGGACGGTAGCTTTTAATTTTCAAGAACTTTTCTTGAATTTTTTTTTCAGAAGGAAAGGAAGTCGAATTACAAGGTATTGTAGGGAAGCCAGGAAAGATAATAAGCTCTAATTTCATGAAAAATATTCTAAACAAAGAAAAACGAGGCGTAATTGCACAATTATTCTCACTCGAAGTTCCAACATCAAACTCATCTATTTCTGCAGATCTCCAACAAGTCTTGGACAATCGTTCCAAGGTGTTTGAAACTCCTAAAGGACTCCCACCTATTCGTGATCATGATCATGCTATTCATTAGATTCCAGGAAGTGTTCCTCCAAACATCAGGCCTTATAGATATCCTAATGTCCAAAAGAGCGAAATTGAACGTATGATTGCAGAAATGTTAGAGGCGGGTATAATTCAACCTAGTCAAAGTTATTTCTCTGCTCTTGTAGTATTGGTACACAATAAGGATGGATCATGGCGCATGTTTCCGGATTAGAGGGAGCTCAATAAGCTCACCATTAAAGATAACTTTCCCATTCCTGTGATTGATGAATTATTGGATGAATTACATGGAGAAATTTATTTTACCAAGTTGGATCTTTGTTCAAGATATCATCAAATTAGAATGAAGACTGAAGATATTCCAAAAACATCATTTCGAACTCATGAGGGTCATTATGATTTTTTGGTCATGCCTTTTGGCCTTATCAATGAAACTTATATATTTCAAGGGTTGATGAATTGCATTTTGAAACCCTTAGAAATTTTTTGCTAGTATTTTTTGATGATATACTAATCTACGCCAGGTCTCGGAAGGATCATGTTGAACATGTTGATAGGGTGCTCGAACTATTTCAGGAGAAACAATTATATGGAAAAACATCCAAATGTTTATTTGGAGTATAAGAGGTGGAATATCTAGGTCATATTGTAACTCATGAGGGTGTTAAGTTAGACCCTAACAAAATTAAAGCCATTAAGGAATGGAAATTTCCCATGACTATAAAGCAGTTGTGAGAATTTTTTGGGTTAACATGGTATTATCGCAAAATTGTTAAGAATTATGGGAGAATAGCAGCACCTCTAACAACATTATTGAAGAAAGATGCATTTTCATGAACTCCTGAAGCAACTAAGGCCTTCGAACATATTAAAGAGGAAATGTGCCTAGCACCGGTATTAGCTACGCTAGAATTCATAAAAACCTTTATTGTGGAATGTGATGCCTTAGGAAATGGAATTGGTGCTATTTTAATGCAGGAAGGAAGACCCATTGCTTTTGAAAGTTGTCTAATTAAAGGAAAGTATTTACAGAAACCTATTTATGAGAAGGAAATGTTAGCAATACTGCATGCACTAAAGAAATGGTGAACTTACCTAATGGGAAGACACTTCAAGGTAAAAACTGATCATGATTTTCTTAAATACTTTTTGGAACAAAGTCTATCTTCAAAAGGGCAGCAAAAATAGGTCACAAAGATGTTGGGTTATGACTTTGAAATAATGTACAAAAAAGGGAAGCTTAATTTTGTTTCAGATGCACTCCCAAGAAAGACTGAAGAGGTGGAAGCATTGCTTTGTGCCATTTCTATTATCCAACCAGATTGGATAACCGAAGCAAGAGATGAATGGAAGAAGGACAAAGAAGTATGGACACTCATTCAAAAGTTGCAGCAAGATCCTAGTACATCTGATACATTTAGTTGGAAAAATTATTCTTTATGGTACAAAGATTGCTTAAATATTTGTAAGAATACCGAAATAAAACAAAATATTCTTTTGGAATTGCACACTTGTCCTTTAGGAGAACACTCAGGATTTCTAAAAACTTACCACAGGGTGAAGAAAGAATATTTTTGGGATGGCCTTAAATCTGATATTCAATATTTTGTGGCGTAATGTTTGGTTTGCCAGCAGAATAAAGTTGAGAAAATTAAGACCCCAGGACTTTTACAACCTTTATCCATTCCAAGTCAATGTTGGGAAGAGATTTCAATGGATATTATCACAGGTTTACCTAAGTCCGAAGGAAAGAGTGTCATCATGGTGGTAGTAGATAGACTTACCAAGTATGCACACTTTTGTGCATTATCTCATCCATTTAAAGCAAGTACAGTTGCTACTAGATTTATGGACACAATTCAAAAGCTACATGGAAACCCAAGGGTTATTGTGAGCGACAGAGATCCCATTTTTACTGGAAATTTTTGGACGGAGTTATTTTCTTGTTTGGTTACTCAATTAGCTCATAGCTCATCTTATCATCCTCAATCTGATGGTCAAACTGAGATAGTAAATAAATGTTTGGAAGGATATCTTCGTTGTTTTGTATCTGATAAACAAACACAATGGGTCGAGTGGTTACCTCTTGCTGAATGGTGGTATAACACTTCCTTCCATACTGCAGCAAAAATGACCCCATTTATGGCACTTTATGGATATCATCCACCACCCATCACATCATCTTTAAGGGAAAATTCGAAGGTTCAAGCAGTGGAAGATCACATCGAGCATCAGCAAGAAGTTCTCCAACTCTTAAAGGATAACCTGAATTTGGCACAAAATCGAATGAAACAACAGGCAGATCAACATCGCGGCGAGAGAAGTTTTGATGTAGGAGATTGGGTATTTTTACGGCTACAACCATACAAACAAATGTCCCTCAAGCAAGCTAAGAAGGATAATAAATTATCACCAAAGTACTATGGTCCTTACAAGGTGTTGCAAAAGATTGGTACTATGGCATACAAATTGGAGCTTCCTGCTTCTTCACGAGTGCATCCATTTTTCCATGTTTCATGCTTAAAGAAGGTTATAGGTGAAAATATTCTAGTTCAAACAATATTTCCAGAACTTGATGAAGAAGGAAAAATCATATTGGAACCTGAAGCGGTCACGGAAACAAGAACTCGACAGCTACAGAATCGATCAATTTCAGAGTATCTCATCAAGTGGAAGAAATTACCCACTAAAGATTCTACATGAGAGGATGAGAATTTTATACAGAAGCACCCAGAGCTACTCAAGCATTGAGGACAACACTTTTTTGAAGGAGAGGGGCATGTTAGGTCCCTATATTACTAGTATAGTCCCTTATTGTTGTTAGTGTAACCCCCTTATTGTTATTATTCTACCCCTGTAACCCCCATATTGTTATTATTGTGCCCTTAAATTATTATTGTTAGGTTGGCTAGGATTACATTGTGGCCCCACTAGGATGACATTGTGGCCCAATGGACTCCTATATATAGAAAGGAGGTTTTGTAATTTATATCATCCAAGAATTTTTCATTCATGTAATGTATTGGAGGTTTCCCCCTCGAAGTGGCTTATTTCTAAGGCATTGATATCTCTTTTCTTCTATTTTTGGAGCTGGCTTCACAACAAAAAGTTGGACCTAATGGACATATCTCAATGCATTCAAATCATTCTCAATGTTTGTCTCCTCCTCTTTGGGAATCAAATCTTCTGTATGTTCAAGATAACCTTCCAAATTTCCCTTCACACACCCTCACCATTGATATGTATGTACAACCATCACTCTACTATTACGATTACACTACTCGAGTGAATTCTTGTAACCAAAGTTCATTGGCTCTCCTTCGTAAGTAGAGAAAAGTATATAAAACCCTTGTTCTACAAATTATCACATAAAAATAAATAATGGCACTAAAAATCTCTTGGCTCCTTTAATTTTCCTACCTTTCCGTGGAAAAACTGTGTTTTCTAGAAAATATTAACATAAAAATGCTTCAAAAATATTTTTTGTTTCTAATTTATAATTTTTTTCTACAATTTTTGTTTCTATTCATATGTATAAAACCTACTGAATGTTAATTTTTACAAAATAAAATCTATTTTTTCCCCTTTTAATAAGTTCTGACTCATCAATCCTGAGTTTTAAATCAATTTTGACAAAAAATCAGTCTCAAATTGAACAAAATTTCTCTCATGCTTCAATTCAGACAAATGCCTCCAAAATATTCAGACACTCTGCGTCGTTATTTAAAATAAGAAGCTAAAAATAAAATAAATTTGTCCATTTTGTCACCCAAATTTTGCTTACAAATTTTGGGATTGAGGAAGCCAAACAACATAACACATCCTTTCCCTTCACATATCTGATAGTTCATAACATACATGATCTGTTATAGGGTTTAAGATTAATTGAACTTACCATCCTAATGTTTGGCCATATTGAATGGTCTGGCTGCCATGCAAGAAATAGAGGGACTCATACTTAGCAAGAATCCCCCGTATTTGCAAGCTACGATTAATGTCATGGCTCCACTCAGATCCCCCATGTCTCTCTTTCCATATGAATATGAGATCATGCAAAAACCTATGTATCATGGGAGGTGTTAAAACCCTACAGAACTCACCAAGATGACAATTCCAGTGAGGACTAAGGATAGGTTGCATGGCCATTGACTTCCCTTTTCCATTATTTTTATAGGAGGTTTGAAGAAAAAACCTTTTGCAGGGTAGAGCATATATCAATGATCCACTATTTCAATTCACTCTTGGGGGTTTGAATAAATTAGCATACCTAAGCCTTCAATTTAGCAAAAATCTTGGCTTTCTCCTAGATTATCTAGAACCTCCCATGTCCAAACTTAGGGGATGTGTCTATGAATTTCAACTTGATTTCCTCTAAGGTAGTATACAAGATCTCTTTCGCCAACGACTGTCATAAAATAAAAACCCAATTCTTGGTTCCCACACAACATCCTCTGATCATAATGTAATCATATTTTACAATACCGTAATGATGAAACCTACCTATTAGTGTTATATCCTTTTCAGTCCTATCAAATTCTGTAATTTCACTGTGCTATTATTGATCTTTCTTTCCACTCTTGTATATCTTCTTAGTGATCTCAATAAAATGATGATACCCATTCTGACCATCCTTGGCAATAGTAAAGGAAACCCTAGCTGGATTCCACACACCAATACAAGCTACCTTTCACAAACGCCTGTGAGTTTTAAGAGGTAGTCCTAGAACACCCCACCTAGTTACAATACCTCCATACCTTTTTCCCTTAGTTACACCAATAACATCAATAATTTCATCTTTTTGAAAAAGAGAATAAATCAAAACCTATTTTTCAAAGAATCTATATGCAAAATCAACCTTCTTGGGAATTCCCCCCCCCCATTTATATGGATTTGCATTAGGTGAGCCTTTTTATGATTGAATCCTTTCATCTTCGAAATCTAGTTGTGCGCTAGAACCCTCATTATGATAGCATACTTCTTCATTTTCTCAAGCTCACCCTAGGTTTACTTCTTACCCTTCTCAGAGTCATACTTTTTGGTGTATTTACTGAAGGCATTTTTCTTGACCATGTACCAGTTCTTGTAAAACCACCTTCACACCTCCTTGCTAATGTGTTGATCCCAAATTGTGGTAAAGGGTTCGAAGCCCTTTGGGATTCATCATATAATTGAAAACATCAATGGTAAACATTAGCAAGGTCTCAATTACTCTTACAGATTCATAAGTCTGAGCCCAAACTATTATAAGGGTTCGAAGCCCTATGGGAGTTTTTATAATACTGACATGCCCATGATCACCAATGGAAGGGTCTTGATTATTGTTACAGCTTCACAAATCTCCTTCTTGCAAATATTGGATATGGGCTTCTTGACCTCTCTCACAATGTGGGTAATGCTAGCCTTCCATCTCAAGAAGGTCATCAACTTGCAAGGCTTCGATGGGTCATGCCGAGGGAATGCCTTTCACTTTTCCTCTTATGAGGAAGAAAGAGTAGAGAGCCATGTGTGGGATGCTCAAACTTCTTGTGACTAATATGAGACCCATGAGTGTGTGTCATTTGGGGGAAGGTTTAAGATGAAATGTTATTTTGTCTTCAAAGATGTCTTAAAGTAAATGACATATATTTAATATTAAATAATATGAGGGCATGCTTTTTGCAGAAAGCTTTAAGAAGAGAAATTTATTTTTTCTTAAACAAATGACTTAAATGACCCTCATTTTTAGTAGTGCCTTGTAGAAATTCTAAAATTTTGCATAGAATCAACTTACAAGAGACTTGTTTGGTCATCTCGTATTTGGAAACTATCAAACCTACTTATTGTAAAGAAATGTTGTGCTATTATTTTCAAGGCTTGTTTTTGTTACTATGGAAAGCCAAGACCAATGCTAACCACCAAATGTAATGCACTCTAATTCCATATGAAAATTGCATGAGAAATCTACCTTCCAATTTGGGTTAAAGATTTGAGTGCTTACAATTCCAGCTAGATAAATAGGCCTCTCTTTACGAATTTTCATCTCTCAAAATCTGTTGTGACAACACAAAGAGCTGTGATAATTTATCTCCATAGATTCAAATATGAGTGGGTTTTCAATATTTCCCATACACATGCTTTGGTATTTGATGAAAAAAGTACACAATGGTGCACTGATTATTAGTTTGGGAAACATAGTAAACTTATTATTAGCTTGGGAAATAGAGCACAAGGTTTTCCCACGATAGTAAACCCCACAAGAATATGTATGAGTTGTACATTTAATATTTAAGAAAATTTATAAGTAGGAGATCAATACGAAGATGTATGCACTAGTCGGCAAATCATTCAAATGATTTTAATGGCCTAATATAGTTTACATAAACTACCTAGATGAATATACCATAATCAGCATACAAAGAATGGATGAAACACTGGAAGTGTGAGGGAATTACACCAATAAAAAAACAATGAATTAAATCACAATGTGGATTATTTTCACTAATGAAAACAGTCTGAAATTTCCACACAATTACACTAACGATTTGAGGAAATGTTGACTCTCTATGAATAATGAACTAGACACTAGAATTCCTATTCAAATAATGAGGTTAGATATTCATTAAATAAAACTTGGAAATCCTATGGATATTTTTGTGATTGAAAAATATTGAATTAACTATCATGATGCCAACATCTTGGCGTAAGCAACTTGGAAAGGTTGAGCAACATGGTCACATGTATTTAAAAAATAGTCACAATGTGAATGTGGACATTTTTGGAGTCATGTCTTCGGAAACAAAATGTGCATGGAATCATGGATCATAACACTAAGTATATCATGATGGAGTATGTTAGGATCAACTAAAACCCACTCGGAAAATGTATGTATTACTACCACAATCATAACCTAATTGTCAGCATAGTTTATTTATGTAAATTATGTCAAATGGGAAATAATGGCTAATTCTAATGAAAATTAGGTAGCAAGCCTTATGGGGCCTTCAAACAATAATATCTTGATATGAATGACAACATAGATAAATCATTAGGGAATATTTGTTTTTTCATCCAATCATGTCAGTTGCAAATCTTCATAAAATGTATGCATGCAAACATTTCTTTTAGTTATGAGGAATAACCTGGTTAATGTTATCAATATATAACTTGGAATTTTGCATGTAGTTATATTGGATTCAGTCTACCTACATGAAAGTTGAATTCTATGGCTGTCTTTGAGATATTCTCCTAGAGACAACATAAGTTATAACAGTTAGAAGGGCTCTCATGCCAACAATGGATGCCCACTTGTGTCATTGTTTTCTAGTCTAGAAGCAGTGGTTTGTGTACTTCTGTTGTATTTCAATTTACACTTTAAAAAGCACCGTTTTAAGTACTTTAGGTTTCCATTATTTTTTATTCTCTATTACATATATGTTATATCTCTTGGTAACACTCGCGCTTGTTAAGATACATTCCATAGGGTTATGATGTTTATAATGCAACAAGCAAATCAAGATATGTAGATATGTTAAACCAAATTCAATGTTTACAATTTACTTCCAATGGAACACCATGTGTACATGTCATTTTTATAACTAATGTTGTATAACTAAGCTTACTAGAATTGAATAGAATGTACAATTTGGATGCAACCTCTGGTATAGATCCAAGATATCAAATGAAGGAAACAATCCAACTTCTTGTGTAAGCATAACAATCAACATTATGACACAAAATAAGGGATGAAAAATTAAAAATCAGCCTTTGATAATGCTTATTCAATTTTATTTTCTACACTATTGAAAAAATCATAAGAAACAATAGTCCAGGTCAATGCCATAAATAAACATAAAATAAAAGTTTATAACCAACAACATTCTAGAGTAAAACTATTTGTTGTTTCAAAATTTAAATTATATACATTTAATTAAATTTTAAGCTCATGAGCATGCTCCTCAAAATAAAATCAACTGATTCATATACATTGTTTGTGACATAGTTTCATGATTATGAGCACATAGTAAAGCCATACAATTTTAGTGGAAGGATGAAAGAAGTGGAGAGTGCAAAGGATGCCAAAAATGTTTCATAGTTTTAATTCTTGTGGTTCCTATTTAAGTCAATAACAAGATCATGAGTGCTTATGAGACTAGTTACCCCTCTTTCACGGCTACATATAGTGATATTTTTCACTTCCATGGGCATTTTTTTGAGTAAAACTATCTCTATACATCGCTACAACATTAGGCCAAAAATTTTCCTCGCACTTTTC
The DNA here is from genome assembly GCA_034641835.2 of Pinus albicaulis. Taxonomy (NCBI): domain Eukaryota; kingdom Viridiplantae; phylum Streptophyta; class Pinopsida; order Pinales; family Pinaceae; genus Pinus; species Pinus albicaulis. The sequence goes on along the minus strand of CM076575.1, from coordinate 1,747,661,168 downwards.
TCTATTAATAATCAACATACCCCTTCATCCAACCCATATATCTCCCCCCTTTTCTTCTAGACCCACAAATACCTTTCAGTGTCATGAAAATGGCATCAAGATTTTTTTTTCAAACAAAACTATGGATTTGTTTCATATCCCATAAGTTCAAAACTTGTTATGCTTACAAAACTTGCAGCAAACATGAAAATACCCCAAAACACGTTATGATGGCCTGAAATGAAAATAATCATGTTGAATTCCATAGTATAAAAAACTAACTCGACAACCCTAACAAAAATACATGAAGGACTTCAACGGTAGGACTTATGGAAATGAACACGAGCACCACAACCTTTCAACTTCTTAGGCCTGCAGTGCCTTGGATCAAGGACCAACAGAGTCTTGTCAGAAACTTACAATAATATCATTTATATCCTTCTTCTACTACTCGTCCACATATTTCTGGTAGAAGGAAGCTAGGGCCTTCGCAATACTCTACCTAATGGCGTAGATTTGCAAGTGTGCCTTCCTTTCATTCTGATTCTCATATCCAGGCCAGCACAATGTTCTCCCTAATGGTGTAGATCTACAAGTGTGCCCTCCTTTCACTCTGATTCTCATATCCATGCTAGTGAAGTGGTCGCGCCCCAATAGAATAATGGGCTCGAATTCCCTGTAATGGAGAATCTTAGGTTCTTATAACAGAGGCGGTTTGTGTACTTGGAAGGGCATTGATAGTCTGCAACATTTTTTTAAATAATATTTTTTAGTTTTGAGCTTATCATCATTGCTATGTCATCTTTACTGTTTGCAAAGAAGAATACCATGAAATACTCCTTCAAGGAGAACCACAAAACACACACACACACATATATATATAGATAAAATCTTTTTCAAATTATTTGAGAGAACTGTCAAATCACTTGAGAGAACCTATTTACAACATTAGCTAAACCCCAACACATAGGCAGATATATATACATACGCAAAATATAAGCGACAAAATCATTTTTCAAATTAAGAATCACATTAGAACATCAGGTAAAGATGAACGAAGCGCTAAAGAAAATAGAGAGAGGTAAGTACCTGAAACACAGGTTGTTTCGTTAACAACAAGGCGAGTGTTGATCTTCAAGTTTATTTTATTTTTAATAATCTTCTGAATTCCATTGTTTTTTTTTTTTTGTAAGCTTACATAGTTCCTTCCATTTTCTATTAATAAAATATGGGAAAAAAAGTATACAAAACTAGACCTCAACCTGCCCGCAGGAAACTAGGTATTTCGGCCATCGAAGTTCAGAGTATGTCAACCAAAACATGAAAAATATTAATAGTCTATACCATATCTGATGGTAGTTAATATCTAAGTCTGGAGATAACAACATATACTCAAAGAGTACTAGCCGCTAAAAATAAAGTAAAACATTTAACCATGAAAACCTTAACCTTCCTCAGATTCCACCGGTGCTGGATCTTTGGAAGTGGACCCTGGAAATTCAACTTCAACCTGCTGCATGGACTTGATTTCCTTCTCCAACCTTCTGAGCCTAGCATACTGATGCAATTGTCGAAGATTGATTTCCTAGATGTTCCTGTTAATATCGAATTTGGGATTTCTGATGCGAATGTTTGAACAAGTGGTTCCAGATGTTGTTGCGCAGATTTTCTTCCTCTTTTCCGATGCTACTTAGAAGTAGGTTGTTTGCCTTTGCCTCCAATGGGGTTTCTTCCTCTTTTAACCATCTTAAAGTAACCTGACAAGGAATTTGCTAAAGCTACCATCCAAACAACAACATTACGACAAACACCAATCAAATTCCTAAACAAGATTTGAGACTCGATATGCAGAGAGGTTCCATCACCCACGTTAGGCGAAGTGAGAAAGAGATACCAAACACTATTACAATCCAACTGGGCAAGAAAGAAATGAAGACCAACTGACATATGGTTGCCATGACCCGGGACAGAGAAAGCCAAAGAATTAAAAGGTAAGACCAAAGTCCATAGACTAATACAGAGATAATAAGGCGAAAATTCTTGCCTACATATCATCCTCAGGGCCCTATTAACAAAATTTCCAAAAATGAGCAGCAGACAGGAGAAAAACGAACTCTGCTACAAGAAATTCCCTCCACCATAACAAAGGAAAATCGTTTTAACTTTCAATAGGCAACATTTATCCGAAATTTTTCAAATTTTACCCAACCTCCTATCAAAGATGACATTATAAATAGGAAAAGGAGAGACAGGGACTAATACATACCCATTTTGCATAGCTATAAAGAAGTTTTCGACAGGGATAACAACCCTGCTAAAACCCATATACAACAAATCACTGTAAAAGAGCCAAACAACCCTGTAAAAGAAATGAACCAACCAGTAAATATAGAAGAGTTCGAAAACCATCATCTTAACAATGAAAGGATCAAAATGAGGAAACGAATACTGTAACCAAGTTTTAACCAAAGATTTGGGTAACAGAACAAAAAAACCACTGAGGAAGAATGAGCCTACAGCCAGCTTCATCAACCTTCTGCATTTATTCATACCAGAACTGACCAAATCTCCATTCAAACAAGTAATCTAAGAAAACCATTACCATTTTCCGCATTCGACGAAAGTCAGAAACCTTTGGCTCAAAGAGTAAGTATGATAATACATACAAATGATCTACCTGGGCCGTTAGCCTTATCCTTCACTAGAGATCACCCCTGAACCCACAACCAACTTCGAAGCAAAACCACAATGCACAAATCCAAACCTTGCCATGCATATTACCTCTTTCCTGGCTCTTTTTCCAAAAGTTTCCTGAGAGACCTGCTGGCATACCGAGGTGGAGCCGCATGGATGTAGTTCGCATTTATTAGGTTTGGTGCCGAAAGTCTCGTCTTCCATTTTCCTCCTGTCGATTGCATGCCCACTCCATGTGGTGGCCGTCCTCCCCACGTGGCAAACTACTGTCACCGACATGTTGAATATGCTCCAGCCTCCTTATCGGAGAATTCCATTATCTTATTAACATTCATTATTTTTATAGTTAAAAATATAGATTTCCTATTAAAAAAATTGCTTATAACCTATCAATATTAACTTAACACAATTAAAAATTCATTATTAGTACTATTATCATTATTATTGAATTTTACTTCATAAAAACCTAAAAATTATCATCTCACCAACTCAAGAATATCATAACCTAACCTTTAAAAAATGCAATCCAGATCGACGGAGTGCATATTGACCAAGTGCATTAGAAAAAATTCCTAACAGAGTTCAAAATACGTTATGCATTCAACAATGACTTTATCGCGCAGACGCATTCAACAATGACCCAACAGCGCAAACAGAGGTTGGTCCAGCTATATATGATACGATATATTTTAATAATGCCCATTAGATGTAATTGTCTAAGGAACTCACATTCTATTTTAAATAAGACATTATATTTTCAAGTTTTTTCTAGAATTGTTTTTTATTGTGAATTTTGATCAAGAAGTTTACAGTTTTGTGAAGCTTTGTCTTCTTGAACAGCTTAATCAAATTGTCCATCTTTAAATCACTTTCAAACTTATTAAGGATATTCTTATAAGCAAAACATGTCATGATAAAATGTTATTTAATTTCAACTATTTTTAATCTGCAAAAGATAAGTCTTTGACATATTTGTAATGGGTTGAAAAGTTTGATATATATAGTTTTTATTTTCTGCCAATCAGTTTTTCCCAAATAACAATCCTGAATTTTTCAGCCACCCAAATTTTTATCTCTTCTTCTTTAACATTAAAACAATCTTACCAACATCCATGACAGCCTTTCGCACGAACGCAAATGCAACATGAATGACTCCACTCCAATATCGTTACACATGTGAACGAACGGTCAAAAACCCTCACATCGAGCCCATCACTCCGCTATTTTCAAAATAAGAAAATAATTGGATTTCTCCATTGCACGCCTCCACCGCCACAGACAGCCAATCAATTGTTCATACGTTATCCACTTCTGCTAAGAACAATTCACGTCTTCTTTGTTTCTTAAATAAAAACGAGTCGATTAGACACAGGCACACCATGAAATTCACGTGCGTCTCCCTTTTTTGCAATCGGCATGATGCACATCTGGTATTATTCTTCTTATTGTTTAACGTTCGGTCAATCTGTCGACACCTGTGTTGTATTATAAATGAACAGGCCGTAAATATAGCATTGGCCCAAATATTTTTCATGGTCAATATTTATTTTTTCATGAATTGAAAGATTTAAAAAAAGAAGCGATGTGCTACAAAGAAACCTACAATATTTGAATCAAAATATTAAAGTACAGAGTGACCAGCGACCCATTTGAATCAAAATATTAAACTACAGACTGACCAGAGACCTACCACATCTGAGATCCCCATTACCGACCTTGTTTCCATAATCGAACGCCTACTTTTACCAAATCAGAATCTGACGATGGCAAATACCAAATTGGTGACAACCGGCGTTGGCCAAATGTATCGTGTATGCAACTTCTATAAATCGGTGCACGCGCGAATTGCGAAGTATTTCAATTCTAATCGTCTTCTTCAGCTTTAGATACACACAACTAGGTTATGCTAAATATAATCAATCTGGTTATAAATCTTTGACAATATACCCAAACTCATGCTATCGCTACGGAGATTCACTGAAAATTTGCTACATTATAAATGTTATACCAATAATCCAAGAATGCGTGGGCACCTTTGGCAACCATTGTAAATTTGACATGAAAATACATGTCTACGTATTCATTGTCTGAGGAATTTCATTTCAGTGATGTGCATCTTCAACGTTAGCAGTTTGACACGGGTTTATTCGTCAGGGTTTACATAACACTTTATAATCTTGGTTAATGAGGGTGCTTCAACTTTGGATTTACAGTTACATAATATTTCATTAGTGCGTCAAAATCTGTTTTATTTTAGGAGGATCAAATATAATGGAAATTCTCAAAACAAATTTAGAAACCGATTTATATTGATTATTAATAATATTACTTATAATTATATAAAATTTCATATTTTTTATAGATGCAATTTTTCTTATTTTTAATCTTAATAAAACTCTTTCACATATTTTTATCATTTTTTTATTCACATATTTTATTATTTTTTCAAATATTTTTATTTTTAATTTTAATAAAACTCTTTCACATATTTTTATCATTTTCTTCATTCACATATTTATTATTTTTTTAATTTATTTTTATGAAGAACATTTTGAATATTAAATATTTATATATTTATACTTAAACTGAAATATCAAATTTGAAATAGAAAAGTTATTATTTTTCTTTTCTTTTTTCTTAAGTTTGATAGGACTACATCTTTTACATCTTCATCAACATGTCCAGATACATCACCCCCAAGGAATTGAACTTGTGATGAGTGCCATAACAGAAAAGTTATTATTTTTCTTTTTTTTTTTGTAAGTTTGGTAGGACTACATCTTTTACATCTTCATCAACATGTCCAGATACATCACCCCCATTGGGGAAGGGAATTGAACTTGTGATGAGTGAGCAAGACCCAACATTTATTATTTTTCATTATGTAGTCAAATTAATTTTAACTAATAGCTATTATTTATGTTTTATATATATTCACATTTCTATTTTTAAAAATATTTTTATTTTTAATTATATATTATCAAGTAAATTGGTTAAATTTATCAAATTTGTATATGGTTATTAATTATATGTTTCGAAATATCGTGATGACAAATATAAATCATTATTATTTAAATTTATTTAATATGATTAAAAATAAAATTAAGATATAATGAGTTGAATTAAATGTTTTACTAATTTTATCATTTTTTACTTTTTGCATCGCCCTCTAGAATAGGGAGAATTTTGTCACATAAAATTGTATTTAAAAATAATAAAATAATACTTTAAATTAAAAAATTAAAAATAGAAATAATAAAAAAAAGTTGTGCCAATCATAATTAAAATTGTTTATTTTTCACCTTAATTTTAAGAAATTTTATATGAAGATATAAAGTAACTGAAAGTAAGAAAAAATGATTTACTTTTTATTATAAGGAAGAAATATAAAAATTTAATTTAATTTTTAGTATTCTGAAAAAAAGTAATTTCTTCACTATTTAATATGGAGATGACATTCGCCCTATATGGAAAAAAATCTGGGCTTTGAAACATTGGCCAAAGGTGGAATACTTCTTATGGTTAGTTAGCCACAGCTGGATTCTGACTTGGGAAAACCTACAGAAAAGAGGAATGTCAGGGTCCTCTAGGTGCTCCTTCTGTAAAGCAGAGAGCGAAACGACAGAGCACCTTCTCAACTCATGTCCAATGGTACAACCGATGTGGAGGAACCTCGAACACCTATTTAGACAAACAGACAAAGATAATGAAAGTATTATAGAGACTATCCGGAGATGGAAAAAAGGAAGGTACCAATTTCAAGTGATCAACAGAGCCTGGACCCTCTCATTTGGATTCCTCCTTTGAAATATATGGAAAGAAAGGAATTGTAGAATTTTCCAAGACAAAGAACAACCAATGCAGCACATTTGGCAGCGAACCATAGAGAATATCCATGAAACCATTCTTAGTGAAAGATGGACAGACAAGGATTGGAAAATAGTGGGTTTTGAATCCCAAATCCTAGAATATTTAAATTTAAAACCTCAGATGTTGTACAAAAGTTTGTCGAAATATCGACAACCGACTGAAACAATTGCGGATAACTGGACGCCTCCACAACCAGGCTTTATCAAACTGAATTATGACGGCGCCTCAAAAGGGAACCCAGGGCAAGCAGGGGCAGGAGGAATTTTCCGTAATTCTCAAGGAGCAGTCTGCCGGGTTTATGCACAGGACCTGGGCTATGCAACAAACAATGAGGCAGAACTGACAACAGTCCAACAAGGCATTCTTATAGCAATTAGGGAAAATTATCAAAGACTCATAGTAGAAGGAGACTCGGCCATGGTAACTGTTGTCCTTCGCAAATTGCAGCAAGGAACACCGTGGGAGAAAATTTCACACAGTTGGCGAACAACAGGTCTTATTCAAGAAATAATTCACTTGATGAAACAGATCCAATATATGATTCCAAACCACATTAAAAGAAAGGGCAATGCTGCGGCAGATTATCTAGCAAATTGGGGATGCAAACAGATGGAGAGATCCATAGATGGACGCCCCACGGATGCAATCTGGGAGGTGGAACTCCACTCTCTACATCTGATTGTCAACAAAGATCTTCAACCCCCCGATCGGGGTGAACACCTGGCAGTTCATAGTTCATAATGGTAAATAGATGGTGGTAATGGCGTCCTATAGACAATCAACACTCATAATGATGCATTGGGAACAAAGATTATGGCATGCAGTGAGCGTGCGATCTTTAATGAGTTCGTATGATGGACAGCCTGTGCTGTCAGATCGCGGAAGGAAAGGCTCACATAAGGTAAGTCTGGTTCCCTCCTCTCTCCAAGCGGTAATGCTTTGCGTTTTTCATGAAATTGTTTGGAGATAGCAGAGGAGGAAGACAAGGACCGCTGTTTCATTCTCGACGGGGTGCGTATACAGTCTTCTCCCTTTACGAACGGATGATGCTGCTCTGGTTTTGAGCTTTAAGTTGTATAATGGGATAGATTTTCTGGGTTCATATGTTTTTAGTTCTTATACACCCATGCAGAGGTGGAAAAACCCTTGTTTCCGCAACCCCAGCACCCTGTTAGTCACATGGATGTTTTGTGGCATCAATTGTGTCATTTATATTATGTTTGGAAACTTCCAAATGCTGGGAGAGCACCAGGAACGAAAGGTCTAGAGGCTCAGGGTTGGGGTAGGCATAGTCACTTACAGCTCTCACTTTAAGTGTGATCACTTGTCCCCTTTGGCGCTTGCCCAGTCTAACCAGGTAGCAACCTTAGGATGGAACCTGCAATACCTTCGTGATAAGCTCAGCCAATTGAGGGCCTAGTTAGGATGTTGGTTAGGCAGGATTTCAAATTTCAACCCTGTGAATGTTATTGGAGCGAGCCTCAATCTTTCTTGTCACCTCTCAATAAAGTCTCAGGCCTTCCAATTTCACTCTGTTATTAAAATTCGCGCTAGACCCCCGGACTCCTTGGTGTGGAACAGGGTTTCTACAACTGCGTCTCGAACCATATTACGGCTTAGACTTGTGTGGCCTACTTATTTCTGCTGGAATCGTAGCCACACCTGTGATGTTTATGGGGATAAGGTAAGGAAGTCACATGCAGTGTTTCAAGCCCTCACTACATTTTGCTGTATGGTTCTGTTATTGTTTAGGATTCAACAAACAATGGGGAAACGCCATTCAACTTCCCAAAAAATGAAAGGGAAACAATCTGCCCACCTAGAGCGGGAGCCCAAGAAACGTGGCAGGAAATCCAACCAAGAACTGTTAGAAAAATTAGCTACAAACTACGTCACCGGAAACCCCTCCAAGGTTCGCCAGGAAATCGAGGGTTGGGAGAGAGAAATACAGACAGATCCCGAAGATAGTACCACAGAAGTTGAGATTATGGATTTTATTACTGATCCAGGGAACACTCGAGGTCATCTCACCTTATTCCAACAGAAAATCCACACCTACTGGACAGTAAAATGCCTTCTAGCAAAGGCCATATAGAGTTTCCCTCCTGAACAAGCCCACATTGACTCAACAAAATTTGAGTCTCGGATTATGGAAAGGTTACCGGATATGCAAGATCAGTTATACCATATCAAGATCACCCAGTACCAGGCAGCGGACCGTATGGGCAGGCTTTATGATAGGGTTGGTCGTATGGAAAAGCAGCTTCAACAGCTCCAACAAGTTGACATGCCAGGGTCCAATGTCAAGGATCCTGCCCCTGTTTCCTCCTCTGATGGATAGATGTTTCTTTACTGATGTTTTATGATTTCTGCAATTTTGTATGAACTTTCTTTCTATTATCTGCATGTAGATATGAATGCTCTAGAACAGTTAGCCCATGTGGGGTATAGACGAATGAAACTTTTCCAATTTTGGTATGCTTTTCACGCACTGAGATGGCCAACAAACCTGGTTTCCTTTGGGCAGGTTGAGGCCACAGACAAAGTATATCTTACTGTAACCTGCATGTTAAATATAAATAGTCAATAGAGAGGACCTACCATATTTACAAAAAAAAATATGGAGATGACATGAAATAGTATTATTGGTTACATGATGTGTAATTTTATATCTAATTTATATAAAGAAAAATAGAATAATTAAAATTAAAATTATTTTATATTTTCATTTTCTATAATATCAATAAAAAAAAAAATTAATGTTGATTATAAACCTGGTAAAAGATTTTAAATTTTTGTATTATAAAAAAATTTATTCTACAATAATTTTGAATTAAAATATGTAGTATAATAATTAATATTTTTGTTAATAGAAAAGCATTTATTGAAAATTTATAAAAAATTATATATTGAATCATGGAAATATGTTTAATCATCCTCTTTACCTTTTATTCCAATTGTACAATATTTAACCTGCATCGAAATTAACATTTTTCATCAACGATACAAAACATTCCATTGTGTTTTTTCCTCTTCTGTGGTGGGAAATTAACACTATCCCATCGGTGGCACACGATATTCTAGCATGCGATTTCCCTCTTTTCTTTATTTGTGTGGTGGATTGAGAACCGTCGAGGAGGATGGCGACCACGTTAAAGAGATAGGAGAGAACTTGGACTGTGTTAAATAGATAAATGGCTTTATAATATATTTGTGTTGGTTTGAATGCTCATAAGAAATTTTAAAGGTGGAAAATGGAAATAGCTATTCAAATTATGGTTTTACATCAATACAATTTTTTATTTAATAGACATGGATGGACTTCTAGGATTTCATTGTGGTGTCTCGACAAGTAAATTGTGGCTAGAAAAACCTTACATATATATCAACAATTCTTTAACAAGTTAAAATATGGGATGAATTTTTTTATTAGTAAATTTTGAAGAAGTTAAAGTATATAGATATATATATGATTTTATGTGTTTTGTGAAATGTCATTTCTTTTGAAAAGGTATTGATAAGTTTTTTATTTTTGTTTATAATTTATTTAATTTATATGGCTATGCTAGTTATTATGTTTCTAAGTACAATAATTGTTTGTGGTTGATAATATTTTAGGTTATGGATAAATATATTTTGTGGTGGATAATACTCTATACGAAGTGTGTGTATTGATTCAAATGGGCACAACCTAATTGCACTTAGGATTTGTTGGAAAGGTGTGTCATAGTAATAAAACTAATTTATTTTGTTTTTTTCATTGACTTAAAAAATATATATATTTTGATACTATATGTTGGAAGAGATTAAATTTCTTCTTTAATTGACGGTTGTGATTGTAGGATTATATGAGAATGTTATTAACAAGTTTAAAGGAACATTAAGGGATAGTTAGAATCAATTAATACATATTGGACACAAGCAATATTAACCCTTGTATGTGATCAGGTGCTAAGTATTAAGCTAAAAAATGAAAGTTCTCAGAATCCCTCGAAACTAGAACAACCGTGAAGTGCTCGTCGCCCTGAATCTGATGCACTTCATTTCATCGAAACCCGACTCCATATGTGAAACTTAGAGCTTCTTGTATGTTTTTACAAACAACTAAAATTTGTGGAGAATTTACAAAATGATGACTAGGTAGCCCAACAAGAAGAAAAAAATATTCCAAGGAATATTCCTTGGAATATTCCTTGAGTTGGTCTTATGAGCTGTTGACAAGTGTCATTTTAGGATTGGTTGATGAGGTTAGTGATTTGTTGAAATGTGATTGGATTTTGGAGGGCCAATGGAGTGAGGGCACGTGGTGCAGCCAGGGGCCTCCACGTAACCCCCTCCAAATGGAAACATATGGCAAGTATGGTCGAAATGTGGAATATTTTATTGAACAAAATTTCAAACGAGAGGATAGGCGGAGGTCAGGGTCGACACCATGACCTCCCTCGCAAAAACACAATGCCATACCATTACTCCATACCATAGTCCTTATTAACCAATGGAATTTTCATATATTTAAATTTTCACATATGATGTGATGGGAGGAGGAGCGGGCCAAACCCCTCACCATATAACCATTCTCATAACCTCAGGTGGGAGCTCCGGTATAATGCGTCGATTAAGCACTTAACCCTCCATTAAATCCACTTAATCTTCAGCTAATAACGCTTATCTCTACATTTAGTTGGGCATAGTCTGCCAAATTTAACACGGCCTCCAATTATGGTGGAGTTAACTTGAGTTCTCTCTAGTTTTGGAGGAGATTTCCTAGGCAAAAATGATGAGGCTATAACTTGAGAAAATTTCAACCAAATTAGGCTGAGAAAGAGTCTATCCTATATTTTTTTGGACATTCTGAGTGCATTGGAGTAGGTTTCAGGAGTAGTAGAGGATTGTAAAAGCAATATTTTCCCATTTTGAGCTAATACAGAGGCCCAAGCCATGGAAGCTGGACCAAGGACATGTAGCCCAAGATTGGTAAACTACTTCATAAAAACATTGTGTTATGGATCATTTGATGGTTTTTTTTACATGTATTTGTTGTTGTTAAACACTTTCTTTTAATGTTAATATTCTCATGAATATAACATAAAACAAGATGTAGTTCCCTATTAAGAAATTTCAAACCCCTGAAGGAAATCTATGCACATGAAGAAAATGATCAAGATTTTTTATAATTCTGAAGATGAAATTAGAACAACAAAACTAACATTCAAATTCAGATCAAAGTGATATCAGAGCAACATTATTTGCTTGATATTTGCTTGATTTTTTTGCAAGTAGTGTTTTAATGGTTGGAAATTTGTGATTCTTATAAGATTAAAGTTGCACAGAGGAGAAGGGAAACAATTGGTTTCTAGTCCTGAAGTTAGGACCAGAAAAGGGAGAGACACAAGGCCACAATATCCACCCAAACTTTCACTCCGAAATGCACTTGAATAACCTAAAGTTATGTCTCTGGTTGAGATTGAAGAGGTACAAGTAGCACCAAAAGCTGAGCTTGAATCCACAACCATCATGTCAGGTGTAGGAGAGACTGAAGGTCTTTTAGAAGAGGAAAAATTCAAGAAGGCTTTCTATGACCTAACTGACATGGTTGGGTTCCTCCATGAAGAGAGGAGCACCAGGATGGTTGGAGGGAATTCTAAGCCTCCACATGGAGATGAAATCTCAGAAGACAAAAAGGATGAAGAGAAGGCTTCAAAGGGTAATAGAGAAAAGCCTCCTCCATCTCCACCATCTTCCTCATCATCCTCATCCCCACCGTCATCATCATCTTCCACTTCCACCACAAAAAGCACCCACTCTCACCCAAAAAACCAAAAAGGAAAAACATCCTTACTCAAATTGGACATTATGTTTGAGCTTCCCATGTACAATGGCGAGGTAAATGCAGAGAAGTTGGAAAATTGGATTTGTCAGTTGGAGGGTCATTGCATAATTAAAAGGCTACAAGATGATGAAACAAATATCTAGTTGGCTTCATTGATGCTACAAGGAGCAGCACTGGTCTAGTGGGAAGGAAAGACTCAAGAGGAAATTCGAATCCAAGGTAAGATATTAATTTCTTAGGCCAAGTTTATTTCTTTATTAAGAAACAATTTTATCTTTTATCTTACATGCAAAAATCCATTATGAGATGGAAAAACTTTAGGCAACTTAAGGGACAAACATCCCAAGATTATAAACAAGAGTTTAGGAAGAGGGCTTTGTTGTTAGGTGTAGAATTTCAATCCCAAGACACTCTATTAAAATAAATTGGGGGTTTACATTCCCATTTAAAACACACTATCCTTATGTTTAATCCAAGCAACTTAGATGAGGTATTTTTGCAAGCCACGCACCTTGAATAAAGGGGAAAGAAGATTCACAAAGAGGGTAGTAAAAAGAAGCCATTCAAGGGTAAGGAGAAATAGAGGGGAGTAAAATGGAAGGGTAAGAAAAATGCAAGCGTTAAGAAATAAGGGGAGAAAAACACATGCAAACAGTGTTCCAAAGAGGGGCATAATGCAGCCCTTTGTTGGAAACTACATCCTAAACTAAGGCCTAAGAAACTTAACAATAAGGGGAAGAAAAAAACGAAGGCTACCACACAACATGATCTTGGATTTGATTCCGGGGATGAGACCAAGATTACATCCATGGCCACAAACACAAAATAATACATATAAAGTACTAGTTCATCAAATTGTCATAATAACACTCCAAATGAAGAAACAAGGATACAATTTTTCAATTTAAGGGTGATCTCAAACCATACAAAGGTTGAGCATTATTTGATAGTGGGTGACAAATGAACTTAATCTCAAAATACTTGGTCAAGAAGATTAACCTTGAATATGTACCCCATCATAAGCCATATCCTTTGTGTTGGATAGCCAATAATGAAAATCTATAGGTTACAAGGAAATGTATACTGAGGTTTTTCATTACTGCAAATTTTATTGATGAAGTCGAGTTAGATGTGGTTCCGCTTGACATTCAGGAATTATCTTTGGAAGCCCGTATTTGTATGATAGGAAAGAAATATTCTATCTTCATGAGAACAAGTTTCACTTGCTAAAGGATGGGGTGGAATATATTGTGAGAGATCATTGCAAAAATCTGAACATTTATTTAGTTAATGGAGGGCAAATGAAGGGACTAGTAAATGCAAGTAAACATTTTGTGCTTCTCATGATCAAGAAAAAGAATGATATGGATTATGAATACTTTGAAGGTTGTGATGACAAATTAAAATATGATTTGTTTGATGTGGTAAGTTATCACGGCGAGATGTTTCAGGAGCCAAATGGGTAACCTCCCAAGAGGGGAATTTAGCATGAGATACAACTGCAACAAGATGTTCCACTTCCAAACATTGACATGTATCACATGTCGATAATCGAGACCATGGAAATCAAGAAGAAAATTAAAGAATTACTAAACAAAGTTATCATATGCCCATCTACTTCGCCATATGGTTCACCGCTTGTCTTGGTGCCAAAGAAGGACGGGACTTGGTGCATGTGTGTGGATTTCCAAGTAGAAATTACACTAATGGATTCAATCTGGTCATGCAATGTACTAAAAAAAGATAATGAATCCTTATAAAATATTTGTGGAATATAAATCACGATCGCTTAATCACATGCAAGTAAGAGAAAGAAGTAAATAAATCGCACAACACAAGATTTTCTTGGGGAAAGAAACTGCTCAAAACCCCTCCATGTTTATTGTATAATCAACCAAGGAATCATGAAACAATAGAATGCATGTGTGTTTGAATTACATATTAATGATTAATGAAACACATAAAATATGTGGAAAACACAAGCAAAAAAAACACATAAAACCAGAGAGACACAGATATACGTGGTGCACCCAGTTTGGGCTACGTCCACCCCAAACAGTCAGTCCTTCCTTTCTATTATCCAGCAAAATAAAGAGACACAACCTACATAAAATCCATTGTAATATCCTCTGTTCTCTTTCACAGTCTCCCTATCGGTTTCTCGCTCCAAGAATACACATACAATACACAGCCACAATACAATACCCTCATACAAGCGAGGGGTTTCCTTCTAGGGAAAAAAACACTAAACTAAACATAACTTCTACTGTCAGATCATCCTCCTAATGAACAACCTTGATTGACCAGAAATTATGATACTTTTACGAGGCAATTTTACATCTGTTTTTAGCTTCGGGGGGGGGGGAGGGGGGGCTCCATAAAGTCACAGTCGCCCCCCTTTGGACCCCCCAAGAAGTGTTTAATTTCGGGCGGCGTTTCCCCCCATTAAGGTACAGGGGTCCAATGTTGTGATACAAAATAAACAATATAATCAGGCTCCACACCCAACAATCTCCCACTTGGAGACTGATTGTAGCAATTGCACCACTGCTTCATTTGCTGGACAATGAATCCTCTTTGGACTTGGATTTTTCTCATCTTCATCATCATCCTTGAAGAAAAATTGAAACTGAGCATAATCTCAGTTTCTCCCTCATTACATATTTTGTTAGCATATCTGCAGGATTCTGGCTAGTGTGTATCTTTTCCAACTTCAACTGTCCATCTTCCAATACTGACCGTATGAAATGGTACTTGAGCTGTATGTGTTTAGTCTTGGAATGAAATTCTGAGTTCTTTGCAAGATGAATGGAACTTTGGCTATCACTGCATAACGTGCCCATATCATGCTTCTTACCCAATTCATCCATAAACCTTTCTAAACAAATCACTTATTTACTAGCTTCTGTAGCAGCAACATACTCTTCTTCTGTTGTTGAATGTGCAACAACACTTTGGATTTTTGAAACCCAACTGACAGTTGTTCCACCTACAGTAAATACATATCCAATAGTGCTCATCCTGTTAACTTTGTCACCTGCCATATCTTCATCAACATATCCCTGTAGAGAAATGTTTGAACCACCAAAGCATAATGCTTGATTTGTGGTACCTCTCAAATATCTGAGAATCAATTTTACTGCCATCCAATGTTCTTTTCCTGGATTGTTCATGTACCTACTTATAACTCCCACTGCATGTGCAATATCAGGCCTTGTGTAGACCATTGCATACATTAAGCCTCCAACTACTGATGCATATGGAAATTTAGACATATAGTCCATTTCATCTTGGGTCTTAGGGCACATCTCCTTACTAAGTTTGAAATGGCTAGAAAAATGTGTACTAACGGGTTTTTCATTTTGCATATTAAATATTTTCAACTCTTTTTGTATGAACTCATTCTGAGACAGTTTTAATTTGCGATTTTTCCTGTCTCTAGTTATTCTCATACCAAGGATTTGTTTTGCAGCTCCCAAATCCTTCATTGCAAATGAATTTGACAATTTTCTTTTGAGCACATTTATTTTCTGCATGTTAGACCCTGCAACAAGCATGTCATCCACATGAAATAACAATATAATATAGCTTCCATCAATTTTCCTTTTCAGATAAACACAATGATCAGAGTGACATCTAGTATAACCTTGTTCAAACATAAACTTGTCAAATTTTAGATACCACTGCCCTGGAGCCTATTTTAAGCCATACAAGCTCTTCTTTAACCTGCACACTAATTTTTCTTTCCCTTTGACCTCATATCATTATGGTTGTTGCATATAGATCTCTTCTTCCAAATCTCCATGGAGAAATGTTGTCTTTACATCTAACTGTTCAAGATGTAAGTCTTCTGCTACTACAAGACTTAAAATAGTTCTAATTGAAGTCATATTAACAATATGAGAAAATATTTCATCAAAATCAATACCTTTCTTCTATGAAAACCCCTTCACCAAAATTCTCGCTTTGTACCTCTATTTTCCTTCATCTTCTTCCTTCAGCCTGTAAACCCATTTATTATGCAATGTAGTTTTACCTGCAGGCAACCTGACTAAGTCCCAAGTCTAGTTATGCCTTAAGGATTCCATCTCTTTTTCCATGGCTAGCTCCCAGTTCTTCCTGATTTCAACCTCCATTTCTTCTTCATAACATTTAGGTTCACTAGAATCAGTCAATATAATGAAGGAGAGTATCGTTCAGGGGGTCTACTTATCCTGGTAGATCTTCTAACACCACTTTCAAGAGTTTGAGGTGCCTATTGATGTTGTGGTGGTTGTTGTTGTTGTGGCTCTTGATTATTATTATTTTCAGGCACCTTTACCTTTTCTGTGATCTCATCAAGAACTGTGTATTCTTTGTTTTATTTTTCTTGTTTCTTTTCCTGCAACTGATTCTTATACAATACCTTTTCATTGAATATTACATCTATGCTCCTAATCATTTTGTGATTTTCATAATCATATAAGCGATAACCAAACTTAATAACACCATATCCAATAAAGGTACATTTCTTTGATTTTTCCTCAAGCTTTGTTCTATTTTCTTTATTAATATGGACAAAGGCCTCACAACCGAAATGCTTTAAAAAAGAGTAGTTTACCTTTTTACCTATGCATGCTTCCTCTGGAATAACATCATCCAAGGAACTTGAAGGCCCTTTGTTTATTAGATAAACAATAGTATCTACAACATCTACCCAAAATTGTAAAGGCAATCCTGCATGCAATCTCATGCACCTTGCACACTCCATGATTGTTCTATTCATCCTTTCTGACACGCCATTTTCTTGTGGTTTTCTTGGAACTGTCTTCTCTCTGTGAATTCCATGATTTGAACATTACCTATCAAACTATTTGCTACAATATTCACCTCCATTATCTGATCTAAGACACTTCAGCTTCTTTTCTGTCTCAATCTCAACCAAAGCTTTCCATTTCTTGAAAGTATCAAATACATAAGATTTATTCTGAATACAATAAATCCAAGTTTTTCTAGTTGCATCATCAATAAAAGTAACATAATAACGAGAGCCACCAAGAGATGATACCTGAGCAGGTCCCCATACATCTGTATGCACAAGCTCTAACTTTTTGCTCTTATTTTCTTTCCCAACTCTGAGAAATCTGGCTCACTTTTGTTTTCCATAAATGCAATTCTCATAGAAATCTAAATCAACATTCTTCAAACCCAGCAACAAATTTCTTGAGTGAAGAATCTTCATCCCCTTCTCATTCATGTGTCCAAGCCTATGATTCCATAATGCTACATCTGCTCCTTTGGAAGTTAAAGAATTAACAGAGTTAGAAATACCATCGCATAAATACAATGTACCAACCTTTTCGCCTTCTGTTATTACCAGTGCTCCTTTGGTGACCTTCCAAGTTTTATCTGTGAAAGTTGTCACACAACCTTCACTGCCTAACTGCCCTGTTGAAATCATATTTTTCTTCAGATCTGGAACATGCCTTACCTCCTTTAATAGCCATTGGTTTTGATTCTGTTGTTTTACAAGAACCTTACCCATTCCAACAATTTTACAGGGTTTATCATCACCCAAACGAACTTGTCTAAAATCTCCTTGAACATAGTCATGAAAATATTTCTTATCATGTGTGGCATGGAATGAGGCCCCTAAATCTACAACCCAAGAATCAATAACATTTTAGAAAGAAATAATCAAAGCATATTGTAACACATAACCTATCACATTTTCTTCATGATTGTTTTCTTGCTGTGTGTCTCCTTCTTTGCCCTTCCAAGATCTAAAGTCTTTCTTTAGGTGTCCTTTCTTTCGACATTTCCAGCACACTATCCCCGATCTAGACTTGGATCTACATTTCCTTGATTTACTTCTATATCTTGACTCCTCTTTCCATTCTTCTTCCCCTAGACTCTGCACTCAGAGCATTACCCGATGTCTCACCGGAGCATTTCTGTCGCATTTCAGCACTAAGGATAGCACCAACATCATCATAAAACTTTAAAGTACTAGATCCAGAGACAGAGTTACTAATGGCCATAACTAAACCATTCCAGATTTCTAGCAATGAGCACAAAAATAACAGAGCTCTAACTTCATCATCAAAGTTTACCCCTACAAAAATTAATTGACTGGTAACTATATTAAAACCATTTAAATGGTCTGCAATAGATCCACCTTCCGACATCTTCATATTAAATAAACGTTTCATAATAAATACCTTGTTTGAGGCCAAGGGTTTTCCATATAGTTTTGTCAACGCCTTAATCAAACCCTCAGTTATTTTTTCCTTCGAAATATTGAAGGCTACCGACACCGCGAGGCACAACCGTACTGTTCCAATTGCCTTTCTATCAAGAATATCCCATTCTGCGTCTGTCATAGTTGTCGGCTTTTTTTTTTTTTTTTTCCACTCAATGGTAGGTACAAATCTTTATGATACAGATAATATTCCATTTGAATATTCCACAACAGGAAGTTTTGGCCATTAAATTTCTCGACCCTAAATTTACCATCTTCTGCCATTGCTCCCACTCGAACCAGGAACCCTTATTTCCTGCGAGTTTATCATCCAAATAGACCTTTGGCTCTGATACTAGTTGTTTGGAAATTAAATATTACAGAGAAATGAAACACATAAAATATGCGGAAAACACAAGCACACAAAACACATAAAACCAGAGAGACACAGATATACGTGGTTCAGCCAGTTTGGGCTACATCCACCTTGAACAACCAGTCCTTCCTTTCTATTATCCAACAAAATGAAGAGACACAACCGACAACAAATCCACTCTAATATCCTCTATTCTCTCTCACAGTCTCCCTATCTGTTTCTCACTCTGAGAATACACACAATGCACAGCCGCAATACAATACCCTCATACAAGCGAGGGGTTTCCTTCTAGGGAAAAAAACCTAAACTAAACATAACTTCTACCTTCAGATCATCTGTCTTATTGTTACACTAAAATCTGTCATCCTGACATTTTACTATGAGTATGAGCTCATTATTACTCATACTTCCTCCTTTTGCAAGTCTAACATATCTACTCCTCATGTCAAGCTTTCAAAATTAGAGAAAAGTTCCTAAAAATCCCCTAAACATTGGTATCGGACTTTCTCTGTTAATTCCCTGCGGTTCCGCACTTAAAGTTTAGCCCTCCCGCGAAACCATACCGCATGTTCTTTGTGTTATGGGTGCGGACCTCTGTAAAACTCAAAAAGGTGAGAAAGTAAAGATAAAAAGTGGATTTCAGATGAATTCTATAAGATTCTAGATGGGAATTTTCGGGAATGGATACGCTTTGAAAAGGTTCATGCATCCCTCACTTGATGGAGCTAACCCCTTGATGTAAGGAGCTAATCCCTTTGAAGGAGGATTCTATCCCTTCATATTTGGAACAAGAAACCTCCTCTTTTCCACTATAAAAAGAGGCCTTGGGTAGCCTCAAAGGGAGTTCAAGCTTAAGATATTTGAAGTTAAATGCTGTTGAGATTCAGACTCGATTAACTAAGACTTTATGTGAGGTTAAATCACTCATCTCTATCTGTCTTGGTTCAAAGAGTGCAATGCTTGTCAAATTAGAAGAGATTCCTGCTTCGGACCCCGGGAGGACCTGCATGACATCAAGGCACAGGTTGTAAAGGTTTTCTTTATTTGAAGTTAATACAAATATACTCATTTCTCTCATTAAACTGTCTATTCATGGTTTATTTCATAAATTCCTTGATCATTATGATGAGTATGGTTTATAATAATGTCTATACAGATGCTGTGTAATCTTTTTGCTTGTTTGTGACTGCAGATTCACGAGGAACGTTCTTTCAGTGCACGGGAAGGACTTCAACGAGATCAAGCAAGTGTTGGACATAAGGTAGGCCTTACACCTATATAGTGTTTTTATGAATCTTATATGCTTAGAGAGAGATTAGTATAATTGGCTGTTTTTTGCTAGTTACTTTTAGTACTAGAGAGATCGGTCTTGTCCGCAAGACAGATTAATCTACACAACAAAATGACGACCATACTGGGGAAAGAACTTGTTGTTTTTGGTTCTCTTTTATTTTTGATTTGAGGAAACATTTTTTTTTTTCCTGGTTTTTGATTGATACATATCTGTCTGGGTAATTTAGATTTTCCCTGTTTTTGAAAATTTAGAAATATTTTAAGTTTTTCTATAATTTTTCCTAGGACCGCACTCTGCCTTACTTAGACAGTGCGGGCAGGTTCGCACTTTCTGTAAAGAATACAGTGCGGGACCGCACCTGTCAATACCGGTTGCCTGCGGACCCTGTAAAAATTTTAGAAAACCTCTAGATTTCTTTTTCTAGTTTATTTTTAGATCTTTGGTGTCTGCCCAGACTGATTATTGTTTCTGTCAAGAATTTTTTGTGAATGAACTCCAACAGTATTCGTGTTTTGATGATTTTCTAGAAGATTTTGCAGTTTGGATTGTTTTTCCACTTGGTCTTTGTAGCGATTCGAACTCTTGACAATTTGCATTATCTCAGATTAAATTGATCTCTTTTTGTCTTTTGAATCTGACCTGATTGTGAAAACATCCTATATTGAGAAATTAAGCCTTTTGTTTCTTTGCAAATCTTCGAAAAAACTTGGTTGAAAGTTTTGAATTTCATTTTTATAAAAACATATTTTGAGTGTTTTTGATCTGTTTGTTATTCTGAACGAATAGATTCTTAGTTTGCTGAACAGCTAAGGAAAACATTCATAAAAAAAATCTTAAAAGCTTTTACTCAATTTAGATTTTAGATCTCAAGATTAGATTTTGTAGTTTTGAGTAGTTTTTAATTTTTTATAGCTTTCTTTCGAAGGAAAATTGTTTTTGTAGCTTCAAGTTTGGAAAGAAAAAGGATTTTGTTATGAGCTTTGATCATTTATCTCATTATTGAAAAGACAAAATATTTTCTTTCAATCATTCTTCATGTTTAAAGAAGGAATTGTTTATTAAAAGAATTGCATTCTCCAACTCTTTCTTAAATAGAAGTTCATTGAAAGAAAAAGAATTGATTATCATCATAGGTGCATTTTAGTGTTTTTTGGAAGTCGAGTCTTCACATCATCCAAAGTTTCATTTCCGCACCCATTGACTTAAGAAACAGCTCCTAAAAGTAATGCTTAAATAAAATTCATCTAGTAATCTGTTTATTTCTAGGGCTCTTATCACCAACATAGCTTAGGCTAGTATCTTGGAGTAGGGATTAGTTAACTCTCCAAGATAACTAAAACAAACAAGTAGACGAATCTTGCGGTAGGAAGAAATCCAATTGTTGCATGTATGCTCTGGGAAGCTCCTCTTAAAGGAGTTAAGCATGAGATCATATCTGAACCAGTGAGGTAATCAATCCCTCCTCATTGGGAACGATAGAAGATATACACGTATTAAAAACGGTAAACCTCGAATAGACCATTGTCGAGGAGCCTGGGGTCACTTGTCGGTAAACCTTGGATTATTTCAAGGAGCCTTCAAGGGGATTGAGCTTTGTTACTCTGCCCTTGCATGTGTGTCGGATCGTAGACTGTTCCCCCAGGTATATTTGTTTCAGTTGGTAACCTTAGAGGCCATAATCTTTAGGATTCTTTCCTAAGGTGACGGTGGAGGGAAGATCCCACTGTACCTGGAACAGACGTCGGCTAGACTCACTTGGACTCTCCGGAGGGTTATTTTCACTCGAGATGGTATAGTGGAGAAACTTGCACCGGTGTGTTTCATTAAGCCAGTTGTCGAGGTAACTGTTCCAACCGCCCTTTTCATGTTAAAATTCTACTAAGTTGGATTTCATCACCAACTAGTGTTTTTAGTACGGAAAGTTACCTGTTTGTGTGTGGTTTGAACACTTAGATTTTTAAGCGAATGATTCAATTGTTTGTTTCTTAGAGACTTTAGGTGTTTTCATTGAAATTTTTCTTTGTTTGCGTGTGATTAGATAATTTTTAATCGTGGCGGAATTGCCGAGACAATCTCGGAGAATACAAGGGAAACCCCCCGAATATTCACCAAGTCAACTTGAAGGGCTTCGAGCTCTGGTACCACACAGTAGCTGTAGACTTAGGTCAACAGAAGTTGAAAGCTCCACTATAGTTATACATCCTGATCATCAAATACCTACAACAGAATACAGTCAAGAACCGATTTCAGTTTCTTAAGTTACTGAAAGTATTTCTCCTTCTGGTGAATTATCTGACGAACCTGAAATCTCTGAACCTGAAACTGAATCTTCTGTGTTAGAAACATCCTCAGGATTTATCACACCAACTTCTAGCGATCCAAGTTCACTTAGGGTAAGAAATATCATTACAAACAATCTTCCCTCTGGACTTATTTCTATTGAAGAACTTACTAATCCAGACGAAGACATATCTCTTCCCAACTCCCCTCAATCGTTAAATCTTAGGGAGCGTGAATCTATTTTCTACAGCCCCATTCGAACTAATCCTTGGTATCTCTCTTTAACAAATTTTTTAGAGAATCCGGGTCTTGCTTTTTATCCACCTCGAATTCCATTTCATCCTACACCCAGAGGTTATTATCCGTCATCTTTTATGGCTGGAGAGTCATCCATGTTTTCTCAAATTCCTGAATCATTTTTACATGGTGGTCCTTCTGTTCCTTCGGGATATCAGTCTTTGTCTGGTACTTTCTCGGGAGCAACTCCTCAACCCATCGAAAACGTGTTATCATCTGGTCTTGATGGACTTAAAATTGAAACGTCGAACGCAGAGCAAATTTTTATGATGTCTGGTAATATTCCCAATCCTCAAACTCAAGGCAGTCAGTTTCCTTCTGGGGGGCAACTTCAGGGAACTCAGTTACCGCCTGGGAGGCAACCTCAGAGTAGTCAGTTACTGCCTGGGGGGCAACCTCAAGGTAGTCAATTACCGCCCGGGGCACAACCTCAAGGTAGCTTTTTCCCAGGACAAACTGTGGAATCATATTATTTTAGGGGGCAACCCCAAGGACAGTACATACCTCAGGGTTATCAACCTCAAGGACAGTACATTCCTCAAGGTCAACCCCAAGCACAATATGCTCCTCAGGGTCCTTATCAACCCCAGCTTCAGTACGCGCCTCAGGGTTATCAACCTCAAGGTCAGTACGCAATTCCGCACACATTGACTTAAGAAACAGCTCCTAAAAGTAACGCTTAAATAAAATTCATCTAGTAATCTGTTTATTTCTAGGGCTCTTATCACCAACATAGCTTAGGCTAGTATCTTGGAGTAGGGAGTAATTAACTCTCCAAGATAGCTAAAACAAACAAGTAGACGAATCTTGCGGTAGGAAGAATTCCAGTTGTTGCATGTATGCTCTGGGAAGCTCCTCTTAAAGGAGTTAAGCACGAGATCATATCTGAACCAGTGGGGTAATCAATCCTTCCTCATTGGGAACGATAGAAGATATACACGTATTAAAAACAGTAAACCTCGGATAGACCATTGTCGAGGAGCCTGGGGTCACTTGTCGGTAAACCTTGGATTATTTCAAGGAGCCTTCAAGGGGATTGAGCTTTGTTACTCTGCCCTTGCGTGTGTGTCGGATCGTAGACTGTTCCCCTAGGTATATTTGTTTCAGTTGGTAACCTTAGTGGCCATAATCTTTAGGATTCTTTCCTAAGGTGACGGTGGAGGGAAGATCCCACTGTACCTGGAACAGACGTCGGCTAGACTCACTTGGACTCTCCGGAGGGTTATCTTCACTCGAGATGGTATAGTGGAGAAACTTGCACCGGTCTGTTTCATTAAGCAGGTTGTCGGGGTCACTGTTCCAACCGCCCCTTTCGTGTTAAAATTATACTAAGTTGGAATTCATCACCAACTAGTGTTTTTTAGTGCGGAAAGTTACTGTTTGTGTGTGGTTTGAACTCCTAGATTTTTTAAGCGTATGATTCAATTGTTTGTTTCTTAGAGACTTTAGGTGTTTTCATTGAAATTTTTCTTTGTTTGCGTGTGATTAGATAATTTTTAATCGTGGCGGAATTGCCGAGACAATCCTAGAGAATACAAGGGAAACCCCCTGAATATTCACCAAGTCAACTTGAAGGGCTTCGTGCTCTGGTAGCATCCAGTAGTAGTAGAATTAGATCAACAGAAATTGGAAGTTCAGCTATAGTTATACATCCTGATCATCAAATACCTACAACAGAATACATTCAAGAACCGATTTCAGTTTCTGAAGTTACTGAAAATATTTCTCCTTCTGGTGAATTATCTGACGAACCTGAAATCTCTGAACCTGAAACTGAATCTTCTGTTTTGGAAACATCCTCAGGATTTATCGCACCAACTTCTAGCGATCCAGGTTCACCTAGGGTAAGAAATATCATTACAGAAAATCTTCCCTCTGGACTTATTTCTATTGGGGAACTTACTAATCCAGACGAAGACGTATCTCTTCCCGACTCCCATCAATCGTTAAATCTTAGGGAGCGTGAAGCTATTTTCTACAGCCCCATTTGAACTAATCCTTGGTATCTCTCTTTAACAGATTTTTTAGAGAATCCGGGTCTTGCTTTTTATCCACCTCGAATTCCATTTCATCCTACACCCAGAGGTTATTATCCGTCATCTTTTATGGCTGGAGAGTCATCCATGTTTTCTCAAATGCCGGAATCATTTTTACATGGTGGTCCTTCTGTTCCTTCGGGATATCAGTCTTTGTCTGGTACTTTCTCAGGAGCAACTCCTCAACCCATCGAAAACGTGTTATCATACGGTGTGATGGACTTAAGGTGAACGTCGAACGCGAGCAAATTTTTATGATGTACGTAATATTCCCAATCCTCAAACTCCGGGGCGGTCGGTTTCCTTAGGGACAACTCGGGGAACTCGAGTTACCCCTGGGGGGCAACCTCCGAGTAGTCAGTGCAGGGGCAACCTCAAGAGTGATCGGTACCACCAGGGCCACAACCCTCCAAGGTAACACGGACAAGCGCGGAATCATATTGTTTGGGGGGCAACCCCAAGGGTAGTACACCTCGGGGGTTATCAACCTCCAAGACGTTACATTCCTCAACGTCAACCCAGGCACAATATCACTCACCGGGTCATATCGACGACTTGATGCGTGCCTCGGGGTTATCAACCTCAAGATCGGTACCCGATTAGCACCCATTGACTTAAAAACGGCTCTAAGTAACGCTTAAATAAAATTCATCTAGTAATCTGTTTATTTCTGGGGCTGTTATACTACCAACATAGCAGGCTAGTATCTTGGAGTAGGGAGTAATTAACTCTCCAAGATAGCCAAAACAAACAAGTAGACAAATATTGCGGTATGAAGAATTCCAGTTGTTGCATGTATGCTCTGGGAAGCTCCTCTTAAAGGAGTTAAGCACGAGATCATATCTGAACCAGTGGGGTAATCAATCCTTCCTCATTGGGAACGATAGAAGATATACACGTATTAAAAACGGTAAAGCTCGGATAGACCATTGTCGAGGAGCCAGGGGTCACTTGTCGGTAAACCTTGGATTATTTCAAGGAGCCTTCAAGGGGATTGAGCTTTGTTACTCTGCCCTTGCGTGTGTGTCGGATCGTAGACTGTTCCCCCAGGTATATTTGTTTCTGTTGGTAACCTTAGAGACCATAATCTTTAGGATTCTTTCCTAAGGTGACGGTGGAGGGAAGATCCCACTGTACCTGGAACAGACGTCGGCTAGACTCACTTGGACTCTTCGGAGGGTTATCTTCACTCGAGATGGTATAGTGGAGAAACTTGCACCGGTCTGTTTCATTAAGCAGGTTGTCGGGGTAACTGTTCCAACCGCCCTTTTCGTGTTAAAATTCTACTAAGTTGGATTTCATCACCAACTAGTGATTTTAGTACGGAAAGTTAGCTGTTTGTGTGTGGTTTGAACTCTTAGATTTTTAGGCGAATGATTCAATTGTTTGTTTCTTAGAGACTTTAGGTGTTTTCAATAAAAAATTTCTTTGTTTGTGTGTGATTAGATAATTTTTAATCATGGCGGAATTGCCGAGACAATCCCAGAGAATACAAGGGAAACCCCCTGAATATTCACCAAGTCAACTTGAAGGGCTTCGAGCTCTGGTACCACACAGTAGCCGTAGACTTAGGTCAACAGAAGTTGAAAGCTCCGCTATAGTTATACATCTTGATCATCAAATACCTACAACAGAATACATTCCAGAACCGATTTCAGTTTCTGAAGTTACTGAAAATATTTCTCCTTCTGGTGAATTATCTGACGAACCTGAAATCTCTGAACCTGAAACTGAATCTTCTGTGTTAGAAACATCCTCGGGATTTATCACACCAACTTCTAGCGATCCAGGTTCACCTAGGGTAAGAAATATCATTACAGAAAATCTTCCCTCTGGACTTATTTCTATTGAAGAACTTACTAATCCAGACGAAGACATATCTCTTCCCAACTCCCCTGAGTCGTTAAATCTTAGGGAGCGTGAATCTATTTTCTACAGCCCCATTCGAAATAATCCTTGGTATCTCTCTTTAAAAGATTTTTTAGAGAATCCGGGTCTTGCTTTTTATCCACCTCGAATTCCATTTCATCCTACACCCAGAGGCTATTATCCGTCATCTTTTCTGGCTGGAGAGTCATCCATGTTTTCTAAAACACCTGAATCATTTTTACATGGTGGTCCTTCTGTTCCTTCGGGATATCAGTCTTTGTTTGGTACTTTTTCGGGAGCAGCTCCTCAACCCATCGAAAATGTGTTATCATCTGGTCTTGATAGACTTAAAATTGAAACGTCGAACGCAGAGCAATTTTTCATGATGTCTGGTAATATTCCCAATCCTCAAACTCAAGGCAGTCAGTTTCCTTCTGGGGGGAAACCTCAGGGGACTCAGTTACCGCCTGGGGGGAAACCTCAGGGTAGTCAGTTACCGCCTGGGGGGCAACCTCAAGGTAGTCAATTACCACCCGGGGCACAACCTCAAGGTAGCTTTTTCCCAGGAAAAACTGTGGAATCATATTATTTTGGGGGGCAACCCCAAGGACAGTACATACCTCAGGGTTATCAACCTCAAGGACAGTACATTCCTCAAGGTCAACCCCAAGCACAATATGCTCCTCAGGGTCCTTATCAACCCCAGCCTCAGTACGCGCCTCAGGGTTATCAACCTCAAGGTCAGTACCCAATTCAAGGTTACCAACAGCCTTCTGGTCAACCATCTTTTCAAGGAGCTGGAAATTTACCACTTACTAATCAACCCTACGTTCAACCAGGTTTTGGTCCTTACGTTCAACCTCCTATGGGACAATACCCCGGAACTATGGTGTTGGATCTGTCCCAATATCAACAGCCTTTGAAGCCTAATGTGCAATTGCCTTATCAACCTGGCCAGCCTTTGGTTTCTCTTTCAACCCAACAACCTGTTCAGCCAGCTATCCAAACTCCTACACCTAGTTCAATTCAGCAGGCTGGGCCTAGTACACCTCAGACTCCGCCTCAAACTGCTGTAACTACTGCAACGTCTGTTCAACCTGTCACACCTGTTTCTGGAGTATCTGTAGCACCGAATTCTTCTATCCCTGTATCTGTGCAAATCCCTCAAGTCTCTGTACCTCATTCAGGACCTTCCATTCAGACTACAGTTCAGATGCCTGCAGGACAAGCTGGTATGAGTACAGTTGTTACAAGTCAACCTCAATTTACGTATCAACCGTACCAGGGACAGCCGCAATTCGGTCCCTATGTACAGAATCCAAGCTATCAGTATCAACCGTACCCTGGTTATACTTATCAACAACCTCAGTATGGTCCGGTTCATCCTGGTTTTCCGGGAGGTTACACAATACCTAATGCAAATCCGATTCCTAGTTATCTTGGGTATCCGCCTCCTGGATCTGCTTTGGCTTCTCAAGGTTTTCGTGACCCTAACCGTCAATTACCGTTTATCGCAACTTTGGACTTACCTGATTTGACGTGCCTTACAAATGATCCCATTTTCTATTATCAGAACTGGCCGCCAATGCCTCATAAGTTGCCCAGTGATATACCAAAATTCGAAGGTAAGTCAGGAGAGGATCCATCGAATCATGTTATGACTTATCACCTTTGGTGTGCATCTAATTCAATCGTTGATGATTCGATTCGCTTATGTCTTTTCCAAAGAACTCTCATAGGTCTTGCAGCCAAATGGTACATTGAGTTGCCACGAGGCTCGTTTCATAATTTCAGTCAGTTAGCAACTGCTTTCTTGACTCATTTTCAGTTACCTGTCAGATACGACAATGGCACAGAATTATTAACTTCGCTAAAACAATATACGTCCACGTATATTTCTGATCATATTCATGAATGGCGACGTAGACGAAGTTTGGTGAAAGTTTATATTCCGGATCAAATTTTGGCAGAATGGTTTGTTAAATCATTGTTACCCAAGATCACTGAAGATGTAGCTAAGGCTGGTGTTCTTACTGAGGAGCAAGTAATTGCTCAGGCTAAGTACCTTGACCTCATTTATACACAGTTAGGTACTCTACATGAAAAAATCCCAGACCTTCCAAAACAAGGTCAAATAGTTGCTGCTCCTTCAGCGTCTCATGCCGCTGACGGTATGGTTGGTACAGTCAATTCTAAAAGCAAGAAGAAATCCTCAAATAATTCTTCTCCAATTATAACTTTACCTGATTCCCCGAAAGGAGAATCCTCTCCCGAAGTTTCTGCCGATATTCATGTCGTTGAAACATCTACGACAAAATCAAAATCCAGTGGTAAAAAGAAGGGGAGGAACAAAAACAAAAAGAATTCGAAAGAGAAAACTGATAAAGATGAATCCAATGACGAAAAACGTAAACCTTGCTATCCTTTCTTCATTTGTGAACAAGATCATTTCACGAAAGAATGTCCATATCGAGACGAGGTTACGAAATTCGTTAAAGGATCACAACAACCTGCTGTCTTGAAGGATCCTTTTCCAGTTCAAGATAGTAAGATGATTGGTTCTTCCTCGACTACTTTAGAAGAGCCTATTATGATGATGTCTCATGTAAGGGTTGCGACGTGATCGCAAGATTACGGTTCTAATAATTCTGTTGATGGAAAAGAAGCAGAGTCTTCCAATGCAAATACATCAACTACAACTCCTCCTATTTCTGGTCCACTACAGATCGAGAAACAAAATCCAGACTTGATAATCAAACTGCCTGCTAAAGGTGTTCTTTGTAAATCAGCTTTCAATCCACATGCGAGAGCTGCTCAGAATTACAACATTGTTGAAGACTTAGCTGTTTCTCCTTCAGCAATGTCGGCTTTGGAAGTGCTGCAATCGTGTCCAGCACAGCGTAAATTATTATTGTCTACCATAGGAGCTGTCGATGTTCAGGATTCTAACCTTATAATCTTCGATTTAGAAAATAGCACACCATGTCTTCCTCAACAAATGGCTTTCTAGATTCCAGTGTTAGTCAAAAACAGACCAATCTTTCGGATTGTGATTGATGAGGGAGCTTCAACGTGTATTATGTCGATTCAATGTTGGAAATCGCTTGGATCTCCTACACTTAACCAATCCCCGACAATTCTAAAGGCTTTTGATGGTCGAGGTTTTCAACCTTTTGGTATTTTGCAGGATTTACCCATAGGGGTCAAAGGTAAAATTGTTAATCTAGATGTGGAAGTGGTTGATGCCCCTCTAGATTACAACCTTCTTCTGGGTCGTAGTTGGTCCTATGCTATGACTGCTGTTGTTTCTTCGGTCTTTCGACTCATAAAATTTCCATATCAAGGAAATATCGTGACAATAGATCAGTTAACTTATTTCTCGTCCGACCCAGCCTCTACAGAAACAATCCAGCATGTTGGTAAAACGGCTATCCCTTATAAGGATGTTGGAGTAGGTTTGATTAAAGATTCTGGTTTACTAGGAACTTTTTCCTTTCCTCCTCCTAACGTATCGCTTTCTACTACAAATATTCATATGATTTCGTCAGACACTGTTATGTTTGATGATCCTTGGATTATACCTTCAGAATCTGAGATAGATTCATTTGATGGCGTGATGCCCTTGAGTCCATTTGAAATTGCGCATCAGGCTGTACAGTCATTTTCCAACCCCTCTTCAGCCGAAATTGATCCAATGAATGGGATCCAAGAGGAATCATTTTCTATATCTAGTTCAATTACAACGACATTTCCTGAACTTGTTCATACAGATGAGCAAATTCGTGATTTTTTGTCTGTTGATGATTTACCATGGGAAGATCTACATCACCGATATTCATTTTTACCTGAATTAGATTTTGCTTCAATTTTTATTGCCGAATATGCCAAGGAACCTCAGAATCCATTGCAAAATTCTGATTCTAAGTTAAATTTGGAAAATATATCTAGAACGGTTCCAATTGACATTTCAGTAAAACCAGGAATAATTGAAAACATTCATATAGGTGCTTGTTGTACGGATGAAGAAATTCAGACTTATAAAGGCCTATTTCAAGAATTTCGTCACGTGTTTGCCTGGTCTTATAAAGAAATGCCAGGAATTGATCCATCGATCGTCGTTCATGAAATTAAGACTTACCCGGATGCTAAACCTGTTCGTCAACGATTACGTCAAATTCATCCTAGAAAAGCTGCTGCTATAAAAACAGAAGTTGAAAAATTACTCCGAGCAGGATTCATTTATCCAATTCCCTTAACGAATTGGGTATCGAATATTGTTCCTGTGACTCTAAAACAAGGAACGATAAGAGTATGTATCGATTATAGGGATATTAATCGAGCGTGTCCAAAAGATAATTATCCAACTCCCTATATCGACCAAATAATAGATGATTGTGCTGGAAGTGAATTGTTTTCCTTCATGGATGGCTTTTCGGGCTACAATCAAATAAACATACTCCCTGCAGATCAACCCAAAACAACTTTTATTTGTCCATGGGGAACATTTGCTTATTGTAAACTACCTTTTGGACTAAAGAACGCTGGAGCAAATTTTCAACGGGCTATGTCTTATGAATTTCATGACATTAAGCACATTGTCCAGCCATATCTCGATGATTTACCTGCTCATTCATTACGTAGGGCCGATCATCCCACTCATTTACGAGCAATTTTTATGAGATGTAGGCATTATCGGATAAGGCTGAATCCACATAAATGTGTTTTCTACGTAGAATCAGGTCGATTACTGGGATTTGTTGTCTCGAAAGTAGGTATTCGCATCGATCCATCGAAGGTTGAAGCCATAGTTAAATTGCCTCCTCCTTCGACTTTACGCCAACTCCAAAGTTTGCAGGGGAAAGCAAACTTTTTACGTAGATTTATTCCTAACTATGCCGAGCTTACAAAGGGTTTTACCTGGTTGTTGAAACAGGACATTCCGTTCTTTTGGGACGAGATTGCTGATCAATATTTTGATGCACTTAAACACACGTTGACCCATGCACCGTTATTGCATCCTCCCAACTACAACCAATATTACATTTTGTACCTCGCTGCTTCTCATTCCACCATTGGGATGGTACTAGTTCAGGAAGATGAATCTCACAATGAACATGTGATTTATTATCTTAGTCGGAATCTGCATTCGACTGAAATCAAATACACACATGTGGAGAAATTGGCCTTAGCAGCTGTTCAAGCTATCCAGCGTTTTAGACATTACATCTTGTTACGTAAAACCACAGTAATTTCTAATTGCAACCCTATGATGTATATTTTGACCAAACAAGTGCTAGGGGGAAAATATTCCAAATGGATAGTTATCCTGCAGGAATTTGACTTGGAATTTGAAAAATCCAAGGCAAAGAAATCTTTGGTATTTGCAGAACTGATGTGTGATTTCCCCTCTACTGATACTGAAACAGTGGCAGAAGAGTCCATTGCGGACGAATCTTTGTTTCTCATCAGTACACTTGATCCATGGTATGGAGATATTATTGTTTATCTCCAAACCCAATATTTTCGGCCTGACATTTCACGAACTCAGCGACGGAAAATACGCTTCCAATCCCAACAATATAATATCATTGGTGATACACTTTATCGACGTGGAGCGGATTCTATTTTCCGACGTTGTTTAACTCATGAAGAAGCTGAAAAGGTGTTAAATGACTGTCATTCTGGAGCATGTGGCGGTCATATGTCTGGGTATGCCACAGCCCAAAAGATATTGCGTGCAGGTTATTTCTGGCCAACGTTGTTCAAATATTGCATTTATGCGGTTCGGAAATGCCACAACTGTCAAATTTTTGATCGGAAAATGCGCGCGCCACCCGCTCCTCTTCACCCTATAATTGCTGTTGGTCCTTTTGCGAAATGGGGTATCGATTTTATTACATGTAACCCTCACTCGGCCGGGGGGCATGCCTATATTATCTTAGCAGTAGATTATTTTACAAAATGGGCCGAGGCGATGCCTACATATTCAGCTGACGGCAAGACTGCTGCAACTTTAGTATTTAATCACATAATTGCTAGGTTCGGTGTTCCTCAAGCTATTATTACGGATCATGGAAGTCATTTTCGGAACGTCATGATGACTGAACTGACAGACCAGCTTGGCTTGCGCCATGACAGTTCCACTCCATATTATCCGCAAGCCAATGGTATGGTTGAAGCCATTAACAAATTTTTAGTCACCATGATTAAACGAATCATTGGTATTCACAAGACGAATTGGCATTCCATGTTGTTTTCAGTGCTTTGGGCATATCAAACCTCAGTCAAAACATCAACAGGTTTCACTCCTTTTCAAATAGTTTACGGTTGGAAGCTGTGTTGCCGATTGAATGCGAAATACCGTCACTAAAATTAGCCGTAGAATTACTTCCAGCTACGTCTGAAGAGGAGAAACGTTTCTTGTACTTAGCCCAATTAGATGAGAATCGATGAAATGCTGCAATAGCAAACGAGGCTCATATTAAAAGGATAAAAGCTCAGTATGATAGAAGTGTGACCCCTCAAAAATTTTCAGAAGGAGACCTAGTTTTACTTTATGATCAAGCTAACGACAAGCTAGGAGCTGGAAAATTCGTGCCTATGTGGCATGGTCCTTATATTGTTAAATGAAAGTTAGCAAAAGGGTCCTATGAGTTGATAGATTTTGACGGTGTCCCTTTGGATAAACCCAGAAATGGGCTTTATCTAAAGCGATATTATGCTTAAACAAGGTGTGGAGATTTTTTTAGTTTAGATTTCTTTACTGCTGGTGTGATAGATTAGAAAAGTGTGCCTAGTTTAGAAGTGTGTTTTTGTCACTATTCCTGCTTATCACTGATGGTGATCACGATACGAAACCACTGCCCAGGCTACCCTGCATAGGAACCTCCTGAAAGGTCCTGGAACTCCAATCACATATCTTTGCAGCCTGAGAGGAATGTCATCTATGCTGGTCTCTGGAATATCTAGAGTCAAGCTCTCTAGATGATGCTCCAAATCAGTCAAAATCTCCGCTGATTGGCCTGCTGGGGCTGGTGCGGGCGCAACTGGTTGTCTTCTCTCGTAAGGTTGGAGATGAGCTGGTCTTTGTGGACCCACATCTGTTTTCAAAAACTTTTGGTCATTAGTTTTCAAAGACGATAAAAAATTTTAAAAAAAAATTAGCAAACGTTGAAAGATGATTATACCTGACTCATCCCACTGTTCCCCTGCTGGGAGAACCATTTCTCTGTCACCGCGGAAATCTATCCCGGCATATGGAAAATCTTCTATCACAAAAAGTTGGCGATCCAGCCAATGAAAATATGAAGGAGGGAATCGCACAATCTCAGTACCCTCAATAGCATGACGAGCCATCAACGCGGACCAACGAACCATTCTTGGTTCTCGAGGTCGACCGGCATCAACAGCAATACTCTGTGGAGATAACATGGGGATCCTCTCCAGAGCAAAAGAAACGACGATGGATCCATATCCAAAGTTTTTTCAGTTTCCAATTTTTTGCTCTGGTTAGTTGGCCTTTCACATTGGCCAACACAGCTTCACACCAGTTAAAGATGGTGCCGCGAAAACAGTCCACGGCAACACGCATTTGGGAACCAGTAGCTACATGAAGCGCAACACTCCCACACAGTTTGGTAACAGTAAAAGCAATAACTTTCAATTCAGGACGGATGATGTGTTTTATGTCAATCCGTTTGTCCCGAGGATTTGCCTAATCATTGCAGAATTCTAGTTGGAGACTAGCGATAGTCTGGCCACCTGGCCTAGTCCCAAACAAAGAAACTTGTTCGCCCCTCTTGGACAAACCAGTCAAGAAATATATATCCTCCAGCTCAATTTCAAGCCGGTGGCCACCAATGAAGAAGCACTGGTCCTCCACATTCCATCTGTTAACCAACCATGTTAAGAGTTCTACTTGTGCCCTCATGCCCGAGATGGCCCAAAATTTGTACAAGCCACATGCTTTTAAAGCCCTTTGTGTGGGAAAATGAAGTATTGCGGCTTCATCCACTTCCTCATGCTCACGTTCTCGCCAGATCAGCATCTTGTTAGTCCTACAATACAGAAACAGGCAAGTTAGAATAGTTTTATTTGAAAAATTTTGGCAAACAAATGAGAAATCATTGTTTTAAATCTAACCGCGCGGGTACTGCACCCGCTCTTTGTAAACAGAGCATAGGTCCGCACGAGCAGTGTGTTCCGGGTGTGGAACCCACAACTTTTTCCTTATAGCAAAAAGTCGGGGTCCGCAGGTAACATGTGGCCCACCTGCGGACCCCGCGGACGCATTTTTGAACCATTTTTTGCCCCAAAAATTCAAACTAAAGCCTAAAAACAAATTTCAAACGGATGAAAAACAAGATAAGGAGGTCGTGGATTACCTGGGACAGACGGTTTTCGATTCCAACAGATGAATTTTCCAGAATCTTCACAGGAACTTTCTTACCCAAAAGCTTTTTACTTTTCACTCTGGAATTGAACGGTAAAAATGAAATTGAAAAAGTCCTTTTTATAAGTTTTTTCGAATGGATGAATTTTTAATTTATTTATTTTTCACTTTAAAAAGGGTATTTTTGAAAGCATTTTTACTTATCATAAACATGTATGTATAATGTTTCAAGTTTTTGTGCA
Source organism: Pinus albicaulis (assembly GCA_034641835.2). Classification (NCBI taxonomy): domain Eukaryota; kingdom Viridiplantae; phylum Streptophyta; class Pinopsida; order Pinales; family Pinaceae; genus Pinus; species Pinus albicaulis. Next base: position 1,747,625,789 of record CM076575.1, on the reverse strand, counting down.
GAAACTGGATTTTTCAGGTGAACTGATCGTTTTTCAACAAAGAGCATACTTTTATCACTTTTTCGGACTCTTTCAAAAATTTTACGAAAAAGCGAAACCTTGGAGTCCTCTTTTAAGCTCTTTTCAGACTCTCTAAATATGAAAAGATTTCCAAGTACTTGACTATTCGAACTCGTTAAAGTAAATGAAAAGTCGTCCTTTCAGTATAAGTTTACCCCTTTTACGGACTGAAATGGACTATTTACAAAAAAAGTATACGTTGACTAAATACAATCAATAGAGTTCTCTCCCGCATTATTTTATCCTTTTTCGAGCTCGAGAGACTAAATTTACGAAAAAGTACACCCACAGAGTTTTCTTAAGTTTTTCTTCTGACTCCCTAAAATTGAAAAACACCGAGTTTCTCCTATACTGGACTCGTTAAAACTTAACAGTAAAGGACCTGTTTAATTTTCAACAGGAACGAACCACTCCTTCTTAGGGTTTGAATTTTAAACTAAGTTGGACTCATCCGAAGGATGAGCTTATAACCAAGCAAATGTTATCCTCCTCAAGCTTGTCAAAAATAAAGAGGTACTTGCCAGAAATGGTGGGGGAAAAAGAGAGAAAAATGGGTGTGTTTGTTGTATTTTAAATTTTCGAAAATTCAGTCAACCACTCTTGAACACGACACTTTCATTCACTGGGTTGGGAAGTATTTTGCCTAATAGTTAATTAAACCACATTGAAAGTCTTCAGCCGTTTTCTGGGTATTAGCTTTGGGTCAATTTTTACCAAGCCATATGCAATGTCGTTATGTTTTCAAGAGAACAGTTCAAATAAACCATTCATCTGCAAAATATATGTCATCCATTTTTGACCATCCCTGAGTCAGTCCTTGCCAATATATTTTCAAAACTTGATCTATGATTTCATGTTGTAGGCTTGCCTACGACAGATCACTTTCTATCGACATCAGCACATTATCTAGGAAGTTGATCCAGAAATCGTCAGTACCTTGAAATTTGCATGCCTCAATGGCAGGTGTCTCGCCTTCGACGACAAGTTGCATCATCGACCTTCGATCGAATGATTCCGTGACTTGTTCGACTTTAGCTCATTCATTCACATTTCATGGATTGTACTGGGTACTTTGAGATCCATTGACATTACTGGTGGTTTCTCTCACACTTGTTAACAGTTCACATCATTGACTGGTAATCAAGTGGTTTCTACCATGTTCGACTTCATCACATTTATTCACATGGATAGAATCGTACTAGTTCGAGATGCGGAAATCAAGACCCTGGATCTAGTTCCACCATCCAGGCTGCAAGGAATTTTGTTGTCATCTATACAGTAGACTATTTATAAATAGATGGCTACGTCCATACTGTGTCTACATATATTTTGTACTATGATGTATTCAAAATCATTCATGTATCAGAACGATTTGAGTTAGTTTCTAGTTAGTTTTAATCTGAGTATGGGAATGCCTACCTCAGTGATGACATATATATGTATATATTTTGCATTGAATGTTTTTACAGGTTTCGACTGGGGTGTCCACAGGATGATCTTTGAAATGATAAAGTACTGCACTCTTCATATATGACAGACTACAGCTTCATCTATTCCAGACTTTTCACTTTAGGGGGCAATTTGTTACACTAAAATCTATCATCCTGACATTTTACTATGAGTATGAGCTCATTATTACTCATACTTCCTCCTTTTGCAAGTCTAACATATCTACTCCTCATGTAAAGCTTTCAAAATTAGAGAAAAGTTCCTAAAAATCCCCTAAACATTGGTATCGCACTTTCTCTGTTAATTCCCTGCGGTCCCACACCTAAAGTTCAGACCTCCTGCGGAACCATACCGCACGTTCTTTGTGTTATGGGTGCGGACCTCTGTAAAACTCAAAAAGGCGAGAAAGTAAAGATAAAAAGTGGATTTCAGATGAATTCTAGAAGATTCTAGATGGGAATTTTCGGGAATGGATACGCTTTGAAAAGGTTCATGCATCCCTCACTTGATGGAGCTAACCCCTTGATGTAAGGAGCTAATCCCTTTGAAGGAGGATTCTATCCCTTCATATTTGGAACAAGAAACCTCCTCTTTTCCACTATAAAAATAGGCCTTGGGTAGCCTCAAAGGGGGTGGAAGCTTAAGATATTTGAAGTTAAATGCTGTTGAGATTCAGACTCAGTTAACTAAGACTTTCTGTGAGGTTAAATCACTCATCTCTATCTTTCTTGGTTCAAAGAGTGCAATGCTTATCAAATTAGAAGAGATTCCTGCTTCGGACCCCAGGAAGACCTGCATGACATCAAGGCACAGGTTGTAAAGGTTTTATTTATTTGAAGTTAATACAAATATACTCATTTCTCTCATTAAACTGTCTATTCATGGTTTAATTCATAAATTCCTTGATCATTATGATGAGTATGGTTTATAATAATGTCTATACAGATGCTGTGTAATCTTTTTGCTTGTTTGTGACTACAGATTCACGAGGAACGTTCTTTCAGTGCACGGGAAGGACTTCAACGAGATCAAGCAAGCGTTGGACATAAGGTAGGCCTTACGCACGACATCAAGGCACAGGTTGTAAAGGTTTTCTTTATTTGAAGTTAATACAAATATACTCATTTCTCTCATTAAACTATCTATTCATGGTTTATTTCATAAATTCCTTGATCATTATGATGAGTATGGTTTATAATAATGTCTATACAGATGTTGTGTAATATTTTTGCTTGTTTGTGACTGCAGATTCACGAGGAACGTTCTTTCAGTGCACGGGAAGGACTTCAACGAGATCAAGCAAGCGTTGGACATAAGGTAGGCCTTACACCTATATAGTGTTTTTATGAATGTTATATGCTTAGAGAGAGATTAGTATAATTGGCTGTTTGTTGCTAGTTACTTTTAGTACTAGAGAGATCGGTCTTGTCCACAAGACGGATTAATCTACACAACACTTATAAATGGCCCATATTGACTAGAAATTACTATACTTTTACAAGGCAAATTTACATCTGTTTTTAGCTTTAGGGGCGCTGCCCCAAAAACCCCCTGCCAGGGGGGGGGCTCCATAAAGTCACAGTCACCCCCCCTGGACCCCCCAAGCAGCTTTTAGTTTCGGAAGGTATAGGGGTCCAACGCTGTGATACAAAATAAACAAGATAATCAAGCTCCACACCCAACAATGTGTTCTCACCATAACCTCATACACTACCAATTGTCTAACATTCATCTAGGAAAAATTTGACCAATACATAGCCAATTCCTACCCACCTGCAGCCTGCGTTGTTCATGCAATCCCTAGGAAAAATAATTCCTATTAAATAGGAATTCCAACCTTCCTTGACTGCACAATTCATCATGGGATTCATGTGGCTTTATAACTGCACCTGTGAAGTTCACTAATAATACAACTGATAGTTTACTTACCTTCAACCTTTGTCTCAACTGGGGCATCATCATAATTTACATGCATACAACTATTAATAGTGAATCATTAGTTACTTGGTAGATCACTATTCATGAATTAAATCTATTTTAATTCACTTGATATTCCACTAGCTCATCAATCAGTTAGAACTATTTAAACTGATTTTAACTCAATTAATTTGATTTAATTGATTGCACTCACAACACACTAGTGCTACAACTGCAACTGGACATTGTAAATAATAGAATCACTCTACATGCCTATCTTTGACCATCAACTCGAAATTCTTGAGCTAACTAATTCTATCACACTTAGTTAGCTATTACAAGTTGTTAAGAGATAATATTACAATTTTTTTTCCAATTTTTTTAAAAATTTGACGACAAAATTAGCACTAATGTGTCACTAAATTCCTCACTCATGTGTGACCTAGAATCCCACACTAGTATGTGGCGCATTTTCTTTTTTAATTTCAATGCTCCCTATCAACAAGAAAGGGATTATCATCTACCCTGATCCTGCCTCTATGGTATTCGAATTTTGTCTTTGCAAGCGCCTTCGTCAAGATATCTACATCCTAATATTATGTGGGAATGTACTGCAGCAACATAATGTGCCTTTGAACACAATCTTTTATATGGTGGTACCAGATGTAAATATTCTTGGACCTATCATGGAATAATGGTTTAACTGAGAGTTTTATGAAACTCTGGTTATCACAATGTATCACCTTCAGATCCATATGATGATGAAACAAACCAACAATTATATTCCTCATCCAGATGGCCTCGTATGCAGGCTAACTAGCTCCCATGTACTTTGTTTCAGATAAAGTATGTGCAACTAATCTCTACTTCTTGTAGTACCAAGAGAATGTTGTTGATGCTATGTTAAAGATGCCCTCTGATGTGCTCTTCTTGTCTGATGGACAACCTGCCCAATCTAAATTAGTGAAGCCTTAAAGCTTCACTCCCTCTGTCCTTCTGTATTGTAATCTATACATTGTAGTGCCCCTAATATATCTCAACAGATGCTTCCTCGCCTTCAAAAATAACTTGGTAGGGTTAACTATAAATTGACTCAGCTAGTTAACTGCGTAGAATATGTCTAGTCTTGTGTTCACTAAATACATAAGTGAACCCAAAATATTATTGTAAATAGAAGCATCCACTACCTCACCTGAAGTATCATCCTCCTTCCTCCAGTTACCTGCAAGAGGAATCTCCATGGTTTTTTTTCCCTTCATGTGGAACTTCCTCAGAATATCCTTGGCATACTTTCCCTAAAATACAAATAGCTCCCAATCTCTTTGCCATATTTCCAAGCCAAGGAAATAGGGCAAGAGCCCCATGTCCTTCATCTCAATCTCTCTTGCAAGATAATTTTTGCAAAAAATTATGAGCAACTCATCACCTGTCAGTATAATATCATCAACATAAATTACAATAATCAAATGCTTACCATCAACCACAATATGATATAGTTTCACATCTGCTTCACTCTTTGTGAATCCCAACCTGGTGAAATAGTTGTCGATCCTGGTGTACCAAGCATGAGGTGCTTGCTTCAAACCATACATTTCTCTCTCGAGTCTGCACACATGTGATTCCCTATCAGAGGTCTCAAAACCTTCTGGATGCTCAATGTACACTTCTTCCTTAATAACTCCATTGAAAAAGGTTATCTTTACATCCCTCTAATGTATCTGCCACCCCATCTAGACCGGGAGTGAAAGGATGGATCTAATTGATGAGTACCTTGCAACTGGTGCAAAAGTATCCTCATGGTCAATCCCCTCTACCTGTGAGAATCCTCGGGCTACAAATCCACCTGGTTCCAGCCACTGACTTCCCCACTAGTCTTGGGACCACTTCCCATGCATTTTTTCTAATAATGGATTCATACTCCTCAACCATGGCAACAAACCATGTTTTTTTCTGTAGTGCTTCCTCAAAAGATGATGGTCCTATCACAATACACTCACTCATAAGAACAGTGTATCTATTATACCTGTCTGGGGACCTTATCTTCTCGCACTGTGATGTAGGTGCACCTACTGCTCTGTCACATCTAGCATCAATATGTGTGCCCCTCTGGTGTGCTTCCTACCATTTCTGGTGGATGGATCTACATGAGTGGTTTATACCACTCCATGATCCTCTACTTGTCGTTGCTCCACATCCTGAGGTTCATCCTTTGTAACTAAGAGTTCCTCATATACATGCAATTCAAGCTCCCTCTCAAGCGACAATCACATGGCTTTCTCCTCATCAAATTTAACATCTCTTCGGACATCTATCATCCTATTAGCTGACAAATATACCCAATAGATGCAGGGAGTATCAATGTACCCCACAAATATCCCAACCTCTGATGTTGGTTCTAGATTCTTCCTGGAATATTTGGTCACATGGAAATAGACACATGAGCCAAAAATTTTAAAATATGAAACATCCCATTTCTTACCTGAAAAGACCTCGTCTAGTGTTCTCATGCCAAGTATATGATGAGGACTATGGTTCTGCACAAATACTGTTGTGTTTCATGACTCTTCCCACAAATGCAACGGTAAGCCATGATCATGTAACATAGCTCGTGCTTGTCCCACAATTGTTGTGTTCTTTCTTTCTGCAACCCCATTCTATTGTGGGTTATGTGGTGCAATCAATTCTCTATGAATTACTTCTTTGGCGTAGAAGTTCCTCAATTCATTAGAGATATACTCACCACCATTTTTTCTCCTTAGAGCCTTCACCTTCTTCCCTGTATCTTTCTCTACCAGTGCTTGAACTCGAAAAATTTGGAGAATGTATGATATTTCTTCTACAGAAATAATATCCAACACTTTATAGAAAAAAAATCAACAAAAATCACAAAATACCCATGCTTTGTCGTGGAAGGTGTAGAGAATGGTCCATGCATGTCTGAGTGAACTATCTCAAGGATTGCCACTGCTCGGTTCTCCTTCTCATGAAAAGTGGCTTTACTATACTTCCCCATGGTACATACCTTACATGTTTCTATCTACCCAAGAGTACCCTTTGGAACACCTGTAGAAATCTGTTGGATGATCCTCAAATAACTTTCGTGTAGATGTAACAATATACTGTGACATAACTCACTTGTATCCCAGCTCACCACCTTCCCTTTTTTACTGCTCAATGTTGCATAACCAGATACATCACTTTTGTAGAGGTTCTTCAAATGAACCCCAATCTTCTTTACCTATCCTATGGCTTTGTGACAAAGGAATTCCTTTCCTTCACTAAAAAACACATCATATCCAAGATCCTCCAACATAGCAACTGAAACTAAATTATTTTTCAAGCCTTGTACATTAATGACATCTTTTAATATGAAAGATTTACTTGACTGTCTATGAAAAGTAACTATACCAATCCTAGTAGCGCAATAACTCTCGTCATCACCCATATTGATGTGCATCTAAAGATCCTTCTCCTCCAAGCTACTAAAGAGTACTTTGTTTCTTGTCATGTGGAAAGACGCTCCACTATCAAAACATCACATAGATCCCATCACAGTTGACGCCATTCATGTAATGAGAGAGAAGTCCAACTCAAACTGTGACACCAAAGCTTCACCAATTTTAGCTCCTAGAGCCTTCTTGTTTTTCTTCTTCTTTTTTGGAGAATTTGTGGTACAGTGTCCATGATCATGATAGTGAAAAAACTTCACCTTTGACATGTCACGCTTCTTGCCTTCTTTGTCGATCTCAAATTTAGAATGGGACTTCTTTCCCTTCCCCTTATTTTCCTTACCAGCCAAGGCACATTTTTCCTCATTATCAGTCTTGGATGACGATCTATCCATAGTATTTCGCTGAAACTCTTCTTGTACCAAATTTTATCATAGTCGCTCCCAATATCGTAACTTCTCCATCCCATTCACAGAGTCTTGGTAACTATGTTATCTCTTTGGAAGGCCTAGAAGTGTTAGGATCACCAAGTCTTCATCAGCTATAGTAATCTCTACACTTCCAAGATCATCTCGACATTGAGTGAACCTGGTCAAGTATTAGTGTATTTTTTCTCCCTTCTCCATTTTGATTTTCTTGAGCTTGTGCTTGAGTGAAAATTTTATGTGGTCACTATTGGTTTGAAACAGATTTGTCAAGGCCTTCCACATAGCATATGGATTTTCCTTTCCATGGTGACTCGAGACAATATCCGCCTCTCCTTTGCTACCTTCTTCTTCCATGCATTAAGAAGTTGGGCATCTTCTGCTGTGGGCATGGGAATATCATTATCTATGAATTCCTCCAACCAATTCTCATCCAACACTACCTTAATCCTGACCTTCCATGCAATATAATTCGAACTTACCTCAAGAGCATATTTGAGTCTCAAGCCATTGAAAGACATCTTGATCCACTTCTAATCCAAAGAAAGTATCTGCAAATTTGAATGCTCTTCAACTTAAACTCAATTTCTTCTCCACTATTTTGATTCTTGGCACTATGATACCATGTTGCAATTACACCGATGGATTCAATCCGATCATGCAATGTACTAAAATAAGATAATGAGTCCTTGTACAATATTTGCGGAATATAAATCACGATCGGTCAATCACATGCAAGTAAGAGAAATAAGTAAATCAATCGCACAACACAAGATTTTTCTGGGAAAAGAAACTTGTCAAAAACCATTCATATTTATTGTATAATCAACCAAGGAATCATGAAACAATACAATGCATGTGTGCTCACCACAACCTCATACACTCTACCAATTCTCACACACTAATCTAGGCAAAATTGGACTGATACATAGCCAATTTCCTGCCCACCTTTAGCCTGCCTTGCTGAGACAATCCCTAGGAAAAATAATTCCTATTAAATAGGAATTCCAACCTTCCTTTACTATGAAATTCATCATGGGATTCATGTGGCTTTATAAATACACCTGGGCAGTTTGCTAATAATACAACTGATAGTTTTCTTACCTTTAACCTTTGTCTCAACTAGGTCGTCATATTAATTGACATGCATGCAACTATTAATATTGAATCATCAGCTACTTGGTAGATACTACTTGTGATTTAAATCTAGATTTTAATTCACTTGATCTTCCACTAGCTCATTAACTAGTTAGAACTAGTTAAACTAATTTTAACTAAATTAATTTGAGTTAAATGATTGCACTCACACCACACTAGTGCTACAACTGCAACTGGACCCCGTAAATAATAGAATCACTGTACATTCATATCCTTTGACTATAAATTTGAAATTCTTGAGCTAACTAAGTCTATCACACTTAGTTAACTATTACAAGTTGTTATGAGATAAGATTACAATTTATTTTCCAATTTATTTAAAAATTGGATGCCCACATTAGCATTAGTGTGCCACTTAATTCCTCACTCATGTGTGACCCGGAATCCCACACTAGCATGTGGTGCATTTCCTTGTTGAATTTAAACATTCCTTGCACTGAAAAAAATCATGGTAAAGAATCGTTATCCACTCCGAAGAATTGATGATTTTATTGATAAATTAAGGTATGAAAAGTATTTCACTAGGTAAGACATAAGAAGTGGTTATCATCAAGTTAGAATAGCTGAATATGACCTTTTGAAAACCACATTTAAAATGAAACAAGGATTGTTTTAGTGGATTGTTATTCCTTTTAGTATTACCAATGCTTCGACTAATTTCATGAGAGTTATGAATGATGTATTGAAACCATTTCTTGATTATTTTTTCATTTTCTACTTAGATGATATTTTGATATTCAACAAATCAAGAGATAAACATGTCATGAATGTGAACAAAATCCTTGATTTCTTGGGAAAAGAACAATTGTTTTTGAAGATGTGGAAGTGTGAATTTGGTAAGACTTATTTGGTGTATTTGGGACACATTGTTGGAGGAGATGAGCTAAAGATAGATGCCTGGTAATTGGGAATTGGATCAAGCCCAATATAATTATAGAGGTAAGACGTTTTCTAGGGAAAAAAAAATATTGGAGGAAGTTCATTGCTAATTTTTTCTTTATTGCAACATTGTTGCATTCATTTACTAGTGTCAAGAAAGTATCCCATTTGGGAGATAAGCTGCAAAAATCATTTTATTCTTTGAAACAAAAGATTATTTCAACATCAGTATTGGCTCTTTTAGATATTAGACAACCATTTGAGATTCAAATAGATGCTAGTGATTATGCCACAGGAGCAGCTCGCATGCATCATGCTAAGCCCATTTCATTTCATTATGAATTTTTTAATGGTGCCATGACTAACTATCCCACTTATGACACAGAGCTATATGCATTGGTACAAACTGTAAATAAATGGAAACACTACTTGACAGGGAAAGAGACCATTATCCATACTGACCATCAACCATTGCAGTACTTACAGTCACAGTCAATGTTGCAACAATCACGACACTTCATATGGATGGGATTTCTACAAAAAATTCATTTGGTTTAAGGTATCAAAGGGAATCTACAATAAGGTAGCTAATATGATTTCTACACCTATTGTAAATTCATCTATTATACGCAAGGAAAATTCTATTTTTCATGAAAGTTACATTGAGAAATATGCATATGAAAAGACTTTCAAGATGTGTATGCAAGCTTGAGGCAAGGAAGAAAAAATGAAGAGTTATATTACCATGTACATAATATTTTGTTGTATCACTTGGGAAGGTTATGTATTCCACAGTGAGAAAGAAAATATATCTTAAGGGAGGCACACACTTCATTCATTGTTGGACATTTTCATGTAGGAAAGACTATAGCAAATCTTCAAAGATATTTTTATTGGCCACACATGTTTGATAGTGTAACTCGTTTCATTAGAGGATGTTATTTGTGTGCAATAAGCAAGCCTAGCAATAGGAATCTATGATTATACACTTCAATTCCTGTACCTTCACGCACATAGGAGAGTATCTCAATGGATTTTGTAGGAGGTCTTCCATTGTCAAGGAAAGGTCATGATTACTTGCATGTATTTGTAGATAGCCTTAGCAAGATGTGTATATTGATGCCATGTAAAAATAAAATTAGAGCCGAAAAAACAACTCATATTTCTTTCAAAATATTTGGGTTCATTTTGGTCTTCCTACTTCTATTGTAAGTGATCAAGATTCTCAATTTGTTGGGAATTTTTGGTCGAATTTGTGGGACATGATGGAAACTAAGTTGAAGAGTAAAAACTTTCATCCACAAACAAATGGTCAAACGGAAGTGGTCAACATCATAAACATCCATCTTCTTCGAGGATATTGTAGAAAACATCGTAATTGTGGGATGAACAATTGCATTACATTCAACATCCATACAAGGCAAAAAATTCTTCCAAAAACACATCTCCATTTGAGGCATGTCCTTGGTACTTGCCAAAATATCCATTAGATTTCATAGTTTGGAAATATGTTGCTATTGATGGCCATAGTGACATAGATGAAGCAAGGAAGTTCATTGACAAAATTCAGTTGATACATCACACAGTGCAAGAAAAACTTGAGAAGAGTCAAATTAACTACAAATAAAGGCATGAAAAACACCGTGTCGATCATAAATTCCGAGTTGGTGAAAATTTTATCTATATATTAGCAAAGAGAGACTTCAAGGGGAAGTTAAAAATCTTAAGCCAATCTGTTACGATCCTTTTAAAATTATGGAAAAGATAGGTAACAATGCATTTAAGCTAGGTTTTCCTCCTTATATGTAAATATACTCTGTTGTTAATGTTGACAATTTAAGATTGTATAAGCCTCCATTGATTGATGATAAAGGAGAGAATGTTCAGCTTCCATCAATAGATGATTTTTCGCTGGAATATCTTGATGAACTTTAGCAAGATCTCATACTTGACAGAAGAACCAGAATTCAAGGAGAAAGAATGTCGATTACCTTCGAGTGGGACTCAAGGGACAAGATCCTTCTAAGGCTAAATGGATATAGATTGAGAATGTGAGGGAACTGTACCCTCACCTACTAAACAATTGAAAATAATATTTTGGGGTCCAAAAGGCTTCTTGTGGGGAGGAATGATCAGGTGCTTAGTATTAATCCCAAAAATAAAAGTTATCATAATCGCTCGACATTAGAACGGCCGTGAAGTGCTCATCGCTTTGATTCAAGCACACTTCGTTTCATCCAAAATTGAATCCGTATGTGAAAGTTAGAGCTTGTTGTGTGTTTTTATAAACATAGAGAATTTCTGTAGAATTAACAGGATGATGACTAGGCATCCCAGTCAAAAAAATAATATCCCTCCATTTGGTCATATGAGCTTCTTACAAGTGTCATTTCGTGATTGGTTTATGAGGTTGATGATTTATTGCAATTTTATTGGATGTTGGAGGGCTGATGGAGTGAGTGTAGGTGGTGAAGCCAGGGGTCATCACATACCCCACTGCACCCCCCCCCCCTCCCCAAATGGAAAAATATTGTAAGTATGGTCGAAATTTGGAATATTTTATTGAATAAAATTTCAAACTAGAGGATGGGGAGAGGTCGAGGTCGAGCCTACGACCTCCCCACAACAACATAATGCCATACCATTACTCCACACCATAGTCCTTATTAACGAATGGAATTTGCATATATTTAAATTTTCACATATGATGTGATGGTGGGAGGAGGGGGCCGGTCCCACGGTGCCAGCCCTCTCACCATATAACCTTACTCATAAACTCAGGTGGGAACTCCGGTATAATGAGAAAATAACTCCATATAACCTTCAAATAATCATGCTTATGTTTGCAGTTAGTTGGGCAGAGTCTACCAAATTCGGCACGACCTCCAATTTTGGTGGAGTTAATTGGAGTTCTCTATAGTTTTGGAGAAGCTTTCCTAGAAGAATTGATGAGGCCAAACCTAGGAAAATTTTGACCAAATTAGGCTCAAAAAGAGTCTATCCTAACATTTTTTGGACATTCTAAGTGTATTGGAGTAGGTTTCAGGAGCAGTAGAGGATTTTAAGAGCAAAAATTCTCCATTTTTATCTAATACAAACGTCCGAGCCATGGAAGTTGGACCAAGGAGATGTAGCCCAGGAAGGGTGAAATCCTTCATCAAAACACTGTGTTAATGGATCATTTGATGGTTTGTTGTACATTTTTTTTTTTTTTCAACACTTTATTAGATTTGTTTTTTGTTGTTCAACGCTTTCTTTTACTGTTAATATGCTCATGAATTTAACATAAAATAAGATGCAATTACCTGTTAAACACTTGCAAACCCCTCAAGGAAACCTATGCTCATGAAGCAAATGATCAAGATTTGTTTATAATTCTGTAGATGAAATTAGCATAGCAAAACTAACATTCATATTTAGATGAGTATGATACCATTTTTGACATATACATTAACACACTACAAAGATTTATTCGAATAAGCTAGTTGCCTGAACCCACCTCTTGGTGGTTGTTGGGGAAAATTTTCAGTTGATGAGATTGAATACATTATAAGGTATTATTGGTAGTGCATGCATAAGGATGGAGTAGAAACAACATTCTTAATCATTGAACATTTGTTTTGAATGCACAAAATTGGCACGGAAGGGAGCAACACAGAAGGGAGAACCTTGCAAAAGGCCCAACATGGAAGTTGAAAGGTGGGAATAGCTAAGTTTGATTGTCCAGTAGAGTCTATGCTTTGATTTGGTCTCGCCTAGAAAGTGGTGTATCTACGCATGGTAATTCCCATGGTAATTTCATATTTGGGGATTGAGGTTGGCTCATTATTGGTTCGTAGTTGGTTAGTTAGTTAGATATTGGTTGCTTCATTATTTGATAGTGGGTTATTTGTTTTTTTGTAGTATCATTGTAATGTTTAATTTAGGTTGGTGAGATAAGGAGAAATACTATGGTAAGGTTGTATGTGTTGCACCTAGCATTCTTTTCGAAATAATAAAATATGGTTGGAGTTCTCTTTTTGTTTTCTTTTGTGTTGTAACCTAATTACATAATGGTTAATTATATTACTTTTTGATAGTTTTAATGTGTGTATGAATCGATTTTGTCAGTATGCTTAAATGAGAGACCCCTTTTTATTTTATTTATTTATTTCTAAAACAATGTCAATTGAAATTTTATGAATGTATATGATCAGGGTTCATGTCTTAATTAGATTTTTAGTAGCATAGAATGCTTTCTTGTTAAGAATTATGTTTCCCCTAACTATTGCAGAAACTTTGTTCTCATAGCTGCCATAAGTGCCTCACGTGAGACTTTGCCTATTTTCGTAGGTGATGCCAAAAAGCCTAGTACCAGTTGGGATTTTTTTTGTCACACATTATCCTATTACTCTAGTCAAACCGAAAACAAAACCAGCAAAAAATTTTGTTGTCGGGTATAAATTTTATGATTGAGGGAGATGTGGAACCATACAAAATAGGAAATTAATCAATGGTTTGAAGCTAAGTTTCAATATTTTTCTATCGGTAGGATTAGGGATTGAAAAATCAGTATTGATAAATCGATACAATAGTATGTGTTCACTAGTCTCTATGAAATATTGTTTGATAAGTTCCTAGAATTATTAGCAAAGGGGATTATTAAATATCATGATCTGAATAGGAACTGGCACCAAATCGACTGTAGAAGGTGGACTCCTGAGCAAGTTCATATATTGTAGTTCATGGATAGTAAAATTTCACATGTGGTTTATTATTCGTTTGAAAGTGCTATCAGGATCATTGGATTTTTCATTGAATATATAATTTCCAATACTACAACTAAGAATTTTTTTTTGGGGGGTCCACGTGGATATTCATTCTGGCATGCCAACTTTTGTGAAGATGATACTATGTGATAATAGTGTTTTGAGGATGTATTTTGACACTAGAAGTAGTTAAACCCCTTATGCGCTAAGGGAGTAACCCACTAGGGCTTCAATCAATGAATCTATGAAATATCACGTGTGTTCATGACATACTGAACCATACCCTTAATTTGACTACACATTGGAAAATACCTCTAAAAATCACATTATTTAACCCCCTGCCAATACAAACCTAACACGCCTTATAAATTTAAAAATCCCTAATTTAACTATATATCATATGTATCCATTTTTTCACTAACCTTTTTTATACCAATTTATATTTTTTCATTAAATTTGAGCTCCATTTTTTTATATTTGCCAATATAAAAACATTTAACCAATATTACATCCTTAGTATATTATGTCATTTTTTTCTCAATATATATCCCCCAATATAAATAGATGTGGCATGGTATTTCTCCCCTAGTGAAGCCTCCTTGGAGTAACCTAAGGGAAAAATTTCATGATGTGGGAGTAGAAGGAAGAAAAGGATAAGGGATTTGTGAAAGATTCTTGAATGAGATCGTAAAGAGGTATGTTAGAAAAATTAAGGTAGACAATGCATGAAAGGGAAAATATGATATATTCTAAGAGTGTTTTTTTGTGACATGGAATAATGTTTTTAGGTAGCAATGATAGATGAGAGAGGTCTACATTGGCATCCATGATCAGTCATAGCCCAAAAAAGGAGATAATAAGAGGTCAAAGGAGAAGGAGAAGTAATGGAGACTATAGAAGTTCAAAAAGAGTGTGCATTGGCATACCACATGTAGGATGAAGGGATGAGGAACCTTGACAACTTATCACAAGAATACCATAATATGTCCATCTCGAGGACCCTGCTGTTACACAATAATTTGTCACCGTTCCTGCCATTCCCCGTCCCGCACATTGGACGGCCCATTATGTGACCTGTGAGCAATGTCATGCCTTGAAACCATTATCATTGCACTCCTCTAAACATGAGCTTCAATTTCCCTAAAGACATCTCCTTGCAAAAAACCATAAAAACATCCCTTTTTGCATTGGCACGGGTATCTAGTTCATCACTCGCGCCAATAAGGAAAATCCTACAAAGAGGCTGCACCAACTGGCGCTCTGTCCCAGAGTCGCAGTCGTGCTAGCCAATTTAAGAAGTGTTTTTTAAATAAGAAAGGCGGAAGTTTTGTTTCAACAAACTCAGAAACTTCTATCTATCTTGAGTTGGGAGGTTTGGCTCCGAGAGTTCCATGGAAGGGAGTGGTTTGCCACCTCTCATGGAAGCTTCCTTGATGATAGGGCCAATCCCACAATTATAGGGATCCCAACTCCCCTTCCTCCTTCTATAAAAGCTTGCCCATTGCCATTGCAAGCTAGGCTTGAAGTGCCTAAGCTTTGAATCTCAAAATTCCCAAGAGCCTTCATGCTGCAAGAGCCCTCATTTTTCCCTTAAGGCCGACTCAAGCAAGGAGACTATCGTCGAGAGACTCTAAGAGAGACTTGTCCTATCCCTGGCAGGCTTTGTGAGACGCGCACGACTAGAGACCCTTCCGAAGGAGACCTCAGTGTCAGAACATTGGTTGTACTCTCTTTCGATTGTTTATTCATGAATGAATACTGGTTATGGTTCCACTCCGTTTTTCACTTATGATAATGATGAGTTATATCCTTTCTGACTGATATATAGTTGCGTATTATGGATTTTATTCTTGTATTCATATTGTTTCTTGCATGTGCAGGTGTCCATTCATGGAGATCGTGGGGATCGTGATCTGCCGAGGCTGAGGAACGGGAACGCTGTCTCTTCTACGAATCATAGCACCGGACTCTAGGTAGGCCTCCATCGTTGGCTTATTTATTCACAATTAGGAACTTGCACTGTAGCATTTGATGATTGTTGCTAGACCCGTGCTGGGCTAGTAGGGATCGTCTAGTTGTAATTGTCTCGTTTTGATTGTTTCGTGGTTTTCCTTGCTTGATCAGCCTTCTGGCTAGGTTCTTTTGTTGTTTTTTGCTTCTTGGTTTGCTTAGTTATCGTTGATCTGCTTCTGGAGTAGTTGTTTTTATTTTTGGCTGAGAAACTCAGCTGGCACACTTTTTAGCTCGATAGTCGCGCCAATTGGCGCATGTTTCTTTTGTATTGCCCGCGCCAATTTCTTTCTGGCGCCAGTTTCAATCTCACAGTCGCGCCACTCCTGTGAGGCATTAGGTTTTTCTCAGTTTTGAGCTATCTGAGTCTGGTCAGTGTTTTTCTCTTTGGTTTTTCAGCTACCTGAGTGTGTTGGAGTCCTGTTTGACTGGGAATTTGCCTTCGTCCTTTGGTTGTTTGCTTTTCTCCATCGATTTCACGTTTTAAGCCCTAGGGCATCTAGTGGCTTTGTGTATCGAGCCCTCCTTAGGAGTTTTAGTGTTTTGTTAATCCAGTCAATTCTCTGATTGCTCCTTCGCATTCTCTTAGTAGTTTTTCACCGTTTCGTTGCGATTTTTGGGTGATTGCTCTTCTCTTCATTCAAATTTCGTTTGGTCTTGCTTTGGACCTAGATCAAACGGTCCATTGGAGCCTTTGAGACTTTTTCTTGGTTTTGAGAGACTTTGGTCGATTTGAGATATGATTGTTTGTGTCATTGAGTGAAATTTGTTTGTTTTGCTCTCTTAGTATCGTTTCTCAAATTGCTTCTCTTTTGTTTTCAGTTTGTTTAACTGCATTTAGCCATCAAACATTGATTTTTATTTTTTTTTTAAATCTCTTTTGCTTTTGGTTGATTAGTGTAAATTGTAATCTTTTCGGTTTTACTAGTAATTAGTGATTTGAATGAAAAGTTTTCAATTTCATTAGTTGCATTAGAGATATCATTGTTTGTCTTCCGATCATTTTGTTTGTGTTAAATCTCTCAACTCTTCTGTAGCTAGTTTTCATCGAACGAAATGATGTACTGTGGCATGTAGCTTTGCATTTAGGAGTTTTTGAGACCACACATTCGTTAGGGCCTGAAAAATGAAACGTAATTGAAGATCAACTTTAAAATGTACTCAATTTACACTAAGGCAGCATTGAAATCTAACGAAACACATTTATAGGTCTAGCCTAGAGACGTGTTCCGGCATCTTTAAACCTAGTAGCTGTTGTTCGCCTTTTGGCTTTAGACAGCGCTAGTACGGACTTGTGCTCCCCATACCATCGCGTATATAAAGGGAGACCCCTCTAGGTTTTCAATCCTTTATCCATAGGAAGCCGAGTCTGCCGCCCTATACCTGTGATACACCGAACACAACATTCGGGGAGATTTCCTGCACGTACAGAAAATCCTTGGTTGATTTCTCTTTCATTATTAAAACCAAGGTGTATATTACAGTTCACGGTTATTTGGTACACCCTTTTTTCCTAGTACTCCCGAGCAGTCATTTGATCTTTTCTGACTCCCTAAATTTGAAAAGATCGCCAAGCGCTTGTCCTTTCACGCTTGTGTCAAATCTGAAAGAGATAGAGTCATCTTTTTTATCATTTCTCGACTCTTAAAACATGAAATGGTAAAGTTTCTTATTTTTCAATGTGGTAAAAATTAATCACCCACGATTACACGCCCTCTTAGATTTTGCTTGTTGACTGTTTGATTGTGTGTCTTGACTATTTTTCAGCCCGTGCGTGGTTTTGAGTTTTGATGGCAACTTTTTCAGAGTTTACCAACCAAGGCATCCCCTCAGAAGGGAATCCTGGTCATTTTCCTCCTTTTGGAAATGTTGGTGCTCCTTACATGGCAACGTTGTCCCTTCCTGGGTTAACTGTTGGGTTTCCTGTTTGGTTGTTTTCAACCTCTGTGGTCCCAAATATCTCCGCTACTGTTCAATCAGTTCCTCCACCTGAACAACATCATGGTGATTCCAAGGTGGACCTCTCCCCTTCATCGCCTGTTTCTGTGTCCTCCTCTTCTACTTCGCCTGGTGAAAGCCTGGATTCGAGTAACCAGGTGGTTAAGAAGAAGAAGAGGACGACAAAGAAGAAGAAGTCTGATAAGCGAGAGGCTAAAAGTGTAGCCACTGTTTCTGAAATGTCTTCTCTTGATAAACCTTCCAACCCTCCACGGAAAGTCAAGTTCCCTTGCATGTTGTGCACGGGAGACCATCTTCTTCGAGACTGCCCTAGCATCCCCAAGGTGCTCGAAGCATGGTCCGATGGTTGTCCACCATTGCCTTTGACTTCCAGGAGCTAGGTTGGGGGCACATTTTCAACTGGTACTGATAAGCCTCCTAAGAAGCAGGGTAAGATCACCAATCCCTGTAAGTTGTGTGAAGGGCACCATGCCATTCACCTTTGTCCTTATATGGATGAAGCCAAGCGGGTTTTGGAAAACCCAACCGGTTCTACACCACGCCTTCCACCTGGTTATAATCGGCTTTCTTTGAGTCCTCCGCCAGCTGATCCTACGATTGGTCAAGAGTCATCCTTGGTCGATCCCACTCCCCCAGAAATTCAAATTCACGAATCCGTCCTTGACCAACCATTGGTCGTAGGATCGGTTGAACTGGCCCCATCCGCGGTGCACAAGCTCTTTTCTGTCGAGAGTGGATCTCACACCCCCCATTTCCTTCTGATTTCTTCAGATTCTTCAGACTTGGAGAAAGATTCTCTTGTCCCTGTACTTCAAGAAGCTCCTCCTCCGCCTCCCATGATGGAGGCTACAGAGGATATCCCTCTCGCCTTCGAGATGGAGGTTATGGAGGATGCTCCTTCTTCCGTAACACCAGGGGAAGACCTTCTCAGTTCGATGGTATCCCCTCCGAGTAGTCTGGTTGCATCCTTTGATTGGAGTCGATTTGCAGGATTCCGCCTTCCGTCTTACGTGCCTTTCGAGATCACAGTACAGGCTCTTGGTCTGGTTGTACCCAACACCATTATAGACGAAGGTGCCTCTGTTAGTATTCTATCCTCAACTACCTGGCAAGCTTTCGGTTCGCCACCGCTTGCGCCTGTTACGCAAAATCTGTTGACTTTTAACAGAAGGACGAGTCAACCGTTGGGGATCCTTCCAAAGTTACCGATTATTTTGGGAGGTAAAACCGTCCATATGGACGTGATGGTCATTCCAGGCCCCTTGGATTTCAATCTGCTCCTGGGGCGCGATTACACCTATGCCATGGGAGCGCTCGTCTCCTCCCTTTTTTGTGTGGCCTATTTTCCGCATGAAGGACGGATCGTGACCATTGATCAACTTTCGTTCTTTGGTCCTAATGTGGAAACTGGTCCTCCATCACCCCCTCCTGGTTTTTATTCACTCGTTGTATCTGCTCCACCGCAGGTCAACTATGTGTCTACCTACCCTGTGCCCGCACTCAGTGAAGATGCCATCATGCATAGTGTACTGGGGGCATTGGGTCCTGACTTCCAGGATGTTTTCCTTCCATCGGGAGTGGAACTCTTGGAAGCACCGCCTTCTTGTTCATTTTGATGTAAGTCGGTTAGAGCACGGTTTCCTCCCTGTGTCAAGCTCTTTAAAAAATGAAACCAGGTTCTCGGAGCATAGTTCCTCCACTGATGTCAAGCTCCTAAAAGCAATGAAACAAGCTGTTTGAGGATAGTTCTTTTAAGTGTGTTAACCTCGTTAAAATAATGAAACACGAGCATGTTCAATTCACCTTTTTGTTTTGAACCTTCACTTCATTTTCAATGGACTGAAGCTTGGGGGGCATGCACCTCGAATTGAGACACCATGCTGGGGGGCATGCCCGTCTTCCTCATTTCAAGCATAGTTTGCATATGTGTGTGTTCATGTGTGCTTTTAAGCTTGCATAAAAATGAAATGTGTGTGAGTAGATACATTGTGTGACTACATTTCGCATTGGGTCGTTTGTTATGTAACTGATACATTATATTACATTTGTATTAGACATTTGCATGACATATAGAAAACATCATCACATGTAAAAGATCCATCCAAAATAGTCATATGTATATATATATGTGTGTGTGTGTCGAAATGTTTGCACAGTGTGCGTCACATAAAGTAAAAAATATACATAATCGTCTTAAATACATCCGGAGACGATATGTCTCTCAAAAAATATGTGTGGTAAAAGCCCTGAGAGTCTAATCCGCATGGTGCTCATGATAACATGTAACTGCACGCACTAAGCGTCTCAGAAGTCGGTGGATCCGACTAGGTACTCCCACCGTATGTCGCTGGTACGCCATCGGTACATCCGCTAGCCGAGCATAGTCCGGGATCCCTCGGGCAATACCGTCGAGATTCTGGATCAACTCCTCCCCTCCTGTGCCCTCTGCCTAAGGATCAGGGGCGAGAAGAGTCCTCTGCGCGATTGGAGACATACCGGCTGGTCTCTCGGGGCCCACATCTGCATACACATACAAAATGTTTTAGGACGAATGTGTATTAACAAAAAAATCATAAAACATAAAAAATCAAAAGAGATGAGGTCATACCCAACTCCTCGTCCCGGTCATCTCCTTCTGGCAGTGGGAGATCTGGGTCTCCAGTGAAATCGATTCCTCCATATGGCCAGTCCTCCACTACAATCAACTGGCGCCGCAACCACCCAAAAAACTCCGGCCTCCATGACAGCTATTGGCCTCCTCCACCTCTGGGCATTAGTGCTACCCAATGAGCCATTCTTGGCTCTCATGGAATCGGCTCAGCTACAATGGCCCCTTGGCCTTGGAAGATTGGTAATCGTTCCAGAATAAATGATACCAGGATGGAACCGTAGCCGAACTGTTTCAGTTTGGCTTGCTTGCATTTCGTGAGCTGTCTCTTCATGTTTATTGTTACTGTTGTAGCCCAGTCAAACAAAAGTGGAGTCATGCACTCTGAGGCCAGTAGGAGTTGGGCCTTTGTGGCCTCGTGCGGTGCCTGCGACCCTGCAGCCCGCGTGATGGTATGTAGGACTACCCTCAATGCCAGATCAGGGATGGTGTGAATATCCACCTTTTTACTTCCTGATCCCATTTGTGCCCTTGGGCACACTCGTGCCATCACCTCTTCCATTTTCTCGCGGGATGGTCTGCTCCCAGTCAAGATGGGCACCGGACCTCTGCGAGACAGTCCGGTTATAAAATACACATCGGAGACCTCCAGTTCCAATACCTGATCTCGCAACTTGAACACTTGTTCCTGTTCATCCCAAATACTGATCAGATATTGGAGGAGCTCGGGCTGAGCTCATAAACAAGGTGTTAAGAAGAACTTCTTTAGCCCACAGTTTCTGAGGGCATTCATGCAAGCCTCATTTTCTATGGCCTATTCATCCTCTTCTCCATGCTCTCTTTCTTTCCACTCAATCACAATTTTGCTTGATTTCCTGCATCCACATGGTCACAAACCCTTAATTACATCTCTGTTAGGCTTCAAAATTCATTCAAATTGGTTAAAATCTCGAATTTTTAGGCAGAAATTTGGGTTCGGCCGCTGGTGCGGCTGTTTTCTGAACAGTCGCGCCAGGTGGCGCGAGGCATTTACATATAAAAGCCCATTGGCGCGGGTCCGTGCCCGATACCCGCGCCAATGAGCGCAGCCCTAAAAATTTAAAGAGTGGCCTCAGAAGTCTGATACATGGGGGAAAATTATCAAAAAATGGATTGAAATGAAGTACAGGGAAGCGCCTCTTACCTGTAACAGACGAGAATCTGAATGGCAAACCGAATCTGTCGCAATCACCGTCAGAATTTTTGCACACCAAATGGACCACTGCTGCTTTTCACCAAGGTAAATAGTAAATGTAATTTTGTTTTTAGCATTTTGGCATATTTATAACTTTTTCGACACAGGATAGGTTTTAAAAGTTATTTTTTCACAAATATTTTAACATATTATGTTGGAAATGGGTTTTATGCTTGCTTGGTATGTGCAGCAACAGGTTTCTACGCGAATTGCACGGTGAAACGAGTTGTATTTTATACTTTTTTGGACTCGGTAAATACACGAAAAAGTCACTTTGGAGTCATCTTTCAGCTCTTTTCTGACTCTCTAAACATGAAAAGATTTCCGAGGCCCTTGTCGTTTCGATCTCGTTAAAATGGACATGAATCGACATCTACCCAGTATACGTTTACCCCTTTTTCGGGTTGGGATAGATTGATTACGAAAAAGGAATACCCTAGCCTATCGCGACTAGGAGGTTTTCTTGGATATTGTTTTCTACCTTTTCGGATCTGAGGAACTATTTACGAAAAGGGACCTTTGGAGTTCACTTTTCTGCTATCTTTTCAAACTCTCTAAACATGAAAAGATGCCAAGTTCTTCCTTTGTCAGACTCGTTAAACTCTAATGACATCGGATTCAGTCGAAATGACGTTCTCCGAGTTCCTCCTTCCTAGGGATCGTTAAATGTACTAGGATGGATTCGCCCAAAGGGCAGACTTACATTACAAGCATATGCTATCCCCTTCAAGCTTGTTATTAAAAAATAATTGGGGTACTCACTAGAAATGGTGGGGGGAAAATGGAACCATCATCATTGTCATCGGCAGTATGTCGCTCTTGAACATGGCACTTGTTTGCATTCGTGTCGGGTTGGGGACATCTCATCTCGTTTTTTCACTTGCTTCTTGGGTTTGGGTAATCCTTTTGACCCCTCCTCTGCTCATTGCCTCGTCACCATGACCTCTGATCCGTTGATGTCAAATACTGCCAAGTCAACTGTCATGTCGTTTATATGTTCAAGAGAAGTTGGCCTCTGCTAATATCAACCTTCCTCTGATTCTCATATGATTCTGATTCACAAAAAAAACATCATGTTCCTCTGTCTCGTGTCGATGATGTGGGAAACATTATGGCCCACCTTCGATCAAGGTCACTTCTTGTCGACTTCAGCTCATTATCCAAGAAGCTGACTTAGAGACTCCCTTATGGTACCTTGGAGCCTGCATGCCTCAATGGCAGGTTCGTTGCATTCGACATGAGGTTCTCATCATTGGCCTCCGATCGAGTGATTCTACGGGTGTTTGACGCCAGCTCATTGACTCACATGCCGTATATTGTACTTGTAGTACCTTGAGGGCCATCGTCATTATTGGTGGTTCCTCTCGCGTCTGTTAACAGCTCTCATCATTGGCTGGTAATCAGACGATGTTCTTGCATGTTCGACTTCAGCTCACATATTCGCATGCTTGGACTTGTACTTTGTTTGGGTCGAGATGGAGCGCAAGACCCTGGATTGTGTCTGTTGTAATCCAGGCTGCGATATTGTGGATTATTATTTACATGACTCATTCACTGGATGGCTGCGACCATACCTGAGTTTATTTATCGATCCTCATTGGATGGCTGCGACCATACCTTGGATCCGGATTATTGTATACTCTGTTTTGGATGGCTGCTTCCATACCACATGTACATCATGTACTTGAGATATCAGTTGTATTTCTCCACGCAGGTTTTCCGATGGCGGAGCTTCAGTTGGACACGTTCTCGTAAATCATTTCACCCCTCTCTCTCTCTCGGGCCTCATGCTTTAGGGAGCATCTGTTACACAGTAATTTGTCACCGTCCCTACCATTCCCCATCCCACACATTGGACGGCCCATTATGTGACCTGTGAGCAATGTCATGCCTTGAAACCATTATCATTGCACTCCTCTAAACATGTGCTTCAATTGCCCTAAAGACATATCCTTGCAAAAAACCATAAAAACATCCCTTTTTGCATTGGCGCGGGTATCCAGTTTATCACTCGCGCCAATGAGGAAAATCCTACAAAGAGGCCGCGCCAACTGGCGCTCTGTCCCAGAGTCGCAGTCGCGCTAGCCAATTTAAGGAGTGTTTTTTAAATAAGAAAGGTGGAAGTTTTGTTTCAACAAACTCAGAAACTGCTACCTATCTTGAGTTGGGAGGTTTGGCTCCCGGAGTTCCATGGAAGGGAAGTTGTTTGCCACCTCTCATGGAAGCTTCCTTGATGATAGGGCCAATCCCACAATTATAGGGATCCCAACTCCCCTTCCTCCTTCTATAAAAGCTTGCCCATTGCCATTGCAAGCTAGGCTTGAAGTGCCTAAGCTTTGAATCTCCAAATTCCCAAGAGCCTTCATGCTGCAAGAGCCCTCATTTTTCCCTTAAGGCCGACTCAAGCAAGGAGACTATCGTCGAGAGACTCTAAGAGAGGCTTGTCCCTATCCCACTGGCGAGGGCTTTGCGAGATGCGCACGACTGGAGACCCTTCCGAAGGAGACCTCAGCATCAGAACATTGGTTGTACTCTCTTTCGATTGTTTATTAATGAATGAATACTGGTTATGGTTCCACTCCGTTTTTCACTTATGATAATGATGAGTTATATCCTTTCTGACTGATATATAGTTGCGTATTCTGGATTTTATGCTTGTATTCGTATTGTTTCTTGCATGTGCAAGTGTCCATTCACGGAGATCGTGGGGATCGTGATCTGCCGAGGCTGAGGAATGGGAACGCTGTCTCTTCTACGAATCATAGCACCGGACTCCAGGTAGGCCTCCATCGTTGGCTTATTTATTCACAATTAGGAACTTGCACTGTAGCATTTGATGATTTTTGCTAGACCCGTGCTGGGCTAGTAGGGATCGCCTCTGTCCGCAGAGGGGATTTACCTCCTCAACACCTGCTTAGAATACACCCTATTTTGAACCCATGAAATTGTGTGCACCTTTTCATCCAATGGTAAGTTCCCCAAGTAGTGTTTTGCTAAGTGTAATTATATGGAAAGAAGTGGACCACAAAGTACTCTATTGAAGTATACTATGCAGGGTGCACCATATCGCCCAGTGATAACACCTATTAGAGAATTGGCGTGAGCTAGTAGTTAGAAAAATATGGTGGAAACTTTAAAGATGTTAGTCTTTCATTGTTATGGAAATGAATATATGGAACACAATTTATTTGTTTGTGAGGAAGTATGGGCTGCCAATAATTTTGAAGATGATGCTACCAATATTATACAACTAGAGACTACTTTTAGAGACTGCGCCTTAACCTAGTATATGAAGTATAATAAGAATTCTCCATCTAGTAAACCAGGAAACATAAGATATATTAAGTAGGCGATGATGAAATAATTTCATAGTCTTAAGTCTCCATCTTAGTGTATAATAGAGTTGATGGAGATCAAGCAGATAGAAGATGAATATATTTTGGATTACAACCAATTCTTTAAAGTATTGCGAGGTATGTTGACATTTGAACTTCTTGATGAAAAACATAAGGATTGGTTTATTACGGGAACGTTACTGCATATCCATGTCCCCCTGACTCAATAAAACATCCAAACCAAAGATCAAGTTTTGGATATTAACTTAAAGTTGGAAGCATATTCAATTATGGCTAGTATAGGTGTTGAAAGTTATGACATTTCATAACTTCAGTCACAGATGGCTACACTCAAACCTCAATTGTAAGGTTTAGAAAATTGGAATGAACAACATTCAGAGGTCTAGCGTACAATTTGTCGAAAGCAGAGACATTGTAGAAATGAATTTCCCATGGTAAAAAATTACATGGTTACTTTTGCAGCTAATCCATCACTGTAAGGACGAGAATTATGGTCTAAGAAATGTAGACAGTAGGGATGTACGCCAAAAATTATACTATGATGAAAAAATATTAGACTTCTGTAACGACTCTATTTTGTAAGTTTTGTAAATTTGTTGGCCATGAAATCCATAATTGTAAAACATTAGAGCTAACATTGGATCACACCATGGATTTGAGAGTACACGAAGGGAAAGATGGTATGGTGCAGAAATACAAGGTAGGTAGAGGTCAAGGAATGATGGGTAGAGGAATTGGAGGGCTAGGGTGAGGATGAGGAGTGTTTGGACCGAGAAGGAGATTAATTATTTTCTATAATTGTGGGGATCCCAAACATCTTGCAGATATTCTCATAATTCATGTTTAACATGCATGTATTGCAGGGATTTATATCATGCGATGGAGGATTTACCTCAAATGGTCACGAAAATTGAGGAGAAAGGGAAAAACCTTTAGAATCTTATTGCACAACTATGCCAATATCAATTCCATATGAATGTGGTTAAATGTGGAGGTAATAAGATTAGAATGGATGGCCTTAGTTCACTAAGGTTGACAATTCTTGACTTTGGTAACCCATAGTTGAATATAATTGAATATTTTCAAGTTACGTTGACAAAGAAAAACTATGAATGACTTTTGAATCTTATTAAATATGCTAAATGTAGGGTTAACCAAGTTTCATCATAGTCAACTATTTAAACATGGACTATAAAATTTAAATTTGTTTGACTATGCTTGACTAATTTGGTTGACTATGTTTCACCATTAATATTTATCAGTAATATAAAAAAGTGATTTTGTTTGAGTGGAGATAAAAAAAAATTTAGTGTCAAACATATTCAAACATTATCGAACATAGTCAACCACATTAGTAAATATGGTTAAATAATTTTGTAACATTGCAATGAGATGTTTGACACATTGAGATGTTCGATAATTTTTTGTCACAATGCAAAAATGTAATATTGCAACATTGTTTGTCACAATACAACAATTTTTATCACATTGCAAATTTTATCACATGGTTATACCAAGTTCACTATGGTTGAACATGGTTTGACTAATTTGACCATGGTTGACCATATTTTTCTATGACAGATTATTGTTGTCTCTATTATTAATGGAACACTACTGTCGACCATGTTTTACAATGGTGACCAAGGTTAACCATACTTGATCATATTAAAAATGGTTGGCCTTGTTGAGCATGGTTTGACCATGGTTTTTAAAGTTTTATTATGGTGAAAATGGTTGACCAAATATGACCATGACTGACCATGGTTGACCTAAGTTTCTTGAGTTTAAACATGACTTGCCATGGTTGACAAAGGTACACCATGCTAAAAAGAGTTAACTATGCCTGATAATGGTTGACCTTGATGACCATAGTTAACTATGGTCAATCATAGTCAACCATGGTGATCATAGTTGATGAAAGATGACCGTGGTTAGAATACAATTAATAATTTGTGACTATTGTTAAACATTGTTCACTATGTTTTCACTATGGGTAATGATTGTTTGACTACAATTGAACATGGTTGTCCATTTTCAGCCAAAAAACTTAGATCATGTTTGAATATGTCATCTCGTTGACTATTGTTAAATATGATAAACATAGGGTTGACCAAGTTTAATCATGGTCAACTATTTAAACATTGATTATCAAAATTTGATTATATTTATCTAATATAATTGACTATGTTTAGCTATTAATATAAATGAATAATAATAAGCAATTATATTTGACCTAATTTTGAAAAGTGTTGATTCTAGTATAATGATGTAATAAAATTATCTACTATTTTAAATTAATCTTATTAATATTAATATTATATATATTATTAACAAATTGTATATTATTATTAATATTATTATTAATGTTAATAACAATAATATTATATAATATTAATGTTAATAAGATTATTTACTATTATAAATTAATTTTATTAATATTTTAAATAAATAATCTATAAAATATTAACTCATTATTATTATTAGTAAAATCATTAAAATTTAATACTAATAATACTAGTAATATTGTTATACTTTAATTATGAAACATTAATATTAGTTTTAACTTAATATTAATTATTAAACCTTCATATTAATATTAAGATGAATATTAATCTTATTATTAATATTAATTTAATATTTATATTAAAATTTGTTAATGATGTTATTCTCATCTTTGGAGCTCCCTCCCTTTAGTGGGTTCTCACAATCATTATTCATATATCTCAGCATAACTTATATAATCATATTTTAACTTACCTTGGTAAGTTAGGGAAGGAAGATAAGGTAGATACGTCGTACAACTAGGTATCTAATGAAACAGTGTAGCTATTATTTACCAAACCCTGGGCTCATGATGCCATTATAAAGAAAGTGCTTTAATCTCGAATTCATTTAGTTTTAATATGTTAAAATATTGAATAAATTGATTTGGAAATGATGTTATATATATATATATATATATATATATATATATATATATATTCTTTCTTTTAACTCGGATTATGTTTATGAATAAATTTGAGGAAATCTCATAAAAAAGACAAATATTAACCCTGTATACACTCTTATATCACAAAACAAAACATGAAAATTGTTTGAACAAATAGCTGTGTGTAAAGTGTGTTATTTTTATAACCATAGAACACTTTCAGCTTTGTGTAAACTGTGTAAAAGACCAGAAAACTGCTGCTTTTGTTGTGTTTTCATTCAATCATTGAGAAAGCTACACAAATACTCTCCCAACCAACTACAATATGGTACATTTACGTGCATTAAGCTCCTAAAAAAATTCAATTCTCTCCACACCCAGCAGCTCATTTACGTGCATTAAGCTCCTAACAAAATCAAATTCTCTCCACACCCAGCAGCTCTGATATTTTGATGCAGGGGCATTGGACACTGGCCAACAATGTAGAAAGTTTTGTCCACATGTTGTGGCTAGGAGGGTTTGGAAGCATTCGAATTATTACAGCTAGGTGTCAATACCTTAGCTGATTGTAACTCTTTATATTTATTAGAGTCAGAGGAAGTCGAATAGCTTAGTTCCCTAGCTGTCATATTTCAGTTAATTGAATTATTATGGTTAGACTGTTGGTTTCTAGAACGGTCCTCTCAGAGGAACCGAAGAGTCATCAATCTATGTGTATAATTGTAAAACCTCGAATGTATGAGGGGGGGATAGACGAGAAGAGAAAGAATAGAGGAATTCTGCAGTAACTCTGTGTATTTCAAATCGCTTCCAATTAAATAGTTTTGTGCATTATCTCAGTATCATGCCCATTTCTTAAGAGTGAAAATATTGTCTATTGGGACGTGATGAACTCCTGCATGATTTCCCCTATCTCTGTTGATTAATTTCCAAATCCATTTGAATAATCCCTGCACATTTAGAAATAACCCTCGTGGTGTGCTCTGTATAGAAAATCATGGTTAATATTGGTGACTTTCCTGTATAAAGGAATAACCCTGTTTTATCACATCGTTGCATCAAATCCTATTGAATATGTTATATTGAAACCCGGAGTTAATCGATACAACGGAGCCCGAACCCCGACGGAACCGTAGTTTATTACTGTAGCAGGAAAACCGGAACGGATTTGCAAAGGCGGGTTTCCCCGATTCCGCACCACCTTTGGCACGGAGGCGGTATTACCGGAGTGTGGAGCGATTCCATACAGGAATCGACACGTAGCGGATTTGACATCCGACGAAACCACCTTTCCATATATATTTTGCGCGTTAACGGCAGGATCGAAGTCACCGAGCGGAATGAGTTCGAGCCGTTGATTTGAGTGGAGGTCATCGAACGGTCCTAGTTCGATGGAGATGCACGATATTTAGTCAGGTATGATGCCCACGTTGATTGTCGGGATATGTATAATGTGGGGTCCAGGTGACGAATTATTATAAAATCGTTTGTTTGTAAATGTTGGTTTTTTAATGCAAAGTTGGAGTTATAGGGACCGAAGGTCTAACCTTGGGAATATATATATATATATCGGGAATATAACATAACATCAAGCCGCGATCATATTCGTTTATCAATTCATTGAAATTGAGAAATGAACAAAGGTGAGATAAAAGCTGAAGGGATTAAGTCAGTGCCACGTCATAGTTGACCAACACTCCATTGGACGGACTTTCAAACCTGTTACTGTGTCATTTTTCGTATCAGAGCGGGAAGTTGAGCTGTTTGCTGACATGGCAATCCGACTTGGTAGAGGTGCTGGCAGGAGGAGACCTGTAGCTAACATAGAGGTGTTAGAGGTGTTGCAGAGGGTCGAGGCCAGAATGAATGCCGTGGAGCGAAGTCAGACCAGAGATCCTAAAGACATCAGCGAACCTGAAATAGAAGAAGCAGAAGAAATTGAAATTCCTCCTGACCTGAGGCTCCTCAGAACTGTTCTGGGGTCTGCAGTTAAGCCCAGGATCGAAGTATCAAACTATGCAGGAGGACTGAATCCAGAGGAGCTGGTGGACTGGATAAATGAGCTGAACAAATGCTTAGATTATGAAGAAATAAGTGAAGAGAAAAAGGTAAAGTTTGCAGTAACAAAGCTGAAAGGACATGCTGCACTTTGGCGGGATGGAGTGCAAGCAGAAAGGAGGAGAGTTGGCAAGCAACCTATCAAGAGCTGGACCAGAATGATGGCTAAACTAAAAGGTAAATTCTTACCCAGTGATTATCAGCTGACATTATATAGAAAAATGCAGAACCTGAGACAGAGGTTGCTGACAGTAAAGGAATACACAGAAGAATTCTACAGAGTGAGCATAAGAGCTGGGCAATTCCAAGATACACCAGAAAATACTGCCAGATATGTGAATGGTCTCAAGCTAGAGATCCAAGATGAGATTGGTCTCTTGTCTCCTAAGATAGTGGAAGAGGCATATCATATGGCCTTGAAAGCAGAGGAGAAACTCCCAAGAAAGCAGTCTGCCAAGAAGAGAGGTACTTTCTGTGGGAAGGGAAGTCAGGGTGGTAGAGGGAAGCCTACACCCAAGGATGGAGCTAACAGTAGCTCACCTCAGAATGCATCTATAGAGGATGATGCAAGAGGCAGAAGGGGTTCTTATAGAGGAAGAGGAAGAGGAGGCAAAGACAGAGGCAGAGGTAGAGAATTGAGGTGTTATAGATGCCAGGAAGTGGGACATAAGCACTATGAATGCCCAAAGAATGTGGGTGTTGTTCAGAGAAATGTTGTTGTTGCCCAGGTTGAAGAAGAAGCAGAAATTGAAGAAAAAGTTCTTCCAGAGAGGGGAGAGTCCTTGGTGGTTAATAAGGTCCTGTTAAAGCAAACCAAAGAAGTCACTGAACCTGCACAAAGGAAGACTTTGTTTAGGAGCATATGCAAATTCCAAGGGAAATGCTGCCAGCTAATCATTGATAGTGGCAGCACAAACAATTTGGTTTCCACTGAGGTGATAGAAAAACTAAAGCTGAAGACTAGGGAGCACCCCACTCCCTACAGGGTGTCCTGGCTGCATAAAGGGCACCAGCTGGTTGTGAAAGAACAATGTGAGATAGAGCTGCAAATGGGAAAATACAAGGACAAAGTTTTGTCTGATATAATGCCCATGGACGTGTGTCATATACTGCTGGGTAGACCTTGGCAGTTTGACAGAGCAGCAGTGCATGATGGAAATAAGAACACTTACAAGTTCTTCAAAGATGGGGTACATCATATATTGATTCCCATGGAAGAAGGAGAGCCATCCAGTAGAATGATTGATCCAAAGACCTTGTTGCTGAGCGGGAAGGACTATCTGCAGCAAATAGAAGAAGAAGAGGTAAGCTTTGCTTTAGTTTTCAAACCTAAAGTAGTTCTTACTTCTACAAATATTTCTGATTTGCCAGTAGAAATACAAGAGATGTTAGATGATTACTGTGACATTGTTGTGGATGATTTACCTGATGAGCTACCACCTGTGAGAAAGATCAGCCATCAGATAGATTTTATCCCTGGTTCAAATCTGCCAAATAAGGCAGCCTACAGAATGACTCCCGAGGAAAATGAGGAAATCATGAGACAAGTGCAGGAGTTGGTGGACAAAGGACTGATCAGAGAAAGTCTGAGTCCATGTGCAGTACCAGGAGTACTGAGCCCAAAGAAAGATGGAGGCTGGAGAATGTGTACTGATTCCAGAGCAATTAATAAGATCACAATCAGGTACATATTCCCTTTACCCAGAATTGAGGATTTGATGGAATGTTTAAGTGGTGCTAAATATTTTTCAAAGATAGATTTAAAGAGTGGATACCATCAGATTAGAATAAGAGAGGGTGATGAGTGGAAAACTGCTTTTAAAACAAATGAAGGACTGTATGAATGGATGGTAATGCCCTTTCGGTTGTCAAATTCACCTAGTACCTTTATGAGACGCATGAATGAAGTATTGAGGGAATTCATTGGTAAATTTGTGATAGTGTATTTGGATGATATATTAGTTTTCAGCAGAACTAAAGAGGAACATTTGAGGCATCTTAATCATGTCTTGAAGAAGCTGCACCAAGAGAAACTGCTGATAAATTTAAAAAAATGCTCATTCATGAAGGAAGAGTTGGTGTATTTGGGGTTTTTTGTTTCTGCAGAAGGATTAAATATGGACCCAGAAAAGGTTAAGGCAATTGTGGAGTGGCCTTCACCCAGGAATGTTTTTGAAGTAAGAAGTTTCCATGGACTTGCTAGTTTTTACAGGAAGTTTATAAGAAACTTCAGTAAGATTAATGCACCCATAATTGAGACAATAAAGAAGAGCAAACAACCATTTAAGTGGACTGCTGAAGCAGAGAGAAATTTTAAATTTTTAAAGAAAAAGATAACAGAGAAGCCTGTTTTGATTCTGCCTGATTTCACCAAACCATTTCAAGTGAAATGTGATGCCAGTGGGGAGGCCATTGGAGCTATTTTGAGTCAGGATGATAGGCCTGTAGCCTATTTCAGTGAGAAGTTGAATGATACCAGGAGAAAGTATTCCTCTTATGAGAAAGTATTCTATGCAATTGTTCAAGCACTGAAGAAGTGGAGACATTATTTGATGTCCAGGGAATTTGTATTATATTCTGACAATCATGCTTTGCAGTATATTGTACAGCAGCCCAAGTTGAAACACAAGCATGCTAAATGGGTTGAGTATCTCCAAATTTTTAATTTTGTTTTGAAACATATAAGGGGCCAAGCCAATAAAGTAGTTGATACTTTGAGTAGGAGACATTTGCTTGTTCAAGAGACTAATTTTGAAGTTGCAGGATTCGATTTTCTCAAAGAATTGTATAAAACAGATCCTGATTTGAAGGAAGCAATTGAAGCATGTAGTAACCCTGTTCTAACAGATAGAAGTCAGTGGCTAGATTATTTCCTGCAAGAATACTTGTTATTCAAAAAGAACCAACTGTGTATACCAAAATGTTCCATGAGAGAAAATTTGATCAAAGAAAAGCATAGTGGTGGACTTGCTGGACACTTTGGTACTGATAAGAACTATGAGCAGCTGAGTCACTTTTATTTCTGGCCCAAGATGAGAACAGAAGTGAGCAAGTTTGTGAAAAATTGCAAGATTTGTCAATATGCCAAAGGAAGAAGCCAAAATGCAGGGTTGTACACTCCCTTACCTATTCCAGACAGGCCTTGGGACATGGTGAGTATGGATTTTGTTCTAGGATTTCCCAAGACTCAGAGAGGGAATGATGCAGTCTTTGTTGTGGTGGATAGATTCTCCAAGATGGCACATTTTATTCCATGTTATAAAACTAGTGATGCCACCCATGTTGCTAACTTGTTTTTCAAAGAAGTTGTTAGATTGCATGGGTTACCCAGAAGTATTGTTTCAGACAGAGACACCAGGTTTGTGGGTCACTTTTGGAGGACAGTGTGGAAGAAACTTGGTACCAAAATAAGTTTCAGCTCAGCTTATCATCCTCAGACTGATGGACAAACTGAGGTAGTGAATAGGAGTTTGGGAAATTTGTTGAGGAGTCTTGCAGGAGAACATCCCAAGCAGTGGGATCATATTTTGCCTCAGGCAGAATATGCATATAATGATTCACCAAACAGAAGCATAGGGTAGAGTCCATTTCATATTGTTTATGGAATGCACCCCATAGGAATATCAGAATTAAGAAACCTGGGAAGAGCAGAGTTAAGGAGTGCAGATGGTGAAGAATTTTCTTCAGAGATCCAGGCCATACATGAACAAGTGAAACAACAATTACAAGGCAGCAGAATTAAATATAAAATCAGAGCAGACTTGAGAAGAAGATAAGTTCATTTTGAAGTAGGAGATCAGGTTTTGGCACACTTGAGAAAGGAGAGGTTCCCAAAGAAGCAATATAATAAATTGAAGTTCAAAAAGATTGGGCCATGCAAGATACTTAGAAATTTTTCTGCAAATTCTTATGAGATTGAATTACCACCTGATATTGGAATATCTCCCATTTTTAATGTTGCAGATTTGTACAAGTATGAAGATAATGGTGCAGAGGACAGATCAACAGAAAAGGAGCAGATTGAGTGGAAGGAGAATCTACCTCCAGCTCAGCCATTGCAACCAGAGGAAGATGCCACTTGGGTGACTGAAGAAATGCTGCAGAAGATCGGCAGATCAGTGGAGGAACTCATGGACAGGAGCCCATGAAGAAAATTGCCCTTAGGAGTCTGATGTAGGGACATTGGACACTGGCCAGCAATGTAGGAAGTTTTGTCCACATGTTGTGGCTAGGAGGGTTTGGAAGCATTCGAATTATTATAGCTAGGTGTCAATACTTTAGCTGATTGTAACTCTTCAGATTTATTAGAGTCAGAGGAAGTCGAATAGCTTAGTTTCCTAGCTGTCATATTTCAGTTAATTGAATTATTATGGTTAGACTATTGGTTTCTAGAACGGTCCTCTCAGAGGAACCGAAGAGTCATCAATCTATGTGTATAATTGTAAAACCTCGAATGTATGAGGGGGGGATAGACGAGAAGAGAAAGAATAGAGGAATTCTGCAGTAACTCTGTGTATTTCAAATCGCTTCCAATTAAATAGTTCTGTGCATTATCTCAGTATCGTGCCCATTTCTTAAGAGTGAAAAGATTGTCTAATTGGGACGTGATGAACTCCTGCATGATTTCCCCTATCTCTGTTGATTGATTTCCAAATCCATTTGAATAATCCCTGCGCATTTAAAAAGAACCCTCGTGGCGTGCTCTGTATAGAAAATCATGGTTAATATTGGTGACTTTCCCGTATAAAGGAATAACCCTGTTTTATCGCATCGTTGCATCAAATCCTATTGAATACACTATATTGAAACATGGAGTTAATCGATACAACAGAGCCCGAACCCCGACGGAACCGTAGTTTATTACTGTAGTAGGAAAACCGGAACGGATTTGCAAAGGCGGGTTTCCCCGATTCCGCACCACCTTTGGCACGGAGGCGGTATTACCGGAGTGTGGAGCAACTCCATACAGGAATCGACACGTAGCGAATTTGACATCCAACGAAACCACCTTTCCGTATATATTTCGCACGTTAACGACAGGATCGAAGTCGCCGAGCGGAATGAGTTCAAGCCGTTGATTCGAGAGGAGGTCATCAAACGGTCCTAGTTCGATGGAGATGCACGATATTTAGTCAGGTACGACGCCCACATTGATTGGTCAGGATATGTATAATGTGGGGTCCAGGTGACGAATTATTATAAAATCGTTTGTTTGTAAATGTTGGTTTTTTAATGCAAAGTTGGAGTTATAGGGACCGAAGGTCTAACCTTGGGAATATATATATATATATATATCGGGAATATAACATAACATCAAGCTGCGATCATATTTGTATCAATTCGTTGAAATTGAGAAATGAAAAAAGGTGAGATAAAAGCTGAAGGGATTAAGTCAGTGCCACGTCATAGTTGACCAACACTCCATTGGACGGACTTTCAGACCTGTTGCTGCGTCATATTTCCTATTGAAAACAAGTTTTCAGTGTTCAAATCTTCCTCAATTAACCCAATCTTTTTATGTTATTTCAATTCTTACACCGAGCAGCATCGATCACCCCCAAAGATTTCAAGCTTTGACAGCTCCTGTACTTTCGATGTTTTTCCAAAATTATTTCTTGTTATTGAGGAAAAGTATATGATATACAGATTTATAATTCTTGGAACGAACATAGTAAAGATGGATTTCAAACTGAAAAAATTCATTATAGATGGAAGAAAACGGTTAAGTGATCGAATTTCTGACAGATGAGTATCCCTGAAATAAATCATCGATGATTTGGTCATTGGTCATCTACGTCAAAATACTAAAAAGTACTTATTAAACATCGGTATTACCAGAAAACCTACACAAGGCATAACTTATTGAATCTAGGAGTTATATTATTCACATCATTGCATATTCATTCACGATAAACATGGCTCTTTCTCCAAAACGATTCGCTCATGAGGATAAATCCTGATTAATTAATGGATATGGAAATTGGCAAAGTAAATGGTTAAGGTTTTGGAGAGACATGGGATATTTATTTACATTTTATTTATGAAAATAATGAAAAATTGGAGAGAAGAGAGGTGAAAGGTCATAAGTTGCATGTGAGGAGGAAAATCAAGGAAAAATAATGCAAAATGAGGAAAATATAGACCTCACTGATAAAAAATGTTATGAGTATCAGTTCATAGACTTTGGTGAGTTCAGTTTTCAAGGTGTCATTCTATTCTCTCTCTCTCATACTCTTAGAAACTTAGAGTTTTCTTGGAGCACTCTTGGAAGAGTGTGGCATACTTGGGATTTTGGAGCAAGAAATCAAAGAAGAGTAGTAAAGCGCAAGAGAACATAAGGATCAACATCTGCAACAAGTTTTGTGTGCAGGTGTCGAATTGCATGTATGAGTTCCTTACTAGTTTTGGCATGCTTGAGACGTCCATGTGTTTTTTTGTTTATGATGTGTTATTCACATGAAGGATTTCCTAGATTGACAATTGATTTTCCTAGCCTTGTCATTTCCTAGATAGCCATGCTATTGTGGGTTTTACTTTTGTTTTATGGCTGGTTCTCATGTATTTTTGGTCGTGGGTTGAGTTATTAGTTCCTGGAAGCCTTGGTTGGACAAAATCTTTAGAAGCTCTTGGATGGTTGAGTTACTAGTCCTGGAATACCTAGCTGGAAAAATGATTCAGAAGCCCGGTGATAGTTGTGAGTTGAGTTACTAGTCATGGAAGCCCTAGTTGGAACAAACACTCTGGAGCCCTAGAAATATTTGGTAGAAACCAATCTAGTGATGGTTGGTGATGTTCGGCTGTGAGATGGAATCACTAGTTGAGGTGGTTTGGCCTTTAGAAGCCCTGGTTTGGTTTTATTTGGATTGTTCCATGAGATACCACATTCACGCCTAGAATATGGAACGGGGGTGACTGGCTGAAAGAAATATTTGATTCGACCTAGTCTATGGTCGGGTGGTACGTGGAAGTCTCATACCTATTGCATTTTGCATATGTAAATAAGGACATTTTTCATATTGTATTTGATGGGTAAATGTACTTGTTAGTGAGGTAAAATTTTAGGGGCTAATATTCGCAAGTGGGCTAATCTTCCATGTTTTTTTCCAAAAAATAAAGATTCACCAATTTATAGTTTTTTCTACAATATTTTTCGCCCAAATTTTAATCCTAAAAAATCACCAAAAATTTATATAGAATATTATAAAATTACTATATATCTAAGTATTTTTACAAAAACTATCCTCAAACAATTTTTAATTTCTATATTAGGAACTAGTAATATTCACCATAAACTTTAGGATAAATTTCCATCCTTAAAATTTTCCCTGTTGTTATTATGTGGTTTATATGGTTGGTATACCCTTGTTATTTCTATTGTTTATATGATGGTTATGAATATGTTTTATAACAATGAGGATGTATTTCTCTCATCATGTTTTGATTAATAAATGAATAAACAATGAATACTTGACCTACTAGTGTATAATGCAGGTCTTGTGATAAGGTACCAATGCTCCTTAACGATTCTTAGATAAGTATGAGACCCCTTAGAATTAGGTATGTTGTTATAACCTGCAGGGTGCATATTTATGATATGTTTGAAAAAATGTATGTCATGGCTAGTAGGGTTCCAATCAAGTCTTTGATCAAGTTTGTTATCAAAAGCATTGTCTTCTTGTATTTTGTGAGTTCTGGAAGTTTCATAAGTTTCTAGGCAGTGACTGGGTCATATCTTTTGAAAATAGCCTTAAATAATGCATTCGTTGGCATAGAACTATAGAAAAAAAAGGCTACATTCACACTCAAGAAAGCTCCTGGGAGTGACTTGGTCTATCAATCGCTTGGAAGTCTTGGAAAGGGAGCAACTAGGGCTCTAGGTTAGTAAAATTTCAAGTTACATGAGGGGTTGGTCACCTGGAAAAAGTTGGTTGGCTCCTAGAGATTCTGTAGGATGTGTAAATGATTAGTTTGGTTGTGTTCCATTGGTTCCACTTCCTTAAGGTGACCTAGTAGGCTTAATCACATCATAGTAGCCTCTCATTTCATGTTTAGATCAATGTTCTGGTTGGCTTGGATAAATGTGAGAGGAGGGTGTTACAGAGCGCTATCAAATTATGGTTCACCCCTTTGACTAGATGGGTAGTGTGTGTGTTGGTCATGCAATCATGTCGGTTACATATTTCTTCTTTATGTTTGTGGACTATGTGTTTGTTGTATATGCATGACATTGGTCATTGTTGGAGTGGTGTCACCATGTGAAACTTGATGGTGTCATTGATTGGATTTGATCATCATGTGTATGTCGGTGATGCATTGGTTAATGCAATGTTTATGCATGCCGATCTTCAAATGTTGTTATGCATACAATGATATGGTTGCAGTTTCCATGCATGAGGTCACAATGTGTGGTGGGTATGGTAATCCATTGATGACTAGATAATGGTTGAGCTAATGATTAAATGATGATATGATTATTTATATATATATATTTTGCTAATTTGGTTGATATTGTAATGATATATATTCCCTGGACTATAATGAGGTATGTTGATTGTGTTTATGTTTTGGTTTAGCTGATACAATATTCCTTGCGGGAAAGAGATCAAAGATGACTAAAAAGATGGTAGAGTATAGTTAACAAAATTCTCCTTATGGATTAGATGAGCAGTGTGGTGTTGATCACTCTTATGATTTAACACACACATTGAGAATTTTAAAGGCATAAATAAGGAGTTGGAAAACAAACAACGACAAAATCAACAAAGAGGAGGAGAAACAAGTAGAATCCAATGCAGTAATTCTTTCGAGTTTGTCAAAATTGCATAGACAAGGACCACTTCAGATCATCCATGGAAAAGAGGATGGGACTAATGGGGCATATGGTAGGAGATATTTTTGTGGGCACAGGTCACATAGAGATGAAACAATCAAATATGGAAGGTTCATCGTTAATAAAGTTAGGAGAGGCGATGGAAATAGATACTATTATTGTTCTGGTTCTTACATGAATTACGATCATCATCGCTATCGTCCTTACATGAGGAATGGCAGGTAATATTTTTCATGTGTTAAACGAAAGAAAATCCACCTACATTTAACGGGGAAATGAAGAATTCAGAGGATGCAAAAGAATGGTTGCTTGGTATGGATAAGTTCTTCAATTTGGATGATTATTCAGAGAACATGAAGGGCATAATAGATAAATTATGTCTTAAAGGTAAAGTGGACATTTTTTTGGAATAATTTCAGAGATACTTATGAAGAGGAGTTGACTTGGATTGAGTTCGAGAGATTGTTTAGGAATAAGTCTCTATCAGAGAGATACTATGGTGACAGGGAGAAAGAATTTTATGAGAATAATATGGGATCTATGACTAATGAGGATTACACTGATAGATTCTTGGATTTATTGAGGTATGTGCCTTACGTGAAGGAAGAGAAAGCGAAGATTCAGAGATTCATCAGTGGGTTTCGAGTAGCATTGAAGGACGATATTGAGTTTGATGAGCCTAGATAATTGGAGGAGGCCATTTAGAAGCTAAAGCATTATTATGAGAAATGAAATAAAAAAAAACTGAGATTAAGGCGAACTAGAAAGGTGATGTAAGGAACAAAGGAAAATGGCACAAGAAATGAGAAATGCCTCATGAAAAAGTTAACAAAGAAAATGTCACACCACATAACAAGTTCAAATGCATTCGACATAGTACATGAATTTTGATCTTATGAACTGAACAAGGGCACATGTTGGAAGCATTTACAGTGTTGGACTTGCAGTAAGGATAATCGGAGGATATATTTTCCACGACATCAGGATGGTAGACCACATATCTATAGTGTTTAGGAAGAATGGACAATGGGCGATGTTGGACAAAGTATTCCTCAGATTTATGCAGCATTAGATAATCGACCGTAAGATCATCAGAGATATATAGATGATATGGGTAGTAATCTTTGTGATCAAGTTGCTTCTATTTTGATTGACCCTAGATATAATTATAGTTATGTTAATCCTCACTTGGTGGATAAGTGTGGTTTGAGTAAGGAAGTGCATGAAGAGCCTTGGTTAGTGCAGTTGGATACAGGTACTAAGAAAATATTTCATCATTGGGTAAGAGCTTTTGTATTTGAGTTGAATGGTATGCCTACATCAACACATTTAAATTTATTTCCGTTGGGATCCTACAATACATTGTTGGGTATGGACTCGTTGAATCTTCAGAGGACCATGATGGATTTCTATGAAAAATCCATTGATTGCTTGGATCAAAATGGAGAACAAAGAATCTTACACGGTAAGAAGAAGGAAACATGAGTTACAATGGTGATAGATATGTAGGAAAAGCATAGTTGTAGGAAAGGGTGTGTGTTATCTGTAGTGTATATTTCCATTTACAAAGGTAAAGAAGTTGAGGATGCAGACATATTTAGCAGGTACCTTCATTTACAACAGTTTAAAGATGTATTTCCAAAAAATATTTCAGAGTTACCACCTCATAGAGAAGTGGATTTTTCTATTAGGTTGGTACCAAGGGTAGCACCAAAATCAAAGGCACCATAAAAGATTATCACACTAGAGTTGGTAGAGTTGAAGTTGCAGTTGAAGGAAATTCCTAGATAAGGGATACATTAGGCCAGGTATATCACCCTGGGGTGCACTGGTATTATTACTGAAGAAGAAGGATGGTACTCTTAGGTTATGAATTGATTACATGCTCTTTAACAAGGTAACTATTAAGAATATGTATCATTTTTCAAGGATTGATGATTTGTTTTGATTAGTTGAAGGGAAAAATAGTGTTCTAGAATATGACTTGAGATCCATGTATCATCAGGTACACATTAAACAAGAGGATATTTACAAGACAAATTTCTTGACTAGGTACGAGCATTATGATTTTTTTGTATTTCCATTTAGCTTGACTAATTCTCGAACTACTTTTATGCTCTTGATGAATATTGTGTTGTGTCCTTATCTCGACAAGTTTGTTATTGTATTCATTGATTATATATTCATATATTATAAGAATGAGGAAGAGCATGGTGAACACTTAGCAACAATATTGAGATTGTTGAGAGAGAATTAGTTGTATGCTAAGCTTAGTAAGTGCAGTTTCTTTCAGACCAAGGTACATTACTTGGGACGTGTGGTTTCCAAAGAAGGAATAACAACATATCTAGAAAAGATAAGGGATATCATGGAATGGTAAACTCCTAGGAATGTGGATGAGGTAAGGTCATTCATGGGTTTGACAGGTTATTACAAGAGGTTCATCATGAAATTCTCATAGATTTATTATCTTATCACATTATTGCAAAGGAAAGGTAAGAGGTTTGAATGGACAGAAAAATGTGCAGCCGGTTTTGAGCAGTTGAAGAATTTGTTCACAAATTCTGAAGTTCTAAAGATTAAAGATCTAGACAAATAATTTGCGGTATGTATAGATGATTGCAAGAGAGGTCTTGGTGGAGTCATTATGCATGAAATACAAATTGTATGATATGAATCAAGTAAATTAAATAAGCACAAGGAGAATTATTCGACACATGATCTTGAGTTGGAAGTGATCATTCATGCATTGAAGATGTGGAGGAATTATCTTTTTGGTAGGAGATTCACACTAATGAGTGATCACAGTGGATTGAGGTATCTATTTGAAGGATCGAATATGAATTTCAGGCAAGGTATATGGTTGGAAATGATCAACAAGTTCGACTTTGAAATACTGTACATCTAAGGGAAGGAAAATAAGGTTGTAGGTATAGGATAGAAGTATATCATATAGAAGCTATGAGATCCTATGGGGTATACTTACAAGATATGATCTTGCAAGAAGGTCAGTAGGATGGAGGATACATGGACCTTAGGAGCAAGTTACAACATAGTATAGGTAAAGGTAGTGGTACAGGAATGGGTGCATAGGATGTGGTCTATCATCTCACACTGGATGGCTTGATAAAATTTAGGGACAAGATATATGTTCCAGATAAAAGTGAGCTCAAGAAGAATATCATGAGAGGGTGCCATGCTAAACTGTATTTAGATCACCTGGGATATCAAAATACGTTGACAACAGTGAAGAAGTTTTATTATTGGGAAAATATGAAGAGGGAAGTGGTAGAGTTTGTTGCTAGATTCTTGGATAGTAAACATGTAAAAAAAAAGTGTAAGCATCCAGGTGGATTACTTCAACGTATGCCGACTCCAGAGTGGATATGGGAGGTCATTTCCATGGAATTTGTCACAAGTTTATTGAGGACATCAAGGAAGCATGATCCTATTATGGTTATGGTTAATAGGTTGACAAAGGTATCACACTTCATTCCAATGAACTCTAATTACTCGGCTAATGATGTAGCATGGGTCTTCATCAGAGATGTAGTAAATTTGCATGATGTTCCGAAGAAGATTGTGTCAGATATGGATGTCAAGTTTACTTCTAGATTTAGGAAAGTTTTTTTTGTAGGTTTAGGTATAGATTTTTCCTTTAGTGTAACTTATCATCCACATAAAAAATGGATAGACAAATAGGGTCAATCGGATTCTTGAGGATATGTCAAAGAGGTATGTGATGCATCAACAATGAAAGTGGGAAGAGTATCTTCCACTAGTTTCATTCGCTTACAAAAATGGGTACCAAGGGTCTTTGAGGATGAGTCGACTTGAGGTAGTGTATGGGAGAAGTTGCAATACTCCCATCAGTTGCAGTGACCTAGTAAACAAGG
Source organism: Pinus albicaulis (assembly GCA_034641835.2). Classification (NCBI taxonomy): domain Eukaryota; kingdom Viridiplantae; phylum Streptophyta; class Pinopsida; order Pinales; family Pinaceae; genus Pinus; species Pinus albicaulis. Next base: position 1,747,582,824 of record CM076575.1, on the reverse strand, counting down.
TATTGATTGGACGAGTCATGTTGGCAGAAATGGAATGGGAAATGCAAGTAATTAAGATAATCCAAAAGAATTACATGCTAGAAAGAAGAGTTATGCAGATCAAAACAGGTTGTTTAACAAGTTTTAGGTTGGATAAAAGGTGTACTTGCACATCAATCCCAGGAATATCTCCTTGAGGATTAGATCATGTGCCAAGCTGGCACCTCAGAATTATGGACCTTTCAAGATTCTTGAAAGGAATGGGCCAGCATCCTATCGACTTGAACTACCTATGAAAATGAAAGTACATGATATTTTCTATGTTTCATTGCTTAACAAGTATATTAAATGTGTTTATCATCCGATTAACTGATCTATATTATAGGTGGAACCAGAAGGAAAATTCCAATAGGAACCTCAACGCATTTTGTAGAGAACGATGCTCATGCTCCAAAGCTGAGAAATCAAGCATGTTAAAGTAGAGTGGAGTCACTTTGGACCCGATGAAGCTACATGCAAGATAACAGATCAAATGTGGGCTATTTATCCTTATCTATGTTGAGCAAATATTTTGGTATATGTTTTTGGTACATGCTTTGGTGTGATGTTTTGGTATATGTACATATGTATATGGATGTAAATACTTCCATGAGTTTTGTTATAAGGCTCTGATAAGCAGTATGGGTCTCATGTCATTATGGTTGTTATGTTTTTAAGTTTTCATGTTTGTTGCTTCTCAGGAGGTTGATCATTGTAAATACTACACCAAGCTAAGTTATAAATTCCATGGGAAGTATGTTTTTCTATCAGTAGTATTGTTGGTTATAGGTGTCATTGAACACCGAGGATCATGTTTCCCCAAGGGGGAGGGTACTATAATATCCCTGGTTAAAAATCCATGTAATAAAGTTAATTAAGGAAAAAGATTAACCAATTTCATGGGACACGTATTCTAAGCTGAATTTTGGGTGAAAACATGGTGATCGAGATCACTGGAGATTAATTAATCGCTATGGAGATTAGAAAAGGAAATTTCTAAGGCTTTGGAAAGGCATGAGACATTTGCTAGAATTTATTTATAAAAATAATCAAAAATAGGAGAAAAGGGAGGTGAAAGGTCATAGGTTGTATGTGAGGAGGAAAATGAAAGAAAAATAATGGAAAATGAATAAAATAAAGACCTGGTTGATAAAAAGGCTTTTGAGGACCAGTTCACAGATTTTGGTCAGTTTAGTTTTGGGCCTCTCATTCTATTGTCTCTCTCTCATACTCTTGGAAACTTAGATTTTTCCTAGAGCACTCTTGTAGGAGTGTGGCATAACTGGGATTTTGGAGTAAGAAGGAAAAGAAGAAAGAGAGCACAAGAGGACATCGGGATCAAAAACTACAATGGGTTTTGGTTGCAGGTACCATGTTTCAAGTATGATTTCCTTGCTATTTTTTGCATGCATGGCACATGCATGTGGTTCCTTGGTTATTATATATTAATTTCATGGATGATTTCCTGGATTGACAGTGGATTTTCCTAGCCTTTCCATTTCCTGGATAGCCATGGTGTTGTGGGTTATATAAATTTTCTAGTTGGTTCTCATGTACTTTTGGTTATGGGTTGAGCTGCTAGTTTTGTGAAGCCTTAGTTGGAAAAACACTCTGGTAGCCCTGTAATAGCTTTAGGTAACTTACTAGTCCTAGAAGACTTGGTTGGACAAATGCTCTGGAAGCCCTTCGTGGGTTAAGTCTGTAGTCTTGGAAGCCTTGGTTGGATAAACTCTCTCGAAGCCTGGTGAGAGTTGTGGGTTGAGTTAGTAGTCCTAGAATCCTTGGTTGGAAAAAATGCTCTGGAGCCCTGGACAACTTGGGTAGAGACCAATCTGGTGATGGTTAGCCATGTTAGACCATGAGGTGGAATCACTAGTTGAAGGTTGAGATGGTTTTGGCTATGGAAGCCCTAGTTTTGTTTTATTTGGATTGTTCCATGAGATCCCACATTGATGCCTATAATATGACATGGGGTTGACTGGATGAAAGAAATATTTGGTTTAGCTTATTCGATGTTGGGGTGGTATGTGTGTGTCCCATACTTGGTTAAATTTTCCATATGTCAATAAGATATTTTTTTCTCATGTATTTTATGGGTAAATGTACGTGTTATTATGTGTTTTATATGCTTGTTATATTGCCGCTATTTTTGTTTTTTATATGTTTGTTATGAGTATGTTTTATAATAATGATGATGTATGGCTCTCATTATATTTTGATTAATAGAGGAATGAATAATGAATATATGACTCAATAGTTGATAATGCAACTATTGTGATGTGGTATCAATGCTTCTTAACTATTCTAGGATAAGTATGAGACCCCCTAGGCTTATATCTATTGCTATAACCTGTAGGATGCATATTTATGATATGTTTTATGAAATTCCTTTCATGGCTAGTAGGGATCTAGTCAAGTCCTTAATTAAAATTGTTATAAAAAGCATTCTCTCCATGTATTTTGTGATTTTTGGAAGTTTCATAAGTTTATGATCAGTGAATGGATTATAGCGCTAGCAAATACCCTTAAATCACGTTGTCTTTGAGATAGCATGGATATAAAAAGGCTACAGTCACACTTAGGCAGGCTCAGAGGAACAATTGATGTTCTCAGTCAGTTGGAAGGCTTGGCAAGGGAGCGAGTCAGGCTCTAGGTTAGTAAAATGTCAAGTCGCCTCATGGTTTTATCACCGAGAAACATAGGTTGTCTCCTAGAGGTTCTATAGGATGTGTGAATGGTCAGCTTGGTTGTGTTCTACCGGTTTTGCTTCCTTAAGGTGACCTTGGAGGTTGAATCACATCATAGTGGCCTCTCGTTGCATGTTTAGCTTGATGGACCTGTTATCTTGGGTAAATTTGACAGGATCGTGTTACAACTTAGATTTATGAGATGATTATTTAGTTGTCAATTAAAGTGTTTCAACATTAAAAAGAGGGTGAATTCATAAGGTGAGGGACAATTCATAACGTGGACTCATTGGTGATGGAGGAGGTGAGTGGATGGAATGGCATAGGTAGAGGAGAATTGTTTAAATGATTTTACTAAATTTTACATTTTCCACATTGGCCTAACAGCACACCGTGTTCAAACATAATACCTATAATTTTGATCAATTCGAGTTGCACACCTAAACGATAAGATGTTTTTAAATAGAAAATTTAAATCATTGTTATTCATTAGATTGTGTGTATTGCTAACAATATTCTAAAACTATTAAATATCAGTTTTTTATATTTTTCATATTTTAAAGAATGGAAATTCTTGAAGGCCTATTCTAAAATAGACCTTGGTGTCAAAGTAAACTCAATTCTGATGTAAACTATGATTATCGAAATAAATATGGAATGTCAAATTTGGACAGTGAATATTAATTTATCAAACAAATTTACAATATTTTATTTGATTGTGATATTTCCCTTCACTTAATTAACAAAATATTATTTAATAAAATTTATTTTAACTGAACAATGGAAAAGATGTGATCTTGGTAGAAAAATGATGACAGATGGCCAATACATATGTATAGAGTAAGGTGAAAAATATGAAAAGTTCCCAAAAATATTTGCTATTTTTATATCATATAAATGTTATCAACACTCGGTGTCATTAATGGCCCATGTAATGATATATTTTAATATATTAAAATGCTAAGGATGTGATTTGAGAGAAGGTTGGTGGTTTTTGAAATGTGTTCCAAACCCTACACCTCTCTTTTCCTCTTTGCCACTTGTTATGAAAATAGTTCCCAGGTTTGGGGTCACCAACTCAAATCCCCTCATGTTAAATGTTGGGAGGTTGTTGCAATCGGGAGGAGGTGCAATGTATTTCTTCACATTGTGGGTTATCATTTTGTACTTGAGATGAACAAGGTTTCATGAGGCAGTTTGGCTCTTGTCTCGGGAGAGCCTGACAGATCGTTCTGTGAGATCATTGAGGAGTGCATGATCTATGGGAGGAATGTGTGTTTTAAAATATGTATGGGACTTACACATGTCCATTCATATACCTTGCATATTCTGGTAAATGATTTTAATCATTGGGTCATAAGACGTCATCCACCCATTAAAAATGCATGGGTTTTTTACCAGCATGGAGACAATGCAACATTCTCTGGGGTGGTAGAGTGGGACTCCCTTCACTGAGCTATTATTGGTCATTAATTTTTGTATTCTCTAGATGTGGTGGAATTTTTTTTTCCTCCCCTTGGTCAATCTTACATTAGCTCATGTTTGGTCTCAAAATAGAATATTTTTTATACTTTTCCTTCAGTTTTCGGAGCATTGGAAGAGGTGAATGTCTTTTGTATTTTTTTTACATAACACAATGACGTCTCATTCCTTTGAGTTGGTGGAAGTTCTACCCACCTTGAAACTCCAAGGTACTAAATTTGTAGGAATTTCATGTCCAATCATGGTTTGTGATGTCTAGTATCCAAGAATTCTCTCTATATGTTTTTAAAGGCGGTAATTTCCCTACCAATTTAATAAGGTGTTATAGGCTTTGGCTTTCCATTTCCACTTTTATCTTTCAAGTCAGGGTTCTTTCTGTGTTTTGGATTGGGGGTGTATTAGGGTTCTAGGGTATTCCATATATCATATCCCTTGAAATTTTCCACGGTTTATGAATAAGGGGAATTTTTAGCCCTAATATGGGCGTCCTACGGAAATTATAAAATAATAGTGGAAATAATAAAATAATATTATATTACATCATCAAGGTTTAGAGGGGAAAAATAAAAAACAACTTTTTCCACTCGTATTTTCAACTTATCTCCCTATGCGTTTACTCAAATTTCGAGTAGGAACACTCGTTGAATGTAGAATTTGATTCTTCATCCAAGGAGTACCCATGTTGCATAATTCCTATGGACCCCGCTCCATGAAAAATGAGAAATACATGAAAACATTATTACAATCACATTTTTTCATGTATTTCTCATTTTTTGTGTAGAAGGATCCATTGAAAGTATGCAACATGGGTACTCCTTGGATGAGGAATTAAAATTTTCATCCAAAAATGAGTACTCTCACTTGAAATTTGAGTAAAACCATAGGGAGATAAGTTGAAAATACAAGCTGAAAAAGTAGTTTTTTATTTTATTATTTTTTAATTATTTTACTTGTTTACCCCAAAATTGGTGAATCATCCCCCATGGTTGAAATAATCATCTTGAATCCTATTTCTTCTTATAAAGTTGATTTTGATTGTAAATTTTTGTTTGGAGGCCCATTTTAGACCTAAAAATTTCTCTAATGGTATATGGTTTTCCTTAACTTAAAGGGTGTTCCATTGTTTAAATCCTCTGGTATTATTCTATATAAAAGGGAATATGTTCATAAGAATTTTGGTCAGTCTCCAACCTTCCGCTCATGATCTTCCAATGTATAGCTTCAAAGACAACGTTATTATGGTTGGCACGAGATTTTTTTAGTCTCTTTTCTTCTCCTTGTTTGTCCTCTTGGTTTGTGTGTTAATCTGTTGTGTTTTTTTTACTTGTTCCCCTCTGTAACTATGGCTCCTAGGTATAGAGGGGGTGTGAGTGGATCATCATATCATCGTCGTTGGTTGTTTGGGTGGGAATATGTGGTGAATTATTTTGATTTTGTTCCTCCCAAAGTAAGGAGGGAAATTGCCCACCTGGAGTCAAATGAGTTTGGATATAAGTCATACTTCTATGATTCAGAGATAGGCAGAAAGGGCCTTAAACGTATCATTGACCTAGGGAAATTCAGAAATCTAATTCTCCATTTTCTTCATTTGCAGTGCACCAAAATATGGATACCCTCCTCTGCATGGCCCTTGTAGATAAGTAGGTAGATAATTATAAACTATTTTCAGGGAAACTAGATATCAAAATAATTCTGCAAAATATTCGTTTATGCTTGGATGATATTGTGTCAAGAGTAACTAGTGTGGAGAAGTATGTGGTTTCTAACTCTAGTTGTAGATAGAGGAGTTCAATGACTTCCAAAAAGTCATAACTAGTCCTCTTTCTATTACATCTCCTCCTAGCATTACCTGTCCACATATAAATTCCTCGCCTCTTTCTTGAGTAATTATATATGATTGATAAAGATTTAGTTGATTTCCTTTTCCCATTTTTAGGTTGTCGCATAGACTAGAACTCTTTGAAGCACTTTAAACATCCTCTCTCCATCTTCGTGGTCAACATTAAATGCGTCTTATTTTTTCATGAATGTTTGTCTTCCAATTTTGGATGTGTTTAGTTTGTGTCTACTTATGGAATTCCACATGGTTCTTCTCTTTTCATCCTCATTTGAATTTTTTAATGTACATTGATGACGACCATGGATATATTTTCTTGTTATGGTTCGATATTCCTTTTGTCCTTTGTCTTAGTAGCACTTGAGTCTTCAAGTATGATTAGGTAGAAATGGTGCCCTTCTTGTTTCACCTGGTTGAAGGTATGCTCTCACAGGTCAGTCTTTTTGGTGTATCAAAGGCTATGTGTACTCATTACAATGCCTCCTTTTATTAATAGAAATGTTTTCAATAAGCTTAGAAAAAAAACTGCCATCAAAATCATTAAATGCCACTAGCGTACATAATTTCCAAAATTTATAATCGACAACCTATTTTCATTGTAATTTTTTAGTATAATATATGTTATGGTTTTAAAAAAAATTAATGGATTCCTCATTCTTTATGTCTCAAACTTACTACCATTTTGATGATACAAGATAACCGATTGTTCTAATGTCTTATCATAAGTGATCAAATTTGAAGGGCTGGTCTTAATTTAAATTAGAAGGAAATATATTATTACACCCCTTCCATAATGAAAAGATTAAAATAACATATATTTCAATTTACAATATAGTATTATACTTACATTTCATTTTCAATCAAATATATTTATGCTAAATAAATTAATTTTCTAAAACTAGATAGGTAGTTTTGTAGCTCAAATTGACACAATCAATTAAAGATTTGTCATTTTCTTTAAGTGGATTAAGAATTATTGAAACCTAAATACTCTTAAATCTCTCAATTATTTCATTGAAAACTTTATTAGGTTTTGTGGCCCTAGACTAGATAGGTATGCATATTTCTTTGGCTAGATAGTGACACAGGTAAGAATGTTAACAAATTTGATCACCCAAGAATACCGACCTTGGCTGTGAAGTATGAGGATTTTGAATTTTGAAAAATAAAATTGAGAAATTTTTAAGAAGAGATATATTTGTAATATATTACCATATTTGAACAATATAAAATGTATCTCATCTAGAAATAAAATTACAAAAAAAATAAAAGGCTAAAAAGGATCCAAATATTTATAAAATTAAAATAAAATAAAAGTATCATTTATAAAATGAAAGGTTTTTTCTTTACATATATTAGAAGTATATGAGAAATCTCGTTTATAAATTTAAAAATATATTTTTCCTTATATGAGAGGTATCAGTGGTAGAATAGTGAAGATTGTAAAGATAAATTATATAAAAAACAAAATATCGATAGATATGAGAATTTTTGAGTAAAAATAATGATGAGGAATGGATTAAAAAATACATGAAATTAGAAAATCAATTGTGTAGACAATAACATAATACATTAAATTATCAAATCCATAAAAAAAACAATTAAATAACTCTGTAAAATGCAGAGGAAATCTCAGCTTCACTACAATCTAGTTTGGGGTGCTGATATTATTTATGTAATGAATATGCTAACTATAGGAATGACATCACCCAAATAAGATCTTAGATTATTTGGCCATATATTGTCCGATGTCTAATGCATATTATTATAAATAAGATTGTGTTATTCATTTTCATTCCTTTAATAAATATGAAATTTATCTCTCTTTTTTTCTTCCTTTGGGGGCAAAAAATACAAATTTCAATTAATTCAAAATTAAATTTTAAATAATGCAAGCACATGCCAATTCTATTGATATTCACTACTTTATCAAATAAAATCCAAAATTTTGACTGGACATTTACAAATAAACTTTAGATCCCAGTACTTTTATGAGAGCTATACCTGTGATTCTCTCAATATGATTGCACTCATGTTGTCGTTGCAACAAAAAACCTTCAAAATTTTACCTACACTTTAATTTTGGAGCCTATTATGGGTTTTGGGATCTGTCGTTCCATGGTCACTTCTTAATCGGTCGAAGTCACTTGATCAAACATGCTCTGTTCGCAATAAGTTCATGAGCACATTATTTTATGTAAGCTTAAACTAGCATATCACATTCCATAAATAAAATTCATGTGCAATGTTCAACCCATGTTGACAGTTAGCGTACACTGCCATTGACAGTCCCTCACTTTTGGCCACATTCATACTTCTATTTTGGTGAGTTTTTCAAACTGTCACTTGTTCGCACCTTTGCTTTCGCGAGTGTCATTTTCATGTTTTCAACTATCTATTTTTCTTTATTTCAATTTAATTACTGTATTTTTCATGATATATTTACTCTAACATGTGTCTCTTTCACTATCGTTCGCGTATCACATGTACCATTCACCCTTTTCTCTTCATATAGTAAATGTCGTCTCTTGACATGTGGAGTGTCGCATAATGAATGAAGGCTAGTTTCGTTGTGTTTCAAAGGGTGATATTATAGTTAATTAGTTGTACTTACCATGTAATCAAGTGTCGCACTCATTCCCAAAGTTTCAAGCATTGTCTCACAAGTGTATCTTTGGCATCACACTTGTCGTAAGTTGTCACAAAGTTGTCACACTAAGGAAATTACGTTTCTCATGTGTTATATATGATCTATATTGTTTTGATAATTGTTATAAGTGTGTGATCATAATAAAATATTCTCACTATTCACATCAGTTTCATGAATCCAACATGTAGTCAAATTTTGGAAAGCTTCTCGACCGGACAACCTAGCCTCATATAACCCTCCTGAACTGTGCATTGCATTGTCTGAGCCCTCTAGCTACAACCATTCCCGTTGGAACTGTGCAATTCATAGTTCCCTTCCTTCCAAGACTGTGCACCTCACAATAATAGTGCTCAATCCTTGCCCCTTTAGCTCTAAAACTGCACAATCCATCTCTCCAACCAGGCCTGAACTCCACATGGCGCAGTATCAATCCTCAAGAATAACCCTTTGTCTCTTGAAATACATAATTACACAATCACCTAGCCTCCTTTTCCTTCCGGAACTCCGCAGTGGGAAGCATCGATTATGAATCCCTCAACCTGGCTCCCTGGGCTCCCCAACTACAAAATCATATTTCTCAATCAAAGCTTGAACTATGCATTTCAAAGTCTCAAGGCTCCGTATAGGATATTAAGCCCTTGAGTACCTTAAACTTGTATTCCCTCCATCCATGCATCCAAAACTATCCATTACGCAGTCTCAAGGCTCAAGCCTTCAACTTGAGTCCTCAAGTACCTCTGCTACACAATCCTTTAACCCTTACCATCCTCATTTTAGCATTGCACAGTCTTAAGATTCATTCATAGTGCTTTTCCTTTGGAACTGTGAAAACCCTGAGTTGGCAATTGAAATAGTCACCAGTTCCAGCTCTAAAATGTGATTTCATGAAGCATCTTAGGTTATGGTTTTATCGTAAAAATTTCACCTTGTCATGGATGGATTATAGGCAAAAGTATTTTATTATGTCATGATAGGATGATAACGAAGGAGATGGAGAGGGATACCATGCTAGAAGACAACAAAGGTGTTGAGGATATAAGATGATCATCAGGAAAGAAGATGAAGGAACATTGTATTACAATAAAATACCAAAGATCAGGACCACATGATGACTCCATCTGATTCACAACTCTTTGGAGGGAAGATATGAAGAAACAAGCACATCTCTAATGAATAAAAATCAGCAAGAAGGACAAATTATCATTGCCACATCATCATGCAATCCATGTCATTAGTGTCATGTCATGTCATGTTGTGAGTCACCATATGCCACACCATTTTTTTGGATTATGTAAATCTCTATTTCAAAATGTAATGTAAGTTTAAGGTTAAAGGACATGTACAAAATTGTAAGAGTCATGTAAAGTTGAAAATTCATGGGAATTCAAACAATCATGAGGGTGGTCAAAGAGCCAAAAGGAAGGTGAAGCATCACCAACCCATTGGTTATATATACACACTCATTGTATGAGCAAGGGACTTTTCAACTTGGCTCCTCCCGCATGGCATTAAAGAGGCAAGATAGTTCTTTTTTGGAGGAAGGAGTGGCTCCAATGCTCCACTATTGGAGCTAGTGGTGTTCGTTGTATACATGTGTCTTGGGAATTTTACTTAATATCATAAGCTTGATGGCCAACACTTTATTCATCCATTGATAATGAATATTTGTAAGATTATTCTGTGAATTTTTTTAATTCATTTTTTGTTTCCATGTGTGCTAAAGTAGTTAAGCTATTTCAGTTATTTTAGTGCATATCAGATTGAGAATGCATTGTAATGGTTGTGATGACTGTTGCATCTTTGTGAACTATTCCGCTGGATGTTAGACAAATATTTCTTGTTTGTAATGGTTTTAATGACCATCACATCTTTGTGGACTATTTCGTTGGATGTTAGACAAATATTTTCTATGTGTTCTTGTCTCTACTAGGGTGGTATTGTTACCTCTCTCCTAGAAGCTGACCTTCCTCCCCCCACCCAGCTGTAGAATAATATTAACACACATACAATAAACATTCACCAAATATACTCACTTCTTGATCCAAGATTACCTATGAATTAATATCTCGTGTTGGAATCTGTAGCCAAGGAAAATATATAAGAATATATGGCCAATATCCTGGATGGGGCTCCTATTACAAACTGTGTGAAGTGTAATTGGGTCTTCAAATTGGGGTGACCAACTTGGTTGATAGATTTCCAACACCCTCAACAAAATGGCACTAGAAGGAGGGCCAGACTTCAAGTTATGCCTGATGAATCTACTTTGAATCTCTTATTCAAAGTGTCTCTTCCCCAAATCATAATCCCAAGATGTTTTTCTAAAGAGATTAATCTTACCATCCCTATGGAATTTTTCCATAAGCTATCCCAATTTATGTTTTTATGGTAAGGGTGAATCAACTCTTGGTGAAAATTGGTTTCAATTTGTTTGTTTTTTGTTTTCTAACAGAATGCATTGGAAGGATTTCATGGCTCGATTACTCACCCTCACATTTGAAGGTCATGTTAATCGATGGTGTCATACATCACCCACTGGTTCTACCCATTTATTTGACCATATTTTGATGGAGATTCATTAAGCATTTGACATGTATGATAACAAGAATTTTCTTAAAATAATTAATCAACTAATAATTAATCCTAATGAATCAGTTGAGGATTTCTTAGATTGATTCCTTCACCTTTGTTATGAACTTCCACAATAAGTCACGAATTGGGATTTATTTAAAAAAATATTAAGATTTTGGTGCATATCTCTTTACATGGTAAACAGAAACCCCTTGATTCTTTTACCTCCTCGACTCTTGTAAATCATGAGACACCTCGAATTTCAGAGGAGGAACCTACTACTCCTTTTGTTCATTTTCCTCCTTCTTTTCCAGTCCCGATGTGGGTTCCTCCTTGCGATGATAATAAAGTTTGGAAATATGAAATTAAATCCCTAATCCATCACTTCATCCTCATTTCGCTTCTCATGATTCAGATCTAATGAAATAATCCCCATAGTGGCTCATGGAGCCTAGGGTTAATGTTAATCCTTTCATTCCTCAAGATGAAATTAGCACTCTTAACATAAATATTGAATTTGGTTACATTGAACGTGTTACTTATTGAAGCGAAATTCCCCCCCCCCCGCCCCCATAATCTACATGGCATGACTCTATGTATCATGATGTACTTGATCAATATTCTCCACCAACTAGCTCTTTATTCTCTCCAAATTTTTGAGTTGTTGGTTTAAATCGCGATCAGATATGAGGCAGTCATTGTTGAAGTTTTCAACAAGAAACATTGAATTGGCATTCAGAAGCAACATGAATGCACTTACACTAGTGTGGGACCATAGGTCATGTAGCAATGGGTCGTAGTGATCCATTAGTGTGCAATTCTATTTATTTAATAAATTGGAAATGTGTCAAATTTAATTATCCCTTGATTAAATTGGATAATAAAGTGTAATATTATCTCATAAACACTTGTAATAGCTAAATGTGTGTGATATACTCAATTAGCTCATAAATTTTGAGTTGATGGTAGTTGGTGAGGCATGTAGAGTGATTCTATGTATTTTAGAGTTCAAGTTCCAGTTAAGTGCATTAGTTTAATGCATGAGAAATCAGTTAACTCAATTTATTGAGTTAAAGTCAGTTGAACTACTTGTAACTATTTGTTGCACTAGTGAGAGATCTAGTGAATTCAAATGCAGTGATATACCATGCAATTGATGATTTACTATTAATAGTTGCATGCCTGTCAGTTCCAGATGAGATCCAATTCAGACAAAGGTTAAAGCGAAGTTGACTACCAGTTGTATTATTTTAAAATTGCACAGATGCATTTAAAACACCATAGGATCTCCCATGATACTTGCGCCATTTAGAAAGGATGAAATTAATAAGGAATAAGGATTACATTCCTCATGAATTAAGTCAGCAAGGCAGGCTGAAGATAGGATAAGAAATGGCTAAGTGTTAGCACGATTTTGTCTGGATCGTTGTGAGACGATAGGCAGAGTTCAGGATGATCTTGTGAGAAGAGTGCATTGTAATTGTTTCATGATTCCTTGGTGAATATAAAATATAATATAAAGGGGTTTTGAGCCGTAATATTTCCCCGAGAAAATATATGTTTTGTGGTCTGATTTTCTTCTTTCTTTACTCGTTTTGATAGGCGATCGTGTTTATTTTCCACATTTGATTTGTAAAAGGATTTAGTATCTAGCTTTAGTACATTTTTTGATCGGATTGAATCCATTGATATACATATGCTTTTGTAATTTCTACAAGGTATCAAAGCATAGGAAATCACTATAGTGGAGAAGAAATTGAGTTTTTGATTGAATAGAATTCGAATTTGCAAAAGTTTTCTTGGTGTGACAGGGAGATCAGGATCAAAATGGCTTTCAATGGCTTGAGATTGGAGTATGCACTTGAGGGAAACTCTAACTATATTGTGTGGACAGAAAGGATGGAGGTAGTACTAGAAGACAATGGGTTGAAATAATTCATTGATAATGACATTCCCAAACCCACTGCAGTAGATGCCGCAAATCTTGATGCTTGGCAAAAGAAGGTTGCAAGGGTGAGGAGGATCTTATTGGAGAGAGTATAAGACCATATTGTCTCAAGTCTCCATGGAAGCAAATTCATATGCAATATGGAAGGATTTGACAAATTTTTTTCAGAGCAATAGTGATCATAGAAAATTGTAACTGAAGGACAAGCTCAGGAAAATAAAAATGGAGAAAGACAACACTATTCAGAAATATTTTACCAAGTTTGTGCAATGTCGAGATGAGCTTGGGAGCATTACAGTTTCTTTCACGGATGATGACTTGGTGAGCCTAGATCTTCTAGGCCTTCCTAAGAATTGGCATAGCTATCAAGAATTAGTCAATGGGATGGAGAAGCTGCCAGATTGGGAACGACATTGGTTAGATTAGGTGCAAGAAAAATTCAGGCGGAATACCAGGGATGGATCTTCATCTAAGATAGATGATGAAGAAAAAATTTCCTTGGATGGTAAGGCAAAGAAAGGGAAAGGAAAGAAATCCTATTCCAAATCTGAGGTTGTCGAAGAAGGCAATGAGCGTGACATGTCCAGAGTGAAATGTTTTCACTGTCACGAGCATGGAAATTATGCCACTAATTTTCCACAAAAGAATAAGAAGAAGAAGAAGGATTTAGGATCTACAGCTGGTGAGGCTTTGGCCTCGAAATTCGAGTTGGACTTCTCGCTCATCGCATGCATTGTGTCAAGTGTTATGGGATCAGTGTGGTACTTGGATAGTGGTGCATATTTCCACATGATGGGAGATAGATAACTTTTCAGTAGCTTGGAGGAGAAGGACCTCCAGATGCATATAAAAAAGGGTGATGATGGGTGGTACAGTGTTACTCGGATTAGTACAGCTACCTTCCAGAGATAGTCATGTCAACCATTCTTATTAAAAGATGTAACACATGTTATAGGCTTGAAGAAAAATTTAGTTTCAGTCGCAATGTTGGAGGATAGAGGTTATGATGTGATTTTCAGTGAAGGGAAATATTTCCTTCGACATAAATCCATAGGACAAGCCAAGAATATTGGGATTCATGTGAATAATATCTATAAACTTGATGTAGATGGTTGCGCAAAATTGATGGGTAAATAAGACAAAGTGGTAAGATGGGATGAGGGTGAGTTATGGCACAAGAAATTGGGCCATATACACCATGGAGCTTTGAAGGTCATACAACATATTTCTACATGGCTTCTAGAGGGTACTCTTGCACAAATAGACACAGGAATGGCATGTACCATGGGAAGTGTGAGAAAGCCATGTGACTTTCCCTTGAGAAGGAGCTTGATTTACATGCAGATGAGGAACTATTGGTTTCAAAGGATGAACCTCAGGATGTGGAGCAGCCACATGTAGAGGATCGTGGAGTGGAAGAAACCACTCATGTAGATACCTCCAAGAGAGGGAAATTTCAAGCCAGATGGGCAAAGGGAGTCCATGCAACTATACCACGATGTGTGAGGTGGGGTGATGTACAAAATTATTCCGAAGAAGAAATTTGGGCAGGGTCCTAGAGATGGCATGTCTCATGGATCGAACCTGGCTACAAGGAGCCCAGAGTACAACAGTAGCAGGATTGGTTAGATTCATGCAGTCAAATGTCATGAAGACAAAAATCAAAGTGACAGGTGTCAAATATTGGAGCATAGATCAGAGTTGGTAGCAGCGCAGAGTGCATGGATGCAGATGTCAACAACGCAGATAGTCCAATAGACATGTGCATTAGCTAGCAGCAATCAAAAGACTCTGATGAATGATGCACTATACTGATTCAGTGTTTTGAAGGCTATTCAGCTTCAAAAGTGTTGCATGAAAAAGTTTCATGTGCAAGAAACACTAGAGAAGTGTTGCATGCAAGAGTTGCATGTGCGAGAAACACTAGAGAAGTGTTGCATGTGTGAGAAAAACTAGAGAAGTGTTGCATGCAAGAGTTGCATGTGTGAGAAAAACTAGAGAAGTGCTGCATGCAAGAGTTTCATGTCACATGCAAGAGTTTAATGTCGCATGCAAGAGGTGCATGTGTGCATGTAAGGACATTCCAAAGTATTGGATCGGGAAATATTGATTCCTTTCTTGTTAAGAGGGAGTGTTGAAGTTTGCAACAAGAAATGGTGAAATTGGCATCCAGAAGCAACATGAAAGCACCTACATTATTCTAGGACCATAGGTGATGTAGTGATGGGTCCTAGCGATACATTAGTGTGCAATTCAGTTTATTTACTAAATTGTAAATGTGTCAAATTTAATTATCCCTTAATTAAATTGGACAATAAATTGTAATCTTACCTCATAAACAATTGTAATACTTAAAAATGAGTGTGATAGACTCAATTAGCTCATGAATTTCTAGTTGAGGGTAGTTGGTGAGCCATGAAGGGTGATTCTATGTGCTTTAGAGTTAAAGTTGCAGTTAAGTGCATTAGTTTAATGCATGATAAATCAGTTAAATCAATTTATTGAGTTAAAGTCAGTTGAACTAGTTGTAACTATTTGTTGCACTAGTGAGAGATCAAGTGAATTAAATCAGATTTAATTCACATGCAGTGATCTGCCATGCAACTAATGATTTACTATTAATAGCTGCATGCATATGAGTTCCAGTGGAGGCCCAGTTGAGACAAAGGTTTAAGGGAAGTTAACTATCAGTTAATTATTACCAAACTACATATATGCAGTTAAAACACCATAGGATTTCCCATGATACTAACGCAATTGAGAAAGGCTATAATTCCTAAGCAATAGGGATTGCATTCCTCATGAATTGCGTGATCAAGGTAGGCTGAAGACATGCTGAGAATTGGCTAGGTGTTGGCCTGATTTTTCCTGGATCAGTGTGACACGGTAGGCAAAGTGCAAGAGACTCTTGTGAGAATAGTGCATTGTAATTGTTTCATGATTCCTTGGTGAATATACAATATAATATAGAGGGGTTTTGAGCAGCAACCTTTCCTTGGGAAAATATTTGTGTTGTGGTTTTATTTTCTTCTTTCTTTACTTGTTGTGATAGGCCATCGTGTTTATTTTCCGAATTTGATTTGTAGGATTCAATATCTAGATTTAGTACAATACTTGATCGAATTGAATCCATTGATATACTTATGTTTATATAATTTCTATAGTCACTTTACACTGGAAAAGGAGGAAAGTGAAGAGGCTTTTGATCTCTCTTCACTTTTTCAAAGTCCCCCATGTCAATATGATTCACTTCTATTCTTGGATAATTTTCAATCTTATAATCTCGGTAGTGAATCAAATGAAACCAATTATTCCAATCAATCTATAGCCTTTGGCAACAACAGTTCTGATGATGATGACTCTGTTGATGTATTTGATCATGAATACCTAGGTGCATCAAATGATTTTTCGTTTTCTCATGAAGATTTAAATTTATATCTAGAATATGATTCGGTCAAATAAGAGGTTTATATCAAAGCTTCCTCTTCACCTCACTATCTCTTGTTCCCTATTGTTCACCATCTTCAATTTCATATGATGAGTTAAATTCTAAATTGACACAAGGTAGCAAGACTATCCATGAAATGAAAGGAAATAATTGAATCATTGAGTATTATTTCCATCCCTCATCCTCTCTTTTTATGCATAAAGACAACTTTGCAAATAAAATTTCTTATGCAATTTTTTTGATTCATACATCTCCAGATTTTTGATTAGAAAAATATTTCAATCTAAGTAATATGATGTTTAGAGTTGCAAAATTCGGTCAAATCAGTGGAAAATATCAATTCCATCTAGTTAATATTGGTCCCATTGAAAACATAGGGATTAAATATACTAATGACATGCATGATTTGATTCAAACTTCGGAATTTGATTTTAAAATCCATGAAAGTTCAAGGAATTTTGAGGAATTCGAGGCACTTCAACTTGCGTTTATGATTATGTCGGGATCTTGCGACTTTATTAAACCCCATAAAATAAGTTAGATATAGTTTCTGTCATATTATCCTTCCCTTTGCATGGTTTCATTAGATGTAAATTTATTTTTGAAATATGTTTGGTATTGCGGATGTAGTCTTTCGAGCTTTCAATATTTTATTTCTGATTAGAATTATGAATCTTCTTCAGTTGATTCATCTTCATGAAAATTTCTTGTAACAAAATAGGGTTTGTAATGTCAATCTCTCATATGACCATGGAACTCCGAAGTTTATCATTTTAAAGACTATATTTGGCCTAAGGAATCATCCATATCATATTCATTTCTTAATAGTCAGCTCATGGTTTTTGTTGTGAATGTTATATTACAAACCTTTCCCTTCACCGCATTTAAAATAATCTAGAGTAACGATGAATGCATAAGTTATCTGGAGAATAAAATTATTCTTCACTCATCATATCCTGTCTAGTTTCATTTATTGACATTCAATTCCATTTATTTCTATGATTATAATGCTATTGCAGTATGTTACCAGTTACATGGAAACAGGTTATCATATCTAGATCATGTGAGGAACATGATTCATTTCTTCAAGGCATTTTTCAATATGTTCAGATTGATGCATCTTTGAACCAAGAATCTCATGCCATAAACAATCTATAAAATCATAGTATTAACTATCATTTGTTTTTTCATTTTCCCATTAGTATATCCAATGATAATTGTTTTACATCCTTTTATCTTCATGGCTTAACACTTAATCCTTCTAGTACTTTTTAAAAAGTTGAGGTACTGTAGCCTGCACTAATGGTCTTGTTGGGTCCTCACTGTCTTGACAAGCCGGCTGAATATGGTAAGAACAATTGTCTCTCACAAGATTGTCATCCTGACTCTGTGCTTCTAATTGAAAAATCAGCTTCTCAAGTATTTTGGGGTTTTCGGGAGGGTTGTTTCTAATTTTATGATCGAATCTATGATTTCTTGGAAGCGTCTTTATTATAAGCCCTTTTCCTATAACAATTTTCGGCTTGGTAAGAAAGATGACATAGATTAAGGTGCATTCACAAGAAGCTTAAATGTTTTTTTTGCTTATAATGGTCATAAAAAATGTAAGAATATGAACTAGTTAGAAGTAGTGGATATGGCCTATCTTTCTACTGATAGGAAATACATTATTTTTGTGTGCAGGTTATTCAAGTTTCATATTAGTTTACCTACACATTTATCCTAGATTCATTTTATGTATTTTGTCTTGTATTTTCTTATTTTGGTTTCACATCATGATTTGGTTTATCCTCCTTCTGTTTTGTCTTGTGGTTTTGTTACCTTGTTGCATGTAGTCTTTTATCTTGTTGACCTTACATGAAGATGATCTGTTGGCTCAAAATGGAATGTGGAAACATAGAATATGGATTTGTGATAGTACAACATTTGGCTAAATCTCTTCTCTTATTCCTTATCTTGGTTACATATTTGGTCGATGTTGTTATTATGGGAAATCTGATCCCTGCACAAGAAAAGAATTGTGTCAAACCATGATCTCCATGTCTATTCTGGAAACTTCATGTTTACACTCGATTCCTTATGTTTTGGTATTTTCAAGATGATCCATTCATGTAGAGAAGGATATAGGAGAAATATAAACAAGAAAACCAATATCAGAGGTCTTATATATACTTCTCTGAAGGGAAAACATCTTCCTCTCTCAATAATTAGGGATCCATATTCTTCCCATGAAATAAAAAAGTGACAATGGAAAATCCTATATAAAATAAACAAATAAAAGCAAAAGAAGAGAAAAGCTTCCCGCACAGAAAGTGAAGCAAGAAACTATGTCAAGGTATTTTCCATGCCTGCTAGCATCAGAGCAACACTAGAGATGAAAAAAAAACTATGAAGATTTAAATCTCACAAACTTCATCACCATTTCCTAATTTGAAACATAGTTTGTTCTTCGAACTTGTTCTTTTGTTTAACTGAGCAAAGGAATGAAGGGGACTATGTTTATGCATGGAAAAAGTGGGGGAGCCATGGTAATCTTAATGATTAATCAATACTCCCTAAAGAACTAGGCCCTGCATGAAATAATTGGCCAAGGCAAAGAAGCTGGGGTTCTACCAATGTGTCCCAAAGTGTTGTCATTGCTAAAAAATCCCTCCAAATTTTTACCTACACTTGAATTTTCGAGCCTACTATGGATGTTGGGATCGATTGTTCTCTAATCACTTCTTGATCAGTTGAAGTCACTTACTCACACATGCTCAGTTCACAATAATTTCATGAGCACATTCTTTTACGCAATATTGAGCAAGCATAACACGGTTTAATAAGACAATTATTGTGCAATGTTCAACCCATGTTGATAGTTAGTGTGAACTGACATTGATAGTCCCTCACTTTTGGCTACATTATTAATTCTATTTTTGTGATTTTTTCAAACTATCGATTTTGCACAGCTTTGCATTCACGAGTGTCATTTTCATGTTTTCAATTTTTGTTTTTTCATGATTTAGATTTAATTAGTGTCATTTTCATTATATCTTCCATTAGAGGAAATTCCAGCGTAAAAGTGAACTCCTAAGGAAAAATGATAAAACAATAGTTAAACTAATAATATAAGAGTTGTGAATTTTGGAGGGAAAAGAAGAAAACTAATTTTTTAATTGGAATTTTGACTTATCGCATTATAGTTTTACTCAAATTTCAAGTTTAGAAATTTCATTGGATGCATAATTAAATTAGACATTGAATGAGTACCCATTATACATTCTTTTGAGAAGACCAAAATTGATAAAAATTGAAGATACATTAAAAAACGTGTTGAACTCGCTTTTTAATTGTATCTTCAATTTTTATCAATGTGAGTCTTATCAAATGTATGCATAATGGGTACTTATTGGATATGGAATTTAATTCTGCATCCAATGTGTATCTACACTTGAAATTTGAGTAAATGTATAAGGCGATAAGCCAAAAATACAATTAAAAAAAGTGGTTTTTCTTCTTTTCCCTCCAAAATATTTACATGTACCTATTTTTTTAATTTAAATAATTTTGATTGGTTTACATATTATGACATGGAAATTACATATAAATTTCATGGGCACTTTTAAGCTAAAATTTCCTCTAATGGCTCTAGCATGTGTCATTTTCACTGCCATTCGCGTATCGCACATGTCATTCACCATTTTCTCTTCATATAGTAAATGTCATATTTTTGAATGTGGAGTGTCGTAGAATGCACAAAGGCTAGTTTCAGTGTGTCTCAAGGGGTGATGTTCTGGTTATTGAGTTATACTTAACATGTAATTATGTCTCACAATAATTCCCAAAGTTTCACGCACTATTGTAAAAGTCTCATCACGGTCGTCACAAAGTGTATCTTTGGTGTTGCACTTGTTGTAAGTTTTCGTAAATTTGTTGCAGTAAGGGAAGTATGTTTCTCATGTTTTTTGGATGATCTATGTTGTGTTGAAAAGTGTTCTAAGTGTGTTATCACAATAAACTCTTTTCACAATTCACATCAATTTCACGGATCCTACACTTAGTCAAAATTTGGAATTCTTCCCGAACGAAAAACCTAGCCTCATCGAACCCTCCTGAGCTATGCATTACACAGTCTCAACCCTCTAGTTGCACCCTTTCTCTTGGAACTACACAATGTGTAGTTCCTAGCTTCCAACATTGTACACTGTGCAATCATAGTTCTCATGCACACCCCCTAAGCTCCAAAACTGCGCAATACATCTCTCTAGCTAGGCATGAAATGCGCAATATACAATTTCAGTCCTCAAGCTGAGTTCCCCAAATTCACTATCATTTTTCTCAGTCCAAGCCCAAACTACCACTTACGCAATATCAAGGCTCAGTCCAGGAGCTTGAGCCCTTGATTCACTCAGTTGTGTAGTCCCTCTATCAAGGCTTTCAAAACTGCTCATTTCACAGTCTCAAGGCTCAAGACTCGAGCCTCATTCCTTGAGTCTCTCAAATGTGAAATCCTTTAACCAAGGCCATCTTGAATTGCACATCAGGTAGCCTCAAGTGTTAGTCTTAATCCTTCGCCACTGGAACTATGCAATCTCTGAGTCAGATACTCAACTAGTCACCAGTACTATCCCTAACATGTTATTTCATGAGGCATCTTAGGTTACGGGTGTATCAAAATAATGTCATCTTATTATGGGTGGATTACGGTAATAGGTATTCTATTATTTCATGACAAGATGATGATGAAGGAGATGGAGAAGAATACCATGCTAGAATACATCTAAAGAGATGAGGACATAAGATTATCATCAGGAAAGAAGACAAAGGAACACTGGATTAAATCAAAATACCAAATATCAGGACCACATGAAGACTCCATCTAATTCAAAAATCTTTGGAGGGAAGATATGAAGAACAAAGCACATCTAAAATGAATATAGAGAATCAAGAAGAACGACTTATAACTTCCACATCATCATGCAATCCATTTCATCAATGTCATGTCATGAATAACCATGTGCCGCGCCATTTTTTTGGATTATGTAAATCTCTATTTTAAAATGTATTGTAAAGTGGAAGTCTAAAGGACATGTACAAGATTTGAAGATTCATGTAAAGTCAACATGTCATGGGAAGTTAAATAGTCATGAGGGTAGTCAAAGAGTCACAAGGAAGGTGAAGCATCACCCCCCATTGGTTATATATACACCCTTATTGTATGAGCAAGGTAATTTTCACCTTGGCTCCTCCCGCAACGAATTAAAGAGACAAGCTAGTTCTTTTGCGGAGCAAGGAGAGGCTCCAACGCTCCACTATTGGAGCTGGTGGTGTTCACTGTATACATGTGTCATGGGAATTTTACTTAATATATGAAGCCTGATGGCCAACACTTTCTTCATGCATGGATTATGAATATTCGTAATATTTTGTTGTGAATGTTTTTAATTCATGTTTGTTTTCCACCTGTGCTAAAGTGGTTGAACTATTTCGGTTATTGTAGTGCTTACCATATTGAGAATGTGTTGTAACGGTGGTGATTACTGTCGCATCTTTGTAGAATATTCTGTTCGATGTTAGAGATATATTTTATAGGTGTGTGTGTCTCTACTAGGGTGGTACTATTACCTCTTTCCTAGAGGCTCACTTTAATTCCCCCTCGCTATAAAATAATCTTGAAAAACATACCACCAAACACTCACTAGGCATAATCACATGTTGGTCCAAGATAACATGTGCATTACTCCCTTGTGTTGAAATTTGTTTCCAAGACAAATATATAAGAATATATGGTAGTGGGGCCAATATCCAAGATGGGGCTCTTATTCCAAATAGTCTGATGTGTAATTGGGACTTCACATTGAGGATACCCCCTTGGTTGACATATTTGTAGCACCGTCAACAACTCCCCATGCATTTATGATCCATAATGTACATAATATCTAGTAGTGAAAGTAACCACAATCACTTAAATTATATATTTTTTTTTATGTATTCATAATTTATGTTATTTTTATTTGTTATCTTATTATTTATATAATATTTTTCAATAACATCATGGTAACATAAAGAAGGCTAGTTTGAGAAAGTATAATGTATGCATATTATCACATAAACATCTGGTCGATATGCATAAATTAATTGAACGTATAAATGTGATATATGCCCATTTATTATAAAACATCAACAAATGATCTAATCCATCGATTTTTTGGTAATTGGCTCATAAGATTATTGTATTAGAAGGATCTCTCATGAATTTCAACTCTCCCCTCTTGCATTATTACACCCCCTACTCCCTCCTTATAGGCATCCGTAGTGACAATAAACTCTTATTCTGGGTCAACAATTCTTAGAATCAGGGTGGTAGTAAGTAGGTGCTTCAAATGATAAAAACTATTTTGAGACTCATTGGTCCATTTAATATCTCTCCCCTTCTTTTGCAAGTTGGTAATGGGGTAAGTTACTTTAGAAAATTCTTCAATAAACTATCTATAGTATACTACAAGTCCCATGAAGGACCTTATATCCCCAAAATTTCAACGAACATGTCATTCCATTATAGTTTTTACTATAATAATGTCTCCCAAATACTGTATTTGATATTTGTAGAACTCACGTTTATTGTTTTCCATGTTTGGTTGATGTTCTCTTAACTTCTGAAAAATAAGTTGTAGGTGTCTTTTATGCTCCTCCATATTTCATGGATATACTAGTATATCATCTATAAAGATTAGGACATTTTTATCTAAGTATTGATGAAATATATTATTCATAATAAACATAAAGTTTGAAGCAGCATTAGCTAATCCAAATGGAAGGACTCTGAACTCGTAATTCACATAAAGAGTTTTGAACGTTGTTCTGTGTATATCCTCCTCGATTTTTATTTGGTGATATCCAGATCGTAAATGTATCTTAGAGAATACTGTAGCTCCTTTAGCTGATCAAGTAAATCACCAATACAGTGTAACATGTATTTATTCTTGATTGTAAGTTTCTTTAATTATTTTTAGTCAATGCACAACCACATGGTTCCATATTTATTTTTAACGAAACATACTAGAGCTCCCCGGAGTGACATACTCGGGCGAATATATATTTTTTCAAGCAACTCCTGCCACTACATGGAAAAGACCCTCTATCGGAGGTTATAAAGGATGTTTTTAGTGTTATAAAATTGGCCAAACGCACCTAATGTTCTAATTCGTATTGGTGTTTTTGTGGTGCCCATAGGTCGTACAAATGCACTTGTGTGTAGTCTCACATAAATGCACCGATGCGCAGTATAGCACAAACGCACCGATATTTACAATTGGTATTAGTATTTTTACAGTGCCCATAGGTTGTAGAAACACACTGGTGTGGTGTATCATACAAACGCACCTGTGTACAGTAACTAACATACACTGGTGTTCATTTTGTATCTTTTAGAATCATCGACTTGTGATAGTGCAATTATTGTGATTTTCTTTAATTCATTATTCATCAAAACTTGACACATCTTATAACAATATTCATATTAATTAAATTTTTATTAATGCTTTTGAATGTGATGTTTGGATTAATTTGTTATATCATATCAGAATTATTGTGATTTTTTAAAATTCATTATTCATCAAAAGATGACACATATCTTATAACAATATTCATATCAATCAAATTTTTATTAGTGCATTTGAATGTGATGTTTGGATTAATTTGTTATATCATATCATCAAATTTCACATATCTTCATTATAATATTTAATCATCCATAAATTTAATCAGTGGTGTTAGATTTCACAGCGACAATGGAGAATGCAATAGAGTAAATTAAAACATATATATATATATATATATATATATATATAAGACAATATTTGTCATACAAAATGGGACAGTTATTTGTATCCCTTTGTTTTTCAATTGGGACACAATGTCCATTAAATTAAAAAAAATGTCTGATTTCACAGACAAATATTTAAAAAAATACAATGCATTTCTTTGAAATCCAAACATAATGATCATCATTCTTCGCTTGAATTGCTGTCACAGTTAGAGCTACTTCCATGACTTGGGTTATTTTCAAGAATTTTTTTTTCATGGTGTTGATTGTTTTCTTCCTCTTCACCTTCCATCTACAAACATAAAAATAAATTGTAATGAGTGTATATACATTGGTGAGAATAATGAAAATTGCAATATTAAATAATATACATCAATGTAAATCGAAAATAAATTATGTACCATAGCAAAAATTGACTCATGAACTATACACATTCTTTCAAACCATGTAGTATGCCATCTTTGAAGATTTCATATGTTGCCACAGTTCTATACTTTGTTTCCTGCAAGTTTTATACCCCATAACAAATCATATATTTAATAAAAAATATTTTTTTGTTCTACTAATTATAGATGAAGCTAAGTAAAACAAGATCGATAAATGCTTACAAATTCCATAATTAATTTCTCATATGCCAACATATACTCACAACCCATATTTAACCCAATGTCAATCAATTCGTCTGATGGTTCTTCTTTGTATGTTAGCACCTGTTTAAAGACATTCAATGATGATTTTTGTAAAACAACTTAAATATACAAAAATGAAATCTAGTTAAGTTGTTATATGGAAGTAACAATTACTCACAAACTTAGATATCAACCCTTTTCTTCCATATCATCCTATTTTATGTGTTGAATGGGTTCCATTTTATTTTATTACTGCAAGATAATACTTGAAAATTAATGTTTAATGCTAAATTATTTATCTATTGTACCTAACGATCGAAAAATTCAATGGTTACATATTACATTTGAAGCACGTTGTTGTTGAGATGGCTCCTCCTACGATGCAATTTTGTCCATTTCTTTGATCATCTCCTTGTCCACCCTTTTGGACATTCCTACTGGCATATTTGTGATATCAGCTCGTTCATCTTTTGAGATTTTCATAATCTTCCTGAAAATGTAACATGACAATAAACTATTTAATTTTTATATTAATATATGAAAAGTAAATATAACAAAAGTGATATTTATAAATGATATTTATAAATAAATCTAGACAAACATTTAAAGGAATATTACTTTTTCGTTCCTTCTTTTCTGTTGTTGTACATTTTTTCTATTAAAAGTCCGATATGTCTCATTGACCAATTCTCTAGAAACTCTTCCTGTAGTTTAGATAAAATTATGTTCTTGGAATCATTGGATTGATTTTTGTATTGTAAGTGGAAAGAACTTCTATACATTCGTTCCACTAGATCCCTCAAACTTTTGTAAAAGGTTTTCCCGATTTCGTTAACCTCCAACACCACTCCAGATGAGCTAAGGAGCAATTCATTTTCATTTGCATGTTCTATTTTTTTTCTTTTCTTAGAACAACATTCCTTTTCTTAGTTGTTGGTACCTGTAGAACATTAAACAGATGTGAATTACTAGATTTTTTGACACATGTTATCTAATAATTTTAAGTATATTATTAATGAAAAATAAAAAAAAGAAACTCATATTGGATCGATAGTATTTTTTCATTCACTTGATTCATCGTTTTGCAATTTTTCCATGAAGCTTTTACGCTCTTCTGGTCATAGATCATAAATAATCTTATCAATATTCATCATTTTGTGGCACTTCATGATACACAGTAAACAACACATATTAGTTAAACTTACATATAGTTCAAAAATAATATTTTTGTAAATAATTTACAAATAACTTGCCTTTTTTTCTTTTCTTGATGTGTTATCAGTATTTTTGTTACTTGATCTCTTGTGATCCATTTCTTTATCAATATAAAACCTGTACCATATCATTCATTAATATATCTTATAAATAAATTGCCAAATTTTCAGGTAAAAAAAAAATATCAAGAAACCGGTGCACTATTCATGGTGTACGCACCAACGTCGCTACGTGGTGGTCGTATAAACGCACCACCCAAACAGTATAAAACATCATACGGTGATCTATGTCAACAAGGAGCACTAGTGTGTTACATATTAACCACTTCACCGATTAACACAAACAAAATAATAAAAATCATCTAGTGTTAGTTTTTGTAGCATATGGTGTCATGGAGGGGGCGGTGAGGCCTATTCTTATAAATGCCCTACGCAAACAAGGGATGACCATATGGTGCTCTCTTTCAACTAGGAGAACCGATGCGGTGTGTTATATGTTACATGGTACACCGATTAACACAATAAAAAATTGTTTTTGTGAAACAGTACTTGTGCAGTGCTCCATAATGAAGTAGCGCACTGGTACCCTATTTTACATATGGAGCACGGATTAAAAAAAATTGATTTTAATTTTTTTATCAAACAGTACGTGCGCGTGTTCTAGGATAATCCAACACATCAGTGCGCTAGGTTACGCCAGGCACACCGATAAAAAAAAAATTGTGTTTTAAAATTCACGCAAGGGCCGACATGGATTGGGATCCGACTATGCAAGTCGTCTCATGGGTTGGATGTCATAAGCCTATATATAGCAATAAAAACCATATAAATCTAAAATGAAAAGCCCTAATTCTGAAATCAGAGAAACAACAAGAAGAAAGGGCAGAAACAAAAAGAATGAAGGGTTTAGGGTAAAATGGATTTATTTATTTATTTATTTTCCAAAAATGAACAACAAATTGAAATTTTTTACTTAATGTGTAAAAAACTGCAGAAAAAGTAAAAAAAAAAAAATGTAATCATGAGATCATTTGAAATTCTACGCTACAGGGTTTGAATCACCATAGGTTTGCAATTCTGATTGTATCAATACTTTTTTTTGAATGTATTTCGCTGCTCCACAGTGCTCTTGTGCTTTCTTTCTCTAGGTATGTCTCCTGGAAATCTCTGGCTGAATTTTTTTGCAGAAATAGTGAAATAATGAAAATTGTTTAGTATTTAAATAATTATTTTAGGAAATTATATTTTCAAAAATATTTTACCACCCAGTTTTCAATTTACCTCTTTTTTCACTTAAAAAAATAGAGTTCTGTTTTTTTATTTCTGGTTATTCGTCACCGGTGCATCACTTAATAGAACCGCATTGGTGCATCCGTTGATAACACGTCACTGGTGCGCAGTAACTAAAACACACTGGTGCAATTATCTATACATTAGCACCGATAACAAGAAGTCCATTTTTAAGGCACCGAAATTACTTTTAGGTGTGTACACAAAAATTTATTGTTGATTTTTCTCAAATGCAGGGAGAAAATATCATAATTATATCGAATGGATAATTCTTCAAAATCTAGCTCGTTCCATAATATTTCTCAAAGTCCATCGCAGAGTTCTCCCTATCCATCTCGAGACCGAATATTTACTTCAGATTTTATTTATATTTTTTATCCATGTCAATCATGCACAACTTAATTAGATTTATAATGTATACAAATTTGTAGGTTCATGTAGATTCATAATCAAGTTCAGATGCACAAAATATTCAAACAGCTCCAAAACGTTGAAATTTCTTATGAGGAGAAACATACTGCAAGGTGCGTTTGGTAGATGAAAATGGACAGCCGCTTCACCCTGCCAATTGTACCAATATTTCATCTTCTAGCCACAATCCTGGGGCAATTATGGTAATAATTATAATTGTTTGATATATTAATTAATGTAATTATTTCAATGTGAAACCAATTAATCATGCAATATTATCAATGTGCTTACTAATTGATATCATATATTTTGTACTAATCATGTTCAAATATATATTTTTTTAATTATTAGTATTCTTGTGATGATGAGCGACCTACCTACCATCTTTTGTTGCACCGCACAAAAATGTCAGATTGAGAGAAGATTGAATTAAGAGAAAAAATTGGAGAGGAATGATACCAAGAATGGTTGAATCAACCACCGATTCGATTCTCGTTGCGTCCATATTCACCAATTAGGAATAACTACAACAATAGTAGTTCCTCACAAGCTAGCAATGGAGGCAATCAAGTATAGGTTGATATGGATGATTACTTAATGGATATGATTGCTATGGAGACAATGTTGTTAGATGCATTCCAAAACGATGATCAGCTAGGGGATGATTCTCATATCGCTGACACCTTTTTCGAAAGCCTTAAATTTGCTTCCACCGCCCCTCTCTTTGCACTTGGCGGTCAGTGAAAGTATACCCAGTTGGGGACAATGATGTTACTGTACAACTTGAAAGAAAATTTTGGCTTGTCGAATGCATGTTTCTCGGAAATTTTGAGGTAAGCTACCATAAAGTCCTCCGTTATATAAATTTAAGAAATATAATCAGTACACAATGAGCATTACATATGGTCAATTTTATGAACGTTAATAATTATATGGGCATTAATGTACATTTATTAATATTTTCCATGATCACCAACTACAGGTTATTCAAAGATAAGGTTCTTCCGAGTGATAATGTCTTGCCCGATAGCTGCGAAGAGGCATAGAAATTGTTGAAAATGTTGGGTGTTGAGTACATATCATATCATGCATGTCCAAATGATTGTATTCTATATAGAGGATAATAGGCAGACAAAGAGATATTTCCAAAATGTGGGCATGACAGGTATGATAAAAAAAAGGGTAAATCATGTGGTCCTCCTTTTAATATATTGAGGCACATGCCTATAATCCCAAGGATTCAAAGGCTCTTTCATTACAAATAATTAGCTATGTTGCAGGGATGGCATGCCTCACACAGAAGTGATTTGGGAGTTGTGCGAATCACAACTGATTCAATTGCCATGAAACATATAGAGGATACATGGCCCGAAGAATTCAAGGATGAAGTACGAAGTCTATGACTTGGTATAGCCATGGATAGTGTCAACCCATATTCCCTCCAGAACACGAACTATTATGTTTGGCCTATAGTAGTGATCAATAAAAATACTCCCCCATGGTTTTTCATGAAGAATGAACATCTTATGTTGGTTCTCATAGTCCCTGGTAGAAGACAAGTGAAGAATATGGATGTCTACATACAACCACTGGTAGATGAATTGAAGGAATTATGGGATGGGATAAATGTATACAATGTATCAAGACCCATCGCAATAGAGAGGAGTTTTAGGTTGTATGGCATATGTGCTTACACAACACATGATTATCTAGGCTTAGGAGTTTGCTCTAGTAAATGGCATGTTTAATTTATTGATTTCTTTATATACGTAACAATATTCTTTCACATATTAGTTATTTAATTCATCGTAATTTTTCTGATCTTCATGATATTCTTTAACATGCCATGCATATAAATTGTATATAATAATCTCACAGGTCTTGTAGCAAAAGGGTATTTTGGATGTAAATGTTGTGGACCTTCTCTGAAAGCTAGATGGTCCAAAGACCTATGAAAGCCAGTGTATGATTTCTCGAGGGTATTTCTCGCATAAGAACACCCTTACAAAAGAGCAGCATCCACATTCAATTGTAAACGAGAGAGAACCCAAAAGCCTCCAATAACAACACCAGCTGATGGATTAGAGCATATGATAGAGAGAAGGAGAAGGAGTTCACAGAAATATTTGATTCAAATGGGAGTCTATGTTCGATGATCCAAAATTCTTCGACACCTATGTTGAGAAATTTCCCATTGGGATGAAAAGGAAATATATCTTTTATAACCTCCCATATTGGGAGCATCCTAAGATTAGCCACTTATTACATCCCATGCATATGTTTAAAAATGTTTCATCTTCTTTATGGAGGAACATATCATCGAAACAAAGTGACACATTGGCTGTTAGGAAAGATATTATTACTTCAAAAACTAAAAATAAACATTGGCCAATACAATTAAAAAGTAGAGGATCAAAGGCAAGCATTGGTCCCTCTAATTCATGGTATTTCAAGGAAGGTGATGTCCCATGGATTTTTAACAAATATGATCTTTCTTTGGAAAAGGAAGTTATAATGGGTGTGAGGGTGCCATCTTCATACGGGTATTCACTACGGCGCTGCTTCAACATGGATGACAATTTATCAGGGTTGAAATAACATGACCATTTGAATCTTCTAAGAGTACGTATAATGTCAAAAGCATTATTTTATTATTTTTTATATTAATAAACTTTATCCCATGTAGGCATCATAAAACATAACTAATTTTGTATATTATTGCACGTGGTTATAACTTTGCAATGTCATTATCCTTTGTTCATACGTGGGTGTGTGAAACATGAATTCCCTCAAGACCTAGGACATGCCATATCTAAATTATCTACATTTTTACGTTGGATCACATCAAAGGAGATTCATGTGTCTAGCATTCCACGGTGGCATGAAGAGATAGTTGAGATTTTCTATATGTTTGAGAAGGAACTGTCGACGAGTTTCATGGACTTGCAGGTTCATTTTCTAATCCATCTAGTAGATGAGGTTGAATTAGTTGGGTTGGTTTCTTGTTTTTGGATGTTCTTCTTAGAGAGGTACATGAAGAAATTGAAAGGTTTTTTTCGATAAAGGGAAAACCCCAAGGGGTCTATGGCAAAGGGGTACATATCGTATGAGTCTTTCTATTATGCAAGTTATTACATCAAGAAGATCGATAATAGACCAGGTGCGGTAGTTTGGGACGATGAAAGGGATGAGGACAAAAGACAAGGGTAGTTGCTCCAAACGAATGGAAAAAAGTTCTTGAGAAAGAGTAAGGGACTTATAATTTTTCAAATTTACACAAAGTAAATATTCATGTTGAACTTCGATATAATGTATATATTGATAACTAAGTACTATATAATGTCGGTTTTATTTCATCAGCGAATGCAGAAATTGAAGCAATCAATAAAATCGTTCTTTACAATTCTGAAGTGACATAACTATGGGTCGCATTGTACAAACAAAAGATGATGAAATGGGATAGTGACAGGAAAGAATTGAGACGATTGAATGGTAGAAGTGTGCCTTATCCTGATCATTTAAATGAAAATACGCCAAAAATATGCCCCAACAGTTGGGTTGCTGACCAAGTTCGAGAGAAACACGGTGCAATCGGTCGTTACCCCCGTGCTGAAGAGGATAAGATAAAAATAGGGATTGGGTGCAGCAACTCGGTAATAATTTATTTAATTTATATGTACCTTTGAAACTTAATAATGCACCTTTCAAATGTAATTACATATATATTTCATATTTTAACTGTTGTGTTATTATAAGGCACAGGACACTACGATTTTTTTACTTTTTTATAGGTGCATTTGTTCCCATATATGTGGGCATATGGACACCATTTTTGCACAAAAAATTCTAATGATGGACACATCACACAAGACTATGGAGTGGAAGTCGAGTTCGATCAATCTATTCAATCTAGCCACCATGATCAAAACTTAGTACGAGGGACATTAGGTTACGTCGAAAAGATACAAGAGATCATTGAAGTGGATTTCTCTTCTTTCCAATGTGCTATTTTTAGGTTCAAGTGGTGGGACACCTTTGATCAGAATAATGTAAAGGAAAATTGCGATAGTAGGCTAATATGTATCAACTCTACAAAGATGTGGGATGAAGCTAAGGAGCCCTATGTTTTCCCCAAACACAACAACCAGGTGTTTTTTTTACCTAGATGTGTTAGATAGAGATTGGTGGTTCATATTGAGACATGACCCTGGATCAAAAAATATTTTTGAGAACAATAGTGTTATCATGCCATGAGAATTGGAAGATAATGAGGGTGATCATGAGAACCGAGAGTGATATGGTACATGTTTTATTTCATCAATATTTATACTTTTTGAGATGGGTTTTTCGAAACATTATAATATGTATTTTTAATTAATTGGTAATTTGCATTGTGTTAATGTTCAAATCAATATTTCACTTGATAGTTTGTAATTATGTTGATCTCAAAAACAATGGCGTACTGTATAAAGTTCTTTTTTTTTGTATGTAAGATCATAATAAAATAATGATAATTCTAAAGTACATGAATTTATTTGCATTATTTTCTAAACTTTATTATGTTACAAAAATTCATATTATTAAAGATTTATTATTTTACAATTATTTAAAATTTTACAAATTTACAAATTTAAAAATTTTAATAAAATCATTTCACATTAATTCAATTAAAATTTTCACATTAATACAATTAAAATTTTACAAATATTTTACATACAATTAAAATTAGAATTACAATTACAATTAAAATTTTACAATTTCACTTACAATTGTAACAATTACAATTACAATTTCAATTTTAGAATTTTACATAAAATTTACAATTACAATTACAATTTTACAAATTTACATATATACCATTACAATTACAATTTTAGAATTTTACCTACAATTAGAATTAGAATTACAATTTTACAATTTTACATATATACAATTATAATTACAATCACAATCACAATCATTTCACAATAAATTAAATATTACAATTACAATTAAAATTTTACAAATATTTTACATATAATTACAATTAAAATTACAATTACAAATATAGTTACAATTTTACAAACAATCAGAATTATAATTAAAATTTTACAATTTGTAATATATTATACAATTACAATCAAAATTACAATTACAATAATTTCACAATATATTAAATATTACAATTAGAATTAAAATTTTACTAATATTTTACATACGATTACAATTACAAATACAAATACAATTTTACAATTTTGCATGCAATTAAAATTAAAATTTCAATTACAATCATGACATAATATTTAATAAATATCAGGATCATTTAATATTAAATTAATTAATAAACATCATGATCATGATAACCATCGTACAAACATCATATTCGACTAAAAAGCACAGTCAAATTCGCTAACATCATCGTGATCATGGTCATCTAACAAAACACAATTAGCATTATATAACATCATCATAATACAAAAATTAAATATACATATCATGTCAAATAAGTGCTATCTCATACACATCTATGTGCAAGTTGTACATTAAATGAACATATCTAACATGACCTAACAATATACACATCATGACGATCACCAACATGTAAATTAAGTACAACTGCAACACGAACATAAAATACATGGATTATATATATATATATATATATATATATATATATATATATATATAATGTCAAAAATATACAACTGTAATATAAATGTCATTTATTAGCTGGTGGTACATCATCAATAGCAGTACTAGTTGAGGCCTGCTCAGTCAATGGTGGAGCTTCGACATGAAGCTCAGATACATGTTGATCATCACGTGCTTGTTGATCCGGTACTGGTGCCTTATGATAATCAGGATCAATTTTCAGCTTCTCATCGTTATGACTTGACAAGGTCGATGGTCCAGCCTACTCATGATCATGAGTACTGCTGGATGTTGCAGGTTGCTGACTCGATGTGGCTTATGGTCCAGCCTGCTCTCCATAATGACTGTTGGTTGATGCTGCAGGCTGCTCATCTGGCATGGTGCATGGTGAATGATGATCACTACCCTGATCGTGATCATCAGATGATGCGTCGCTGCTCATAGATTGTCGATCATGTACTACGTCTCGACCATTCCTATAACGTGCAAGGGCCCTCCTCAACTGCGTAACTAAGGTCGTAGCTCCTGTGACATGCCGCATTAGGTTTTACATGTCATGCAGCATGCCTCTCCACATATGTACTACCCTACCATCAGCCTGTATGTCTGTCATAGTAGTGGGCCTAACTCTCGCCTCAACAAACAATGCACAGAGTTGGCTGTCCAACTCCATCCTCAATCTAATATCAAACCTACCGCGCCTACCAAATGGCGGTATCGGTGCACTAGCAGGAGCAGGTTTGTCTACACCGGCCTCATTATCCTCGGCATCTACCATATTCTGATCATTATCAAGATCTACACCTGGATCATTTGGTGGCGTGAGCATTTCATCGCCATCAAAAGACCCAATGTCTGCAAAATATATACAAGTACACAACAATAATTAGACAATTACATTAAACATTTTAATAAAAAAAAGTTAAAGAACATGTTAGAATAAATTTAAATAAAACATTAATATTACCTCTATCATCCAGCGGATCATCATCTGTGAAGAGGATGTTGGCACACCCTCGCTAATCCAAACTGGCATAAGGAGAGGGGACCATAATGAAGGGATGCTCATCAACACTGGCTAGAGACTTTACTTCATCATGCGATATCCTCGCAGAAAAGTCAGTCACACCCCTCTTGGGCATCATCTGTCCCCACCTGTGCATCCGTGCATCCAGCATCGGTCTACAAGGATGTCAAACAAAATTAGGCCTCGTCTCTGGAAACCTCTCAAAAAATAAAAAAAAAATAGCTCTGAAGAAAAAGGGAAGTTGACGCTCCCTTATGCATGAGCACTGCATCTATCTAATACTGTACAGAACTACCGCAAAAAAATGGCAGACCACCTCACAAGTCATGGCTCCTGTACTGAAGAATCAACATAATATAGAAGAGGGAAACTAATGCTTTGCCCGTCGTTGGTGTTGTGTGAAATGGTCAAAATCAGAAGTGAGAGGCACCTCACCTTCTCACTACCAAATGCAGCAATACGTAACTAACCTCCAAAGACCTGAAAATATGAAGGAGATAGTATGTATGTGCTAATGTATCTTTGGGAGTACACCAACTGACTCCCTATTGCATAGCCAACTAGAACCTCTTGAAAAAAAGAAAAATCCACCCCTTTCCTCGATAGCCCTATAATGAAATAGAATTCCCCCGCACTGGTCGTGTACCACTGGTTAGGACCAACCCAAAAAGCCTGTAGGAGGCCTACCTACCTTAGGAGCCCCTGGGTAGCTGCTGTAATACGGCAAGGGTATGCATGTCTCTCCCTCTCTCATGCCTCCCACAGGCGAACCATGTTATACTTGTCCGCCTGTTGTTGCTTGATGTTCCCTCTCTTCTCTCCTTTCATGTCGATGAATTATTGACATATTAAATACAATTATTTTATTAAATGAGACATGTATTTAGGAATATACATATATAATTGTTTTTGAAAAAAAAAAACAATCGGTGTGTCACAAAAAACATGCATACACTAGTCACAGTGCATCTTTTATTGTCGTGCACCAGAGGCGGTGCACGAGAAAATATTCAGTGCACCGGAGGTGGTGCACCTATAAATTTTAAGCGCACTGCCCTCTTGGCATTGTTCCAACGTCAACGGTGCGGTGGTATAACAGCCCACATCATTGACTATGGACCAATGTCGGGAGAGGGGTGCGCTGACCAAACTATATGCCCTAGGGCATATAGTTTGGTCACGCACCACCCTCCTGACATTAATACATAGTCAACGGTGTGATATTTTACCAGGCCACACCGTTGACCAAGTGGAAATGTCAGAATGCAGTGCGCAGACAAAACTATCCACCCCGGGGCAGATATTTTTGTCAACGCAATGCATTCCCGCTATCCGACAGGGTCAATGGTGCGGCCGAGTAATTGACTACATCACACCTTTTTAAAATTTTAAAAAATATTGGTGCACCTTTCGGTACCACCCCGAAACTGGTGTGGATACCGTTAGCACCGGTGGCGATGTGGCCTATAAATTTACAAGTGGCACTGCCAACCAGTTGCAGCCGAACAATTCGAGCACACCGCGCGAGTTTTTTTTTTTTTTAAGGTTAATTTTAAACTAATTTATAATTCTAATCCACTAAAAGGCTTATTTATGGAAAGAGAAGAAAAATACATATACATCTGGCTGTCAAGGAGGCATATTGGTTGTAGAATTTACAAAGCTAAATTTTCCCACCATTTTGCAAAATTCCAAATGGACAGTGTGGGCAATGCATAGCAGCAACGCGTGCAATGGGAGCACCGATGTCAGGGCGCCTCAGACAAGGAAAATTTGCACCGGTGCTTGAGAGCTTTGGAGCAGTGAAAAGTGAAAAATGTGGTTTTTTGGCCGTAATTTTTTTTTATTTAACCTTGTTTCGGTGCGCGGGGTTTTATAGGCACACCGATGTGGTTTCTTAAGACTGCACTGAGAGGATTCAGTTTTGGTGCGGGGTTTTAGGACACATCGGTGCAGAATCTTTGTAAAGCATCGGTGCATTATAGTAATAAGACGCACTAGGTGAGTTTTTATAGAGTGCACGGTGTCGCAGTGTGCTAATGTTTTTTTTGCATTGGTGCTTTATCTTGTTGAACGCACCAGTACGGTTTAGGATGATAAGCGTACTGGAAAAAAAACATCTACAAAAACCTCCACCTACCAACCTCCTCTATTAACCTCTGCTACAAACAGATGTCTAGGGTATTTTTATAAGGGGTTCCTCAAAAACATCCACTAGAGGGTCTTTTCGTTGTAGTGTGCAACTGCATTTTGAGCTCTATCAACTCCGAAACACTCACCCTATAGGGTGCTCTAGATACCTGGGCAACACCTGAAATAATTTCAATTGTAAAGTTTTTATCCCTCTTAGGTTGCAATCTCAGAATGGTTTCTGGAAAAATATCAGCAAAGTCTTGCACTATTGGTAAATTTTCTAAGATGGAATTATTTTCTCAAAACATTGGTATCCTACCTGTATAGCATAGATCTCACACCCCTTCCTAATACATTTTTATATCTATGAGGTCGTAATTGGTCTCAATTTCAATGGTCTCTTTACTCCATGAATCTCTTTTCCTATTCCTTCATTATTCAAGTAATTAATTGTTTTATCCCTGTAATTTATAAGGGACCAGTGCCTTTCCAACTAGTCCATGCCAATTAGGATATCATATGATCCTAACGGCAGGAAATTTAAGTTTGATAGTATGGTTTGGCCTGCCAATTCTACTGGAGAGCTATCAACCTTAGCAAACACCCTCCTCTTTTCCTCTTTGGCTAATTGTACCATCCATAGATTCCAGAATTTAGTAGTTTGTAATTGACATTTTTCTACTATTCAGGATCTTAAGTAACTCAAACTAGCACCCAGATAAACCAAAATAGACACAGTTTGATCAAATACATTATCTTCAAATTCCACCAGGGTCGGTTGGTATTCCTCTTGGTGATCTTCTAATGCCGCATTAATTCTGGGAAAAAACGTAATGACTTCTCCTACCATGAATGCTTCTTTGAATTGTGCCACTGATTCTGTTATTTTCCTGTAAGGGCAGTTTTTAACATAATTTGGTTAACCACATCCTCAACATTGCAACGGGGGTCTAGGATTAGGTTCTTTTTCCCAACTTGCTAGGTTGAAAAGAGGGATCTAACTCCTCGTGCATACTGGGATTTTGTTGTGTTATTTTAGTATACTTATTTTATTGATTCCTGTAAGTTCCCTTAAAATTTGCAAACTTTCCACCCTTAAATTTGTATGAAGTTTTAGATGGATTCTTATCAATCCCTTTTTGTGTCCATCATCATTTTTTCACTTTTGTTGGTAACATATCCAAGAGGGTTTTAACTCCTCGTGCATACTGGCCTTTTATTGTGTTTTTTTAGTATACTTATTTTATTGATTCCTGCAAGTTCCCTTAAAACTTATGGACTTTCCACCCTTAAAATTGTATGAAGTTTTAAATGCCTTATCAATCCCTTTTTGCGTCCATCATCATTTTTTCAGATTTTCTGGTAACATATCCTTGCTTTTCGGATAAACTCATCCATGAGTTTCAGGGTATCAAACTCCAAATGTTCCTTCATGAACAAATGTGGGTTGCTAAAAAATCATTGTACTTTTGATTTTTCCTCACAAATATAAGGAAAAAACTGCATTAGAGAAGTGAATTTTGTTCTACATGCATCCATATAAATTTTTCCAAACTGAAAGTTGTGAAATTCCTTTTCCTTTTCCTCATAAAATCTCTTTGGTAAATACTTTTCATTAAAATATTTCTAGAAATTTTCCTAGGTAACTTCTTTTTCATCAATTCCCTATACAATTTTGACTTCCTCCCACGAGAAAGTGGCCTTGCCTCGCAACTAGCAAATGGTCAAACTAAAATTTAGATTATGATCATACTCATAAATTTGAAAATGCTTGGTCATATTAATAAGCCAAGCTTCTACAGCTTCTTCTTGTACCCCATTGAATGTTGGGGTTTAATATTTTTGAATTTAACCTGTAACTCAGTTTTCTATGTCTTAGATCCTTTATGATCTGATGCATTTTAAAACTCCTCTTGGTTTCCCTCTAATTCTATATTACTGTTTCCTTTTCCATGTATCTCTTCATGTTTTGGGCTTGGAGCAGGTTTTTGTTGATTCTACCTATCAGAAAGCCTTTTCACAATATGTTCTTGTTCCTACATCATCCTCTCGTTTTCATCTCTTATCCTAGCCATATCATTTTTCAACTCCTGGACTGTTTCCAAAATTGTAGCATTTGTGTTTTTTGATTCTTCTCCCAGTTGCATCCACATTTCTAGGTGAGTTTCTATAGTTGGTACTGGTCGAGTGCCTATCATTGGTCTAACTGGTATGGATCCTATTCTCCTCATGATGTCTTCCTTTCGCCACTATGTTAACACAATTTTTTTTGTTATCCTCTTGTAAACCCAAATAGGCCACAATTCTATAAATTTTTCTCTCACACCATTTGTTACATCTTCGACCACTAATTAATGCAAACATGTAAAAATAACATAAAAC
This sequence comes from Pinus albicaulis, assembly GCA_034641835.2. Taxonomy (NCBI): domain Eukaryota; kingdom Viridiplantae; phylum Streptophyta; class Pinopsida; order Pinales; family Pinaceae; genus Pinus; species Pinus albicaulis. The sequence goes on along the minus strand of CM076575.1, from coordinate 1,747,543,659 downwards.
AAAAAAAAAAAATATTTACAATTTTCAAACTTAACTATCTTTCATATTGGATTACAAGTTTGAATTGTCCATTCTACCCATATAAACAAGCTAATGTCACAGTTCTAGTTCCATCTATCCATCGGTAATAACAAATTTTACTGTGTTTATTTCCAATTCATTTTTCCGAAGCTAAACACAGCAGTGTATTGTATTCAGCAGTACCACCAATTATACCTAAGGATAAAGTGTAATATTATGCTTGATTAAATTCTATATATATATATGAACCCTCGATGAACTCATTTCATCGATATCCAACTCCATAGATGAACCGTAGATCAGAACCCCAATTCTAATGGCAACATGCAAAGTGTGGGATGGAAGATCACTTCTGGTGAATCTAGAAAGTTCTCAATGCACTTAGGGCGTGAAACATTGGAAAACCTCCCATAATATATATTATATGTTGAAGAGTTTCCCTCCCGGATGTGGGTGAACATTGAAGGCAGGCATATAGCAAGCCCTGTACGTGACACATGGCTCAGCCACATGGTCACGAATGGGCTCAAGCCGCGGGCATTAATACCTGCCAATTGCTCTCAATGCTGCAACATTAACTCGCCTGATAGTCGATGCAGCCACCACCCTTTGAAAATGCCTCCGTGCTGTAGTATTCCTCCATCGCCTTCAAGCTGCATCTGCCCCTCTATGGTCTCAGAGCTCAGCTCTGGAACATCCACAAGGAGGCAGTGCAGCCTCTATTGTTGTATCGTTCTCACCCCTAGTCACCACTTTTCCCATAGCCTCCATTGCAGCCTCAATTTTGCTTCAGAGCCTTCAGCTCCTCAGACTTCTGTTCCTTCAGCTCAGCTCTCTCAGCCCATCACCAACGCCTCAAATAGCTCAATTATTCCCAAGCACCACCGAATGCGCTGTCGTCGAGGCATTGGGTGTGGGCGGGTGACTCGTCCTCTGCATTCCATTTGCTTTGAGTCTTCTTCTCCATCACTTGAGTATTCTTTTGGCCACTATCCTACTACTCGCAATGGCAGAGGCTGAGGTCTGGCTTCGAGGTGGTCTTGTTCTCTCTGGTTGGCACTTTGGTGTTGCACCACCCAACTAGTCACTCCTCCCCACCTTTGCCACATTTGGAGACGTTGCTCTCTCCTTCCAATGTGCACTCTACTCAATTCCACTACAACTACACTATAGACTGCCCTCGTATCACAACCACCATCTCTATCAGCTTCAAGGAGGAAGCTTCCCTTGCTGTTAGCCATGGCCCTAGAAAAAAGCTTGGAAAATCCACCTTTGACTCAGAGCCTCAGCCACCTTCACGAAAGTCTGAAGCTCTTCCAATCATTCAAGGCACCCCCTCTTCCAGCAGCAAAGGCAAAGGCATCAGCGGCAGTGGTAGCACTGGCAATGATAGCAGTAGGAGGGATTGGTCTTGCAATGAAGGTTTCAATGGCAGCGCACACACACCCATAAATCCTAAACATGCCACCCCTCAAGCTAAGATTGCAGATGACTCCTCTGATGAGTACATGTGCCTAATTGTGGAGGAGCCTCCTCCTTCGCACAATGACACCTAGCTTCTACAGGTTTCTTTACAGTTTGGGTTTTTTTTTCTGGGTTACTATGACTCTCTGGGATATTTTCGTAATTATCTACTATTTTTTGTGTGAAGTTGGTCTGGTTACTATGCCTCTCTGGGATATTTTTCGTAATTATCTACTATTATTTTTTGTATGAAGCTGGTTTCCCCGTGATGGGTAGCTGCAATAAGACTAGCTTGACTAGTTTCCGCTTCTGAGATAGTCACTATTTTGTTCTTTTGACATATAATGTCTCTAAAATTGGCCAGTTTAGCAATTCCAGGAGGCCAGACTCTCCTTATACCATATGTTATATTAATAGGATCTAAACTTTAAAAAAAAAAAAAAATCTTGAAGAGTTTTCCTTTAAGGGCCCCTCTCGACAGGGTGGAAAAGGATTGTATATATACATTTAGGAGTTTATTGTGAAATATATATTTGCATCTGTAATGTGTTTACAAACTCGGTAAAAGAATATAGACTCTTTGTATTTTAAATGAAATCAATTTCCTCGTAAAGGAGGCTTTTGCTTGCATGTGTTGGCTATTTGCTCCTTTCAAACTCACAAATATATATATATACACTTCTGGTATATCTAAATTTTGGTTCTGGATTTTGTTTCACTCTCGAAATAGTTTCATAAAAGAATATATGCGTTATATATATGGTCAAGGTTGTTACTTCTCTTTGGCGTTGATTTTTCTTGCTCAATACTATTGTCGTTAGTAAATTTTTCTCTGTTAAGTTTTATGTCGATTACCGAGTATATATATATATATTCAGTTACTACTTATATTGTTATATGTAATGGGCTTCTCCAAGGACGTTGAGACTATCTCCCGGTTTCCAGCATGGCTTGGACAGGAAATTAACGCGCTTCATGCCGATGGAGTGATAGCTAAAACCCTACCTGGTTTAAATACTTCAGTTCATCCTCCTTTCAACCTTAGATATAATTCTTATTCCTTCGACTTATTTTTCATTATGAAAAAACTCATTTATATTCTAAAAACAAACGTCTATATTTACTTTTTATAGAGCATAAAAAACAATATTTAACAGTTCAATAAACCAACAGAAATACACAACACATATTCCACTCATCTGTTATTGTACAATCACACAATAACAGTCTTTTCCACCCAAACACGAGATCAGTCTAGCACTGCATCTACTCCCGAGCTCTCCTCATTGCAGGATTAATTCCTGTAGACAATACCGCAACGACTATTTGATCGAAACCAGACGTAGTCTTGTGCATCACATCTGGCTAAGAGCATGTAATATTTTCCTTCTTGTAGCTCTTCTTCTTTTGATCCCTTAGTTACCTCTACCCTCTTGGTTTATTTTTTATTTTGAATTTATTTAGTTTCGAGAAAGTAACGGCCGGACCCATAACTGTCTAACTTCTTCTTCGAAATGCATGAAATGCATGTGAGGCTAGATTGACAATTTCATTCCATGTAACTTGTACATAACATTAAAAAAAATATTTAAACACTTATTTTCCTAATTATAATGTGACTTTTATTTTCCTAATTATAATGTGATTTTTATGAAGTGTGAAAAAATATTAACATAGTTGTTCCCTTTTAACCACAATAATTCACTATTTACAAACTTACGAAGGGATATTACATTATTTAATTAAAAAATATTTTCCATCTTTTTTTCAAAAACTTATACACCATTTTACATGTTTATATAAAATAATTTATCCCTATTTTCTTTTATGGATTTAAAATTATTTTATTGTTAAAAGTCACCAAAATTCTAAAAATATGTAAAATCCTTAAAATTGTGAATCATTTTAAAATATATAATTAAACTGTTTGTTAATTTGATTATTAAACACCAATACAATTCTATAGAGATAAAATTTCATCCTTAGATTTTCTTTGTTAATATTGTCCAACCTTCAAAATTGTCTTATGCCGTTGTCTGTAAATTACTTATAATTTCGGTAAAATACAAGTGGGTGTAACCACCAATAAGCCATAGAAGATTCATTGGAAAACTAATATTATAGCATGCCGGTTTATATTATGGATTTAAAAATAATGAAAATGCAATTCATTGAGGATTTCTAAACTAAATAATTGGTGTATATATATTTCGGGTTTCAACTAACCAAGTTACATTTTGGGGAGTGGGTGAGTAGGGTGTGGGGAGAGTTAGCGATGTGAAGAGATATATCTTTTCAATCTCTTTTATGGAAGTGACAAATCTCAGAAAGAGAAAGGTGATATTATAGTATGGTGATCTAAAGATGAAATGGTATTTTGATTCCCAAAGGGTATGGTATGACTTACTAAAATAAAACAACTTATTTCTAAGTATATGCTAGATATAAATAATTAAGGTAGAAAGAATAAGGGATATAAAAAAAATTGGTAGTTTTAATACTAATGAAAATATGGGATTGTTTTATTTCAAGTATGAATTGAGAATGGCTAATAACAATTAAATTTTGTAAGTAGAAATGAAATTGAAAGAATTCTTTATTATCTCAAGAAAAAAACTGGCAGCACATGTTTTATGCTATAGGTATAGTGAATGAATCCTATGGATCACAGGAATGGGTGATATTCAAGAATGGATTTTATGATAGTAGAGGACTTGGAATATAGGAAGTTAAATAGTTGTCAACATTTTTAGTAGCAAGAGATTGGATGCATTTTGTGTATAACAAAAATTTTAGCGGGGTAAAAACTATTTATATATTTTAATAAAATAAAATTGCATATATGTTCCTTTAACTAACCTAATATGTCACATGAATAGTGTCAAGCCAATTTTGTGAATAAGTTTTTTACAAATGTATTCATATTTTAGATTTCATAATGTGAGTGAGTTACTTAAACTTTGAATAGAATCTATAGGTCCATCAAAATTATGTACTCATCCTTGATGAAAATGGTAAAGCTTTATAGGTTATTTCCTATTAAGTTAAAACTATTTAATTATGAAAAATACACAATATACTTTTCTATAATACATATCTCTTTTATTTGGATCAAATATATAAAATGCTAAATAACAATGGATCATTTTTAATATAACATGAAATTCATATAAAATCATAAATAATATGGTGTTACTATTGCAAACTACTAAATCCACAATATAATTTTTTAATGGTATATAAATTACCTAAATAACATTGGTTCATTTAAAATGCAATATGAAATGCATATATAACTACAATAATTTGAATCTCAATGGGGTGTTTTTCGTAATGTTAGGGTTGCTTAGTAGTGTGTGATTTTATCACACTTGTCTTCTCCTCATCACGATGTGGCAATGGGTAGTTAATACGAGCATGTTAGTTATGTGGTTGGATTGTTGTTTTAAATGTTCAGTTATGGAGATGCACTAGACAACGTACAAATTTTGTGCACAAGGAGGCAAGCATATCTCCTTGTCCTTCATTACTTGTTCCTTCTAGGTGGCATGCCATTTCATTCTTCGTTTTTAACGGTGAATTTTTTGGATTTTCTCTCGTCTGAGATGCAATTGGTTATTCATTTTTTCTGTAGTGAGTTTCAATATAATTGTCTTGGGTTTATAGTTTTATGTATTGGGTCTGGGTCATCAATCTGGTGACATCTCTTCTTTCATTCCTTTGTTTAGTTTTTTGAGGTCAAACTCTCAATTCACTAGTTTTCCTCAGTCCTTAACATTTTCTCTACAAACCTGGTGGGTATTTGTTACTTTTGTGGTTTCTCTGTATCAGAATAATTTCTTGTCTGAATCTCTGGTCCTTAGTATTTTTTTTCCATTTCAATTTTCTCAATTTTTTGAGTGTGAGGTGTCCATCAGTGAAATTAGGAGTTTTTGGTTATGTTCTACCATCTTTGTGTCAATTTTAGTTCTAAGGAATTCCAAGTGGTTGTCTCTAGGTTGTGTCATGTTATTGAAATGTGGCGAACTCAACAATTTCATGGATTTTGGTCCTATCGTGTGGTATGAAGGCATTGATCTAGTTGTCTTCAGATCTAGGTTTCAAGGCCTTGTATCTCATCCTTTCTATAGTTTTCTTGGTATAAATTCTTCTTGCATTTGTCCTCAGTCTTCACAAGTAGCTTTACTCATGCCTCCTAGGCATAGAATAAGTTGTAGAAGGGGTTGTGGAGGAAACAATGGGAACAAAAGGGATTTTCCTTTTGCCTATGACTCTGTTGCCACCTTGTTTGATGTTGTACTGATGGAGGTGAGAAAGGAAATATTCCTGCTAGAGACAGAAGATTTTAAGGAATGATCGTATCGCTCAAATTTGGATTTGGGTGGGGGAGCATATGAAATGGGTCCCTAATCTTGGTAGATTTAGGAAAACCCGACTCCATTTTATGCATTATCTCACTCCTCATCAATAAATGGAAACATTATTTCCCTTATGTTTAGGGACAAAAAAGTGGAGAAATATAATGTTTTTTCCTCATTGGCAGACATTAGGCATATGTTGTGTAACCAGCATTCCTACCTTTTCCATATGGACTCTTGTTTTGCTCTTGTTTGAAGATTCCTTGTAAGTGACTCAAACTTTGGTGACCTCACATATCCTCCCAATGATAATACCTAGAAACCTACTCTAATTTCTTCTCATCACGACTAGAAATGGAAACCTCAGGTATTTTTTTCATCCATTTTCATATGTGTCTCATAGGTCTGGTTTCTTCTAAGTGGTTTTCTTCTTACTTTTGATTTTTCAGTTTATAGCTACATTTTTTTTTGTTCGCTATTATGCTCTACTTCTTTTGGATACCATGCTAACAAAGTATTTCTAAATAGTTCTTCTGGGATTCTCTGGTGGGCCTTGACCCTTTCTCTTTGGTTCTCCATAGCATCCATGGCCATGGGTATTAGGGGCATGATGGGAAAATATTTTTTGTGTCTACTCGAAAAATGGTTTTTATGGCTCTTCTTGGAGATATGGCTTCAGTTCCATTTGGTGTGATTATGTAGCTTCTTTTTGTGCTCTTTCACATGTTACACTATAATTATGTGGTTGGATTATGGAACACAAAAGTTTGGATTAGTTGCATACAATGGAATTCAGTTCATGTACAAAAATATTGTCTTGGTGGTGGTTGTCGTTTTATGTCTATACTTGGTGCGAAATGTGTTGCATTTCCGGGGTTTTTCGAAGGAGGTCGTCTTATCTTCTGGTATTGTGTGACTTCTGGAAAATTATGGATGGTTCTGTGTGCCTATTGGTTTTTTATAAATTGTTATGGTTGGTATTGAGTGACTTTTTGGTTTTTTTATAGAAGCTTTTGGATAGTCGAGTGCACCTTATGAATATTTTGGGTGGTTTTTATTCACCCCTATGCATTATACTTGGTCATATGTTTTGTGGATATTGATTTACTGGTAAGATGGTTTTATGTCAATGATGAATTTTAATTTCGCTTCAGCTTTAAGCTTTGTTGATTAGCTAAGTATATGTTATTTTTTATGTCTATGTACATGGGAAAATATTTTTTATTAGCTATAGGTGTTACTAGTCTGTTGGGTTAGTTTGTCTCCCTATAGGTTTTTGAAAATTTCAACAATGTAATTTTCTCTTCAAATATAAATACAAAATGAAAAAATAAAAATTAAAGTATTTCAAAATATTAAATTCTTAATTCTACTCTACAATGGCATATGGAATGCAAGAAATCAATTTATGTGAATATGTAAATAGCCTTGAAGTGGTGGAAATATATTTTTCTGAATAGTTTAATAATCCTACGTTAGAAAAACACAATATTGTTTGATCCTAATGAAAGACATGAATGGGTGGAGAGTCGCTGTGGAAGTATTGTTACTATTAGTGATTTTAACATTTTATAAAAATGTTTGGTTACAACATTTTTAACATCATAAAAATGAAAAAATGCAATATACAATCTAATTTGTTAAATATAATATTTTATTTTTTATATTATAGGTAAATAAACTTTTAATATGCAAACTATCTCTATATTATTCATCAAATAGATTACACACATTTATACATGAATTAGTCTCAAGATAGGAGATCTATCTTAGACGTACAATAAGTTGGTTGAGGGAATATCTCAACCTCACACTAAACAAGGAAGCTAACTCCTATTAAATATGAACAGACTCTATACATAGAGAGTCACAACTGGAAAAGTAGGAATTACACATTCTAACACACCCCCTTAATGACTACTTGTCTTGATATCACTTCGCAAAATCTAGTTGTGATCAAACATAACAAAGATTATGTCGACGTCCATATAAAGGAACAACCATCTACCGGAATGCATGAGTAGGATGTCCTTCGCATACATGATTCTGTCAACCATTATCACTGAATTCATGTACCTGTATCTACATATCCCCCTCCAACGTGGGTTTTATCGGATGACCCGTAACCATGCTCTTCCTTCATCGGGGTTTTATCGGATGACCCGTAACCATGCTCTTCCTGGGTTTTATCGGATGACCCGTAACCATGCTCTTCATCAGTGGCAAACACTGACATGGACCTGTTTCCAGTCTGCTTCACTTTATACGTGGTTTCTAGCTGACCACAAACTGACACTGCAAAATGGTTTTGGCTGACCATGAACCTGTAGTTACAAAGTGGTTTTGAGATTACCACGAACTTTTACAGGGATACACATGCCTTTATAAGGCTTACATACTCCATATCTTGGAATTACCAGGTACATAAAATGACCACTACAAAACCATCCTAGACTTGCTTACCATTCAACTCTGTGACTCATTAAAAACCACACAAAACAAACTTTCACTTTCGTTGTCCATACTCCTTTAAATGTTGCTGCTGCTCCATTACATCATATTGTGAAATGTTCTCATCTTGGGAATCTTTGTCTTTATCATTAAAAACTTGGAACTCCATCCTTAACCTATCATTTGTTAGAGTAGTCAATTCTAACAAAAAATAACTTCATATTGAGGTGACTAATCTCAATATGCATATTAATTTTAGTTCCAAAATGCTTCCATTATTAAAAAAAAAACAAAACCCAATTACCCAAGCATACTCTAACAAATATCTTCACTCAACAAATTCACTCACTACACAAGCATCATCTCTACTGCACAACATGCAAGGCCAAATGTCATGGGCCAAATGTAAGGCTGAGCATCAAATCCTATCCGGACTTCCGAGAATTCAAAGAAAATCAAGGATCCTCTTCAGGGTGGTATCATGGTATTTATAAGTTCGTACTTTGACTTTGTTCGGCTACGAAATTACATGAAATCTCAGGACACCTCATTCTGCTTGGTTGGCGAATATACAAAACAGAGTGATATTTCACGTGGACGAACTTGGTTTTTCCATGGGAAACGCAAAATCATGCTTTATACAGAGCGTGCTCATTTCTATCACAGATATAAGATACGGAGAATACGTGATCTGATCTTTTACTCCCTTCCAGAGAGGAATGATTTTTATGCCGAGCTTACCAATATGTTTGAAGGGGTTGATAATCCTACCTGCACGGTGCTTTTCTCACGATTTGATAGTTTGCGGCTTGAGAGAATCGTGGGAGCATCTTCAGCCAAAAAAATGCTAAACTCAGAGAAAAAGACTTTTCATGTGCTGATCTCCGTCTTCATAGGAGTCACGCGGACCTCCACTCCAAAGTATCCACCCTCGGCAAGCTGGATGCGATTCCTGCAAGTCACTTCTCCGCTTCATACACCACATCGCCTCTCGATCTGCACGGTCTCCTACACAGCTCATATCTCCACGGCGTTGACATCAAAGAGCGAATTCAGAGTGTCAACAAAAAATCGATTGGTATAATTTCAAAAAAAAAAAGGAAATGTGCAGAATGCACAAACTGAAAAGCGACTGCAAGAAAAAGCAGAGCGCACTTCAAAGCTCCACGCAGCTTGTTTTTTTCGATTACAGGCACACGCAGCTCAAAAATAAAACACAACTCCTGCCCCATACTCTCAAGAGGCCATATATGTGAATTTTAAATACAGCAAGGATCGTTGTCACGGCTGCAATGGAGATAACTCAAAAGTCTCACCACACCAATGCACGCAATCTTAAAAATAGAACTTCGACCAGCAATGTTTAAAAAGAACCCGAGCAGCAATGTTTACGACGGTGGTGTAACGGACTACCACTCCAAGACCACGCTGGCAGCAACGTTTTCAGCTTCAGAATAGGAACTTGAGCAGGCTTATGCGCTTGCCAGAATGTATGAGCTTCAAAAAAAAAAAAAACTCCACGCACATTCCAAGTAACTCACACCAAAAAAAAACTTTCAATGAATACTCCACGCGCAGCGCAGGACCCTGGGAACTCAAGGCAGAGGGGATGGACAGCGCAGTTACCAATCCTTCTGATACAGCGCCAACGTCTTTAATCCCTCAGCCCAAGAGGGCCGAGGTATACCCTTTGCTCTGATACCAAAATAAACTTTTAATATGCAAACTATCTCTATATTATTCATCAAATAGATTACACACATTTATACATGAATTAGTCTCAAGATAGGAGATCTATCTTAGACGTACAATAAGTTGGTTGAGGGAATATCTCAACCTCACACCAAACAAGGAAGCTAACTCCTATTAAATATGAACAGACTCTATACATAGAGAGTCACAACTGGACAAGTAGGAATTACACATTCTAACATAGGTTTGATTTTATTATTACATTAATTTTATTTCAAATATGTTAAAATATGATTTTTTTTTAATTATTTATATTTTTTAAATAAAATAAAAATTTATAAATTATTTAAAATATATTTTATATATTTAAAATTGTGTTCTATGATAATATAAAAGGTATGAAATAAATTAATTTAAAATGATTTAATTAATAAAATTTTAAAAAAAATTAATGAATACAAAATATTATATTTATAAATAAAAAATAGATCATGATGATGAACATTAAGACCAATGTAGTCTATCAAACCTTAATAAAGTAAGAGATTAACTGAGACTCTTTAATATTTTATTTCTATAATAAAAAAGAAGCTTGGTAGTGTTGCACATGTTTTGGTAGTTTTGTTGACTTAACAAGTCAAGAATATTGGTAGTGTGGAAAATGTTTTGGTAGTTTTGTTGACTTAACAATTCAATAAGGTTGGTAATGTGGGAAATATTTTGGAAATGAGAATAGATGAGAGTAAGAGTTAGAAAATCCAAGAGACAGTTTTTTTCATCTTCAACTCTCTTAGTATCACAAACATGACATAATGTTTAGTCCCAAGGTTTTTTGAGAACATACCAATGCTTGATTTCACTTTGAAGCTCATTAGAATTAGTTATTATCCTTGAAATGTTCATTTTCTTTTTAGCATTGGTCAATAGAAAAAGATAATTATGGTTAGAAAGAGTGGGGTTGATCATCTCCTTATAATTCCTTAGCTTTCTCTTTCCCTTTAAAACCTTATCAGCCCACAACGTATTCGTAAATTTGGAAGTTACAATAATTTTCATATTTTATTATTCTTCAATATGATCTCCTGCTTTATCCCCTAGTTCGAGTCAAGTCTTGACATCCTTGTGCCAACCTCCCTTGTGTTGGAGGTTGGGGTTTTGGCTGGAGTTAGAAGCAACTTTGGGGAACCTCTTGGCTTCCATGTTGTAAAGCTTATGACATAGCCATGACATAGCCATGGTTTTAATAAACTTCAATCAAGAGGATAGGATAGGGAGGATGTACTTTAATCTTGATGTTGTAGGTTACAAATTGCTCTTGGATGAGCTAGATATCATCCAATTTTCTCTAGATAAACTGCAACCACAACCCTTAGGTTCATATAAAATTTTATAATAAGGGTGACAAGAGTCTCAAAGAGGAGATTTGTTTTACTCCATACCAAAAAATGTCTTGACTTACAATTATTTTCAAGCTCATAATGAGCTTTCTAGCTTCTAATAATCATTTTCTCAACACTATAATTTTAGTTGAACCTCAAGAAACCTTATCCAAATAATTGTTATCACGGATGAAGTCATCATAACTGATCTTTTTGGATTTCATTATCATGAATTTAGTCTTATTGGTATTAATAATCATACCCATCTTGGAGCAGTAATCGTGGAGGATTATAAGCTACTTTTAAGGATCATCATGGCTTCTAGCTAGAAGAACACTATTGACACCATAAAGGAGAACAATAATGACCATGCCAATGAGCTTGTAAGCTAATTTTAAGGATTATCATGGCTTCTAGCTAGAAGAACGATATTGACACCATAAAGGAGAACAATAATGACCATGCCAATGAATGCGGGGCCATTGCATCCCACAACCTTCAATCACTCTTCTAGCTTAGCAATGTAAATGCCAAAAAAGGTAGGACATAGAGAACACACCTGCTTAACTCCCATTTCTTACAACCAACTCTCTATGGTCTTAAGCTTAACCACAACATTCTAGTACAACCTAGTCACAACAACCCTCAAGTCAAGAGGAACAATTATCTCTTCAAGTCTTTACAATAGCTTATCTTAGTGTCAAAAACTTTTCTGAAAACAACATAATAATAAAAGAGATCAGTCTTACTATTAGATATTCCTTAACAATAATCCTATGAAAATAGTCAATAATTAAGTGATGTATCTTCAAACCAACTTACTTTTAAAGCTCTTGATATTGTAAATTTCAAGAAATCAACATTTTAAAATTTAAATTGCGATAAAGCCATCATATTTTACAATGTGATATTCTTGGTAAACTAAATGGAATTTAATATCATATGTAAATAGGCACAGCGAGAGTGCCTTCGAATTTCAAATTTTGACATGAATATTATTTTATCAAATAAATTTACAATATTTTATTTGGATCGTGAAATATCCCTTCCTGAATTGACAAAATTTTTTTTTTTATTAAAATTAATTTTTACAAATATATATATATATATATGTTTCCAAACCAACGCAGTAGTGGCAAAACTGTGAACCTGGTGGAAAAATGATAGCTGATGGTGAGTGCATCCGTACTCTATACGGTGACAAATATGAAAAGTTCCCAAACTGTTCGCTAGTTTTCCTATCCAATCAGTGCTATCATCACCATTAAACGCCACCGGCGCATTAATTCCAAATTCTCTTTCAATGTACTTTATTCAGTATAACAAAGTACAAAAGTCAAAGTTAATGGATTTCTCTGTCTTTACGTCTCAACCCTCGACCACAAGCTGCCATTTCAATGATAAGTGTTGCGATATATCCGTGTTGATTCTCCCTAGCTGTGTTTGAGAAAGGGTGTTGAAATAATCACTGCATTTTTATAAAATTAGTAATTCATATCTTGAAGATCCTAGTTACTAGTTTATAGTTTAGAAGTTTACCAATATCTAGTTGAAGATTTGTCTCTCATTATTGTGCTTGAAGTAGTAATTTTGGTTATGCATAAAAGGAAAAGTAAAAAAATAGAAAAAAAAAAATGAAAAATCATAATGAAATAAGAAAGCTTACCATTTTCTAATTTCATTTTTTCTTCCAAATAATTAAAAAACTTAGAAAATGGGAAAGAGAAAGTAAAGAAATAGAAAAGAAAATGAAAAATGATATTGGAATAAGAAAGTTTACCATTTTCTAATTTATTTTTTCTTTCAAAGACTTCAAAAACTTAGAAAATGGGAAAGAAAAAGTAAGAAAATACAAAAAAAAAAAAATGGAAAATCATAATGGAATAAGAAAGTTCACCATTTTCTAATTTAATTTTTGCTTTCAAAGGCCTAAAAAGCTTTTTAAATAGAAAAGGAAAAAAATTGTCTGTGTAAATATGTAATACATTGCTAATTTTAAAAGGAGTGATTATTTTTGGGATTTTATATATTTTTTAAATATGGTTATATTTATTATGAAGAATTTTAGATACAAAAGTTTTTAAATTAGAAAAGTATTTTAGATTCAAGTTTAGAAATGAATATAAGTTTTGAAAAGAAATGATAAGTGTGGTTTTTAATTCAAAATAAATTTAAAAAATAGTAAATGAAAGGTATTATTTTCACACAAAAAAACAATTTTTTAGGATGTATAATGTCAATTTTTTTCTCTCTAATTTCTTTCAATAATACTTTGACAGGATCCAAAGACTTCAATCTCTCGCTACTATTATTATTATTATAATCCATAGAATTTGTATGGTTGTTAACACAACTTGTAATTAATAATTTAGGAAAATCGTCCTAAGTCTACAATACAAAAGAAAATAAATTTAAATGAGAACGAAGTGTTATCCTTACAAAAACCACATTCAAGCATCGTAAGTCAATTAACATCTTCTAACATTGCTAGCAGCCAGTAGTTAAGGAAATGAGCACTAGTGTTTTAGCATAATAGAGATTTCTTGGAAAATCCATGAATTTCCCACACGTAAAACTAGGTCACCATCTATGCTACAATAGTTGAGATCTAGGTGTTGGGGATGCCATTGAGATGTGGGTGTTGGGAAAGCCATGACTAGTTGAGATCTATACAAAATAACAACCTGGAGAAAGTTGGTCATCTTCAGGAAGTACTTAATCACAACAATTTATAACATAAATGGTTAAAACCAAAATCCAATAAATAAAAACATAAAATGTAACCACATAAAATATTTACACATAAAATGGTATTGGAATAATAAAGTTTACCATTTTCTAATTTCATTTTTCCTTTCAAAGACTTGAAAAGCTTAGAAAATGGGAAAGAGAAAGTAAGAAAATACCAATAAAAACGGAAAATCATAATGAAATAAGAAAGTTTATCATTTTCTAATTTAATTTTTGCTTTCAAAGGCCTAAAAATCTATTTAAATGGAAAAAGAAATAATTTTTCTGTGTAAATATGTAATACTTGCTAATTTTAAAATGAGTGACTATGTTTGAGATTTTATATATTTTTAAATATTTATTATACAAATTCAGCGGTGGACAATGTGACAGTTGTTTATTTAAATCAACACCAGAAAATAAAAACATTCACTATGATGAGCAGTGAAATGATTAAAAACTAAACACCTTTAATATAAATGTAATATAATTATCACTATAAAAAATGAGATTGCGACAATGAAATTATTTCTATGCCCTGTAGTCTAGTGAATTAACCCCATGGAGCACAAGAATGAGTGATATTCAAGAATGGATTTTATGATAGTAGAGGACGTGGTAAATAGGAAGTTAAATAGTTGTACATTTTTAGTAGTTGGAGATTGATGCATTCCTTGCTTAATAAAGCGTTGTAAAAAACCATGCACATATTTTAGCAAAATAGATTTCACATATGTTCCTTTAACTAAGCTAATATGTCACCTCAATCATGTCACACCAACTTTATGATTATATCTTTTACAAATTCATTCACATTCTAGATTTCATTATGTGAGTTAGTTATTTAGATTTTGAATAGAATGTCAAGATCCATCAAAATTATGTACACAACCTTAATGAAAAGGTTTCCAAGAATTTATATAACACAAGTAAAGTTTAAGTTTTATAGGTTCCTTCCACTATTAAGTTAAAACTATTTAATTATGGAAAATACACAATATAATTTTCTATAATACCTATCTCTTATTTGGATTATATATTAAAAAATGCTAACATTAGCTCATTTTTAATACAACATGAAGTGCATATAAAATCATAAATAATATGGTGTTACTATTTCAAATTACTAAATGTACACTATTTCAAACTACTAAATCAACAATATAACTTTGTGATGCTATATAAAGTATCTAAATATCAAAGGTTCATTTACAATACAATATGAAATGCATATGTAAATACAATAAATACAATAATATGAACCTTGATGGGGTGTTTCTCATAATGTTATGGTTTCTTAGTAGTGTGTGCTTTCATCACATATGCTTTCTTGTCATCATGATGTGGTAATGGGTAGTTAATATGAGCGTGCTAGTTATGCAGTGGGATTTGATAAAAACTGGATTTACATTAGCTAAATGACTCTCCAGGTGAGAACCTAGAGAGTGTACACACACTCACATACATTGATTACATTCAGATTACTCTATTAAATAGATTTTCTGAGATCCAACTTATTCCTAATTTAGAGAGAGAGGTTGAGAGAATTTCTCAACCATCACAAACCAACTTTTCAAATATGGAATGTAAGCATTAACTCCAATAGGATTGTTGTTTTAAATGTTCAGTTATGGAAAGGAACTGACCAAGGTACATGTTTTGTGCAGAATGAGGTAAGGATATATCATTGTCCTCCATTACATGTTTGTTATAGGTGACATTCCATATCATTATTCTTTTTTAGTGGTGACTTTTTTGGATTTTCTCTCGTCTGTGATGTGCCTAGTTATTCCTTTGTGCTCTTGTGAGCTTCATTCTAATTGTTTTGGGCTTACAATTTTATGTATTTGGATTGGGTCATCAATCTAGTCAGATGTCTTCTTTAATTCCTTAGTTTGGATATTTGAGGTCAAATTCTGAATTCACTAGTTTTCCTGATTCCTTGAGAAATTTTCTCCAAAATTGGTGGGTATTTGTTGTTATTGGGGTTTCTCTGTATCAAAATAATTTCATGCCTAAATCTATGGTCCTTAGTATTTTGTTTCTATTTCAATTTTCTCGAAGAGTTCGGTGTGAGGTGTCTATTGGTGAAATTAGGAGTTCTGGGATGTGTTCTAGCACCTTTCTGTCAATTTTAGTTTTAAGGAACTTCCACTAGTTGTCTCTTGGTCGTGTCATGTCATTGCAATGTGATGAACTCGAGAATTTGATGGTCACTAGTCCTACAATGTGGTATGTAGGTGATGATCTAGATGTCTTCATGTTTAGGTTCCAAGGCCATGTGTCTCATCCTTTCTATAGTGTTCTTGGAAGAAATTATTCTTACATTTGTCCTCAATGTTCATTGGTAGCTTTACTCATGCCTTTTAGGAAGAGAATTAGTTGTAGAAAGGGTGGTGGAGGTAACAATGGGAAAAAAATGGTTTTTCATTTTTCCTATGACTTTTTTGCCATCTTATATGATGTTGTACCTTTATAGGTAAGAAAGGTAATGTTATTTCTCGATACGAAAAAGTTCAAGGAAAAACTGTATCACTCAAATTCTGATTTTGGTGGGGGGGGAGGGGGATATGAAATGGATCCTTAATCTTTGTAGATTCAGGAAAAGTCGACTCCATTTTATGAAATTTCTCACTCCTCATGAACAAGTGGTGACTTTGTTGCGACTTCCTTTTATGGACAATCAAGTAGACAACTATAAGACTTTTTCCTAATTGAAGGACATTAAGCGTATGCTGTGTAACCAACATTCCTGACTAGAAAATATGGAATCTCGTTTGGTCCACAGGGAAAATCTTAAGGATACATTTTTTTTTAAAGTTTAGAAACCTTGGTGAATCTTACTAGTCGCTAGCATGCACGTATAAAATGTTTGAAGATACTTTTGTAAAAATATTCAAAATTATAATGATTTTATATAGGTTTTGTAAAATTTTGCCAACTTCTAAGGTAAAATAATTTTATAATATAGAATTTGGGCAAATCATTTTTAGAAATAAAGGGAAATTAGTGAATCTTTTTTTGGAAAAAAAGTGGAATATTATCCCACTTGTGAATATTAGCCCCTAAAATTTTCCCTACATTTGGATCATGTTTAAATCTTCCTTGTGAGTGAGTCAGCCTCTAGTGACCTTAGAGATCCTCCCAATAATAGTGTCGAGATCCCTGCTCTAATTTCCTCTTATCACGACTAGAAATGGAAAATTCAAGTATTTTTGCCATCAATTTTCATGTGTCCCATAGGTCAAGGTTCTTTGGGATTGTCTGCATCTTATTTTTGTTCTAGACTATATAGCTATAGTAGTTTTTGTTTTCTATAGTACTGCTATTCTTTTGGATACCATGAGAGAAAAGTATTTCTGAATAGTGCTCTTGGGGTTCTCTCGAGGGCCCTGAGCCTTTCTCTTTAGTTCTTCATAGCATCTGTGGCCATGGGTATCAGTGGCATGATTAATGAAAAATATTTTTTGTCTACTAGAAAAATGGGTTTTATGGTTCTTCTTGGAGATGTGGCTTAAGTGATATTTGGTGTTACTATGCGCCTTATTTTTGTGCTCTTTCACGTATTATGCTGGACTATTTTGGCTGGATTATGGCTCGCAAAATTTTGGATCAGTTGCATAGCATGGACTTCAGTTCATATACAAAACCATTGCCTTGGTGGTGGCTATTGTTTTATGTCTATTCTCAGCACCAAATTTTTTGCAATTCTGAGTTTTTTCGATGAAGGTCGTCTTATCTTATGGTATTGTTCGACTTATGGAAAATTGTGGATGGTTCTATATGCCTATTGGTTTTTTTATAAATGCTTATGGTTAGTATTGGGTGAATTTCGGGTTTTTTTATAGATGCTTATAGATCGTCCAATGCACCTTATGGATGTTTTTGGTGGTTTCTATGGACCCATGTGCGTTCTACTTCATCGGATGCTTTGTGGATATTGATTTCTTAGTAAGACGGTTTGATGTCAATGATGAATTGTAATTTCCATTTGGCTTCAAGGTTTGTTGATCAACTAAGTAAATGTTGGTTTTGATGTCTATGTACATGGTCAATTATGCTTTATTGGGTATGGGTGTTATTAGTCTGCTAGGTTAGTTTATCTCCTTGTGAGTTCTTGAAAATGTCAACAATGTAAAATGAAACAATTAAGAAAAATAAAAACCAAAAAACTGCAATAATATGAAGATGCTGGTATTTCAAAATACTAAATGCTTAATGCAATTCTACAATGGTATATGAAGTGCAAGAAATCAATCTATGTGAATATGTAAAGACTGTTGAAGTGATGTGACAAGATTTTGTTGAAGAGTTTAGGAATCTTATGTTAGAAAAACACAATATTGTTTGATCCTAATGAAATACATGGATGGCGAGAGAGTCACTACGGAAGTATGGTTAGTGATTTTAGAAAAATGTTTGGTTACAACAATTAAATATCATAAAAATTAAAATATGCAATATATAATGTGATGTGTTAGATATAATATTTTATTTTTTAAATTGTATGTTTGATTTTATTGTTAAATTAATTTATTTCAAATATGTTAAAATAGGATTTTGTAATTATTTAAAATTATATAAATAAAATTAAATTCAATCTCTAAATTTTTTTATATTTATAAATAAAAAATAGATGATGACGATGATGATGATGAACGTTAGCTAAGACCATCGTGATCTATCTGACCTTAATAAAGTAAGAGATTTATTGAGACCTTTTAATATTTTATTTCTATGATAAAAAAGAATGGACAAAAACGTTTCTAGATCATTACAGTTTTTCTAACGTAACAATTCAAGAAGGTTGGTAGTGTAGCAAATGTTTTGCAAATCGTAATGAATGAGAGTGAGAGCTAGGCAATCCAAGAGAAAGAGTTTTTCATCTTCAACCCTCTTAGTATCGCAAAGATTACAAACTATTTTTCCCCAAGGTGTTTTGGGAACATACCAATGCTCGATTTCACTTCGAAGCTCATGCTAATTAGTTCTTATCTTTGGAATATTCATTTTTTTCTTAGCACTAGTCAAGAAAGAAAGATAATTACGGTTAACAAGAGTGGGGTTAATCACATCCTTATAATTCTTGGCTTTCTATTTCCCTCTAGTACCATATCACCCAACAACTTATCCTTAAATTTGGATGTTATGGTATTTTTAATATTATCCTTATTCTGCAATATGCTCTCCTCCTTTATCCCCTAATGGTCGAGCCAAAACTCAGAATCCTTATGCCAACCTCCCTTGAGTTAGAGGTGGGGGTTTTCGCTAGAGTTAGAAGCAACTTAGGGGAACCTCTTGGCTTCTATGTTGTAAAGCTTATTCTTATACATTAGATATCTAAACATAGTCATGCTTTCAACGAGGGAAAGGATAACTTCAATCATTCGGATATGATAGGGAGTATTTTCTTTAATCTTGATGTTTTAGGTTATAAATTTCTCTTGAATGACCTCAACCTCCTCCACATTTCTCTACATAAATTACAATCCCAAACCTCATATCCATATAAAATAATAAGGGTGACAAGAGTATAAAAAGGAACTTTTTGTAACTCCATACGCAAAAATCTCTTGGCTTACAAATGTTTTCAAGATCATAATCAACTGTCTAGCCTCTAATAATCATTTTCTCAATGCTATAATTTCAGTTGAGCTGATGATGAATGTCAATAACTAGTTATTTGGACGAGGGGACCTTATCCAAGTAATTGTTATCATAGATGAAGTTATCATAGTTGATCTTTTTGGATTTAATTATCATGAATATAGTCTTATTGGTATTAAGTGTCATACCCATCTTGGAGCAGTAATCGTGGAGAATTTTAAGCTAATTGTTAAGATCATCATGGATTCTAGCTAGGAGAATGATATTGACACCTTAAAGAAAAGAATCATGACCATGCCAATGAGCTTGGGGCCATTGCATCATGTAACTTCCAAACACTCTTCTATCTTATCAATGTAAATGCCAAAAATGGTAGGGCATAAGAACAACCTTGCTTAACTCTGATATTGCATTTGATTTCTTTCAACCAACCCTCAATGATCTTAAGCTTGGACACAACATTCTAATATAGCCAAGTCAAAACAACCCTCAACTCAAGAGGAACCATTATCTCTTCAAGTCTCTTCTAAAAAATTGTGTCAAAAGCTTTTCTAAAATCAACATAACAACAAAAAGACATCAATTTTACTATTAAGGCATTCCTTGGAAATGATGGTAACGGATGTCAAGTGATGTGACTTAAAAGCAGCTAACCCTTTTATATTGAGTGATGTCTTTTAAAATCTAACTTAACCTTTTAACTCTTTTCATATTTTCATATTGTAAATTTCATTAAATCAACCTTTTAAAATTTAAATGGCCACAAGTCCATCATATTTTACAATGTGATATTCTTTGTAAGGTAAATGAAATTTAATATCTTCTAAATAGGCACGGCTAGAGTGGCTTGGACTTTCAAATTGAATATTAATTTATCAAGTAAATTTACGATATTATATTTCGATTGTGAAATATCTCTTCCCGTAATTGACCAAAGATTATCAAAATTAGCTTTTACAAATTTCTTTCCAAACCAAACGAAGTATTGGCAAAACCCGGTGAAAAAATGATGACGGATGGTGAGTTCATCAGTGTATAGAGTACGGTGACAAATATGAAAAGGTCCCAAAGAAATTCGCTAGTTTTCGTACCCTATTACTGCTATCATCACCATTAAATTCCACCGGCTAGTGTACATAAATTCCATATTCTTTTTCAATGTACTTTATTGAGTATAAAATTGTCTGGTATGCTTTCAAAAGTCGAAGTTAATAGATTTCTCTGTCTTTACGTCTCGAACATCGACCACAAGCTGCCATTTTAATAATACAAGCGAACCGACTGTTCTAACATTGTCGACGTGTCACGATAGATCCGCGGAGAGCAAGTCACGACCTCTCTCTTTCTCAATTAAGAACAAATTGATTTAATCCAAATACAACATCGAAGTCAACTGTGATGGCCGAAAATATGTTGGATGTAATTTCTATAAGTCCGTGAACGTGCTTCAGTTGCTCTAGTCTTTTACTCCTTTTTTTCCTGTGAGTCATGTCACAATCACAATATTCATAATCATGTTTTTCATATTGTTTATTTCTCAACAACATCCAAGAGAAATAAAATTATAGTAGGTGGAATTTTCGCAACTCTGCCAACGCAGGATCGTTTGCACGTAGCGACATCTTGTTACTCTACACTAAGACGTTGAATTCATTAACGAACGAGGTTTTAAAATTATAATTCCTTCATTATATAATTAGCAATTTCACCGAGAAGTGCAAAGGAGGTCGAAGGAATAAAACATTCACCAAGATTTTATAATTTTTCTATTTTCCCAATTTTATAATTTATATACATTTTTGTTTTTAAATATTAACATTTTTAAAAAATTACTTTAATTTCAATAAAATTTATTTTATTTTATCACTGCAATCCGCAACAAAATGCATCTCTATCAAGATCATAGTCAATTAATTAAACTGAATAGTTATCATTCAGCTGGCGTACACTAAGGTTATCTTTAAATAGATGATGATGAGAAAATTTCTTGTGTTACCTCATTAACACTCCAAATAGGGCACGATGAGAAAATATCTTGTGTTATCTCATCAACACATAATGACAATCCAATCCATTTCTAGTTACGAGTATACCTAAAATCCCATATTAAAGAACTAAACAGTTCTCCAATGTTAAAAGGTTGATTTTCAAGTTAAAGCTTCCGAGCATAAATTTCATCTGCTAAGGTTCAAGACATGTACACTTTAGTACCTTTAACTAAAAATAAGAAGAGAACATAAACATGCTTACATTTCAACTGAAAAAAAACAAAATTAACAGTTGAGAAAATGATGTATATCTTTTGGAGTAGTCTCGATGTCTATCTTTTATAATCTCTTTAATCTCTTCACTGTATTTCAAAACAGATTAGACAACTTTTTCTGAACAAGTGTTGTATTTCAAAATTGATATGTACAATTTTCTTTTGAACAAGTGCTTATACAGTGCGAGATATATTTGATTACTCAATATCACATATTGCTGAGCAATTTATTCTTTTAGCATTTAGAAATTTTGCATCCATACTTTGCCACATCCTTAGTTTCTTCTCCCTAGGTCTCCAAATGAGTTACTAATTTCGATTATAAACATCTCAATGCATCAAGTAGTAGTTTAGGTAATCCAGGATCCATTGTTCCGTTGTGTTAAAAGGATTGCTACTTTCTGAATTTTTTGCTTGCTGACACAAAATATAATAATCATGATCTTTTTGAGCAGCTTCTTTAATATGTTCTTTAAAAGCAATTTCTTCTTCAGTAAATGAGATCTCATAAATACAATTCATCTTCCTACTCAAGGAATCCTCTACCCGATTTTCCTTTCCCTTTCAAATTTTTAATTTCAATTTCAAATTCTCTTAGAAACGAATTCCAACATGCTTGTCGAGCGTTTAAAATAAGTTGATCGAAGTAATTGGTCAAACTATTGTGGTACGTCATTAATATGAATCATTTCCAAAGTAAATAATGTCGCCACATTTTTTTAGTGTGGATGACTACAGTCAACTCTAAATCGTAAGATGAATATTTCTGCTCATGTTTCTTCAGTATCTAAGACTCGCAGGTACAAATCTCCCCTCTTGCATTAATACACCCCCTACTCCCTCCTTATAAGCATCCGTACAGACAGTAAACTCTTTGTCTAGGTCAACGATTCTTAAAACAAGGGCAGTAGTGAGTAGGTTCTTCAACTAATAAAAAGTATTTTGACATTCATTAGTCCATTTAAAATCTCTCCCCTTATTTTGCAAGTTGGTGATGGGGTAAGTTACTTTAGAAAAGTCTTCAATAAACTGTCTATAGTATACTACAGGTCCCATGAAAGACCTTATATCTACCAAATTTCTAGGAACATGCCATTCCATTATAGTTTTTATTTTTTGAGATGTAGTGTGATTTCAACCTTAATAATAATGTGTCCCAAATACGGGATTTGATATTTGTAGAACTCACATTTAATGTATTCCACGTATAGTTGATGTTCCCTTAAGGTTTGCTAGAGAAGGTGTAGGTGTGTTTTATGCTCTTCTATATTTCATGAATATACTATTCATAATACACATAAAGGTTGTAGGAGCATTAGTTAATCCAAAGGGAAGCACTATGACTCGTAATTCACATAACGAGTTCTGAAGGTTGTTTTGTGTATATCTTCCTCCTTGATTTTTATTTGTTGATATCGAGATCATACATCTATCTTAGAGAATATCGTAGCTCCTTTACCTGATCAAATAAGTCATCAATATTGATCATAAGTTTATTTAATTATTTTTAGTCAATGAACAATTGCATGGTTCTATATTTCTTTTTAACGAACAATATCGGAGCTCCCTGAGGCGATACACTCGAGAAAATATATTTTTTGTCAAGAAACTCTTGTAGCTGCATTTTGAGCTCTGTCAACTCCTAAACACTCATCCTCTAGGGTGCTCTACATACCATGGAAACACGTGAAATAAGTTCAATTGTAAAGTCGATATCCCTCTTAGATGGCAATCCAGAATGTTTTTCGGAAAAATATCAAAAAAATCTTGCACTATTGGTAAATTTTCTAAGATGGTAGTATCTTCTTAAAATATTTGTATCCTACTTGTACGGCATAGATCTAACACCCCTTTCTAATACATTTTTATATCTATGAGGTTGTAATTAGTCGCAATTTCAAGGGTCTCCTTACTCCATGAATCTCTTGTCATATTCCTTCATCATTCAAGTAATTAATTGTTTTATGCTGCAATTTATAAGGGACCAATGCCTTTCCAACTAGTCCATGCCAATTAGGATGTCATACGATCTTAACGACAAGATATTTAAGTTTTCTACTATGGTTTGGGCTACCAATTCTACTGGGAAGCTATCAACATTAGCAAACATCCTCCTCTTTTCCTTTGTGGCTAATTGTACCAGCCACAAATTTCAGAATTTGGTAGTTTGTAATTGACATTTTTCTACTATTCAAGAACTTAAGTAACTCAAACTACTACCCAGATCAATCAAAATAGAAACAACTTGGTAAAATAATTTACCTTCAAATTCCACCATGTTCGATTGGTATTCCTCCTGGTGATCTTCTAACGCCGCATTGATACTGGGAAAACTCCTAATGACTTGTCCTACCGTGGATGCTTCTTCGATTTGCGTCACTCATTCTGTTATTTCTTGTAGGGGTAGTTTTTAACATAATGTGGTTACCCACATCCCCAACAATGTAAGGGGGTCTAACATTAGGTTCTTTTCCCAACTTTCTAGGTTGATAAGAGAGATTTAACTCCTCCTGCATCTTGGGCTTTTGTTATGTTTTTCTAGTATACTTATTTTATTGAGTCTTGTAAGTTCCTTTAAAATTTGTAGACTTTCCACTGTTAAAATTGTATGAAGTTTTAAATCCCTTCTTATCAGTCCCTTTTTTATTTCATTACCATTTTTTCACATTTGCTGGTAACATATCTGTGCTTTTCAGATAACCTCATCCATCGTTTTTGGGTCATCGAACTCCAAATGTTCCTTCATGAACACAAGTGGGCTGCTAACAAATCTTTGTACTTATGATTTTTCCTCACAAATATAAGGAACATAATGTACTAGAGAAGTGCATT
Organism: Pinus albicaulis; assembly: GCA_034641835.2. Lineage (NCBI taxonomy): Eukaryota > Viridiplantae > Streptophyta > Pinopsida > Pinales > Pinaceae > Pinus > Pinus albicaulis. Next base: position 1,747,518,862 of record CM076575.1, on the reverse strand, counting down.
TTGTTATAAATGCATCCGTAGAAAGGTTTCCCAACTCTAGGTGATGAAATTGCTTTTTCTTTTCATTATAAAATTTCTTTGGTAAATACTTGTCATTAAAATATTTCTGGAAATTGTCCAAGGTAACTTCTTGTTCATCAATTCCTCGTACAATTTTGACTTCCTCCCACCACAAAGTGGCATTGTCCTGCAACTTGTAAATGGTCAGATGAACCTTTAGATTATGAACACACTCACTTTGAAAATACGTGTTCATATGAATAAGCCAAGCTTTTGCAGCTTCTTCTTGTTCCCCATCGAACATTGGGGGTTTAATACTTTTCAATTTGACCGGTAACTTAGTTTTCTATGTCTGAGATCCTTTATGATCTGAAACATTATCAAAATCCTCCTCTTGGGTTCCTTGTAGTTCTGGGTTACAATTTCCTTGTCCATGTAACTCTTCATGTTTTGGGCTTGGAGTTGTCGTTAATTTTTCCTATCAGAGAGCCTTTTCACAATATTTTCTTGTTCCTCCATAATCCTTTCATTGTCATCTCATATCCTAGCCATATAATTTTTCAACTCCTGTACTGTTTCCAAAATTGCAACATTAGTCTTCTGTGATTCTTCTCCCAATTGCATCCACATTTCTGGGTGAGTTTCTTCAATTGGTAGTGGTCCAATGCTTACTGTTGGTCTAACCGATATGGATCTTATTCTCCTCATGATTTATTCCTTCTATCACTATGTTAACACAACATTTTTTGTTATTCTCTTGTCAACCGAAATAGACCACAATTATATAAATTGTGCTCTGACACCATTTGTCACATCTCTAACCACTGATTAATACAAACATGTAAAAATAACATAAAATAAAAAAAAAATTATTTACAATTCCGAAACATAACTATATTTCATATTGGATTGCAAGTTTACATTGTCCATTCGACCCATATTAACAAGCTAATGTCACAGTTCTAGTTCGATCTTTCCATCAGTAATAACATTTTTTTACTGTGTTTCTTTTCAATTCATTTTTCCGAATGTGGACATAGCGGTGTATTGTATTTTCCAGCACCACCAATTCCTCTTAAAGGTAAGGTGTAATATTATGCTTGATTAAATTTGATATATATATGGTTTTCCTATGTTTCGTGCCCTAAGTGCATTGAGAACTTTCTAGATTCACCCGAAGTGATCTACCATCCCACACTTGTCATCTTGCGATTGGAATTGGGGTTCTGATCGAGTTGGATATCAATGATATGGGTTCATCAGAGGTGGGTTCCACTTGGTAACAGTCACCCCTTTTGAGCATTCTCCACCAAGTTCATTCGATTTGGAGACCGGAATGACCTAACCTCTACAACTATTAGGGTTAGCATTTTGAAGCATGGAGTTTATGTTTTATGATCCACAATGTCTTTTGATGGCGTAACAGGTTACAACCATGGCATGGTTTTCTACTGGAATAACCCATTAACTCCAGTTTCTCGGTTCTGAGGTAACAATTGAAAACGTTGGTTGAGATTTTGTTTGTTTTTCCCTAGAGTTGTATCCTACTTTGGCAGCCTCCAACTAATTCATTTCAATTCTGTAAGTGCAAGTTATTTTATGTGTTACGACTAAAGAGACTGGAATCTATTTTTTATACCAATCATCACAGGTATTCCATAATTCTACCTAGAAGTCTACTTATTTCTAATTGTGGTTTTATGGTAACACTTGAGCTCTTGAGATGTACGTACAGAGGATCTCTGGAGGGATTTCACATCATATTTCTCAGGTAAGAATTAAATGGACCTGTAGGTACAAAGGATCTCTAGAGGGATTTCACATCTTATTTCTCAGGTAAGAAATAAATTCCCTCTCAACCTATAATTCTCACTCGTAATTTCTTCTATTCTCACTTGCTCACGTGTCTATTTGAAAGTATGGCTGACTCACCAGGGTTTTATCATTGCTACTTTGGCACTTCTATTCCTAGAGTTCGTGAACCGACGACACATGTATTGGACGATTTTATTTCTCCAAAGTCATGTCATTTCAGTTCTTGTTATTTGTGAAGAAAGTATTCTTGTAATTGGGGGAAATTCCCTAGAAGTGAGGGTTCAATGTTGAAGAGTTTTCCTTTAACGACCCTTGTCGAGAGGGTGGAAAAGGATTGTTTGATTTTGGCTAAATGTTGTGGAGAGTGTTGGAATATGTAATTCCTACTTGTCTTCAGGTGTGATTTTCTCTATGTATAGAGTATGTTCCTATTTGATAGGTTAGTTCCTAGTTTTGTGTTGAGGTTGAGATATTCTCTTAACCAAATTATTGTGCGTCTAAGATAGCTTCTCTATCTTGAGGCAATTCATCTTGTATATATGTAACTTTATCTAATTAATGGAAATAGAGCTTGTATGCTCAGTTTCTAAGTTGATATCATAGCTTCAGGTTGAAGCTATGTAAATATCTAAGTGTGTGAAGCTTAAAGTCATTCTTTGAAGTCGTGGAAGGAAGCTGAAGGGCATGTTGGAAAGGCACCAGTGTGCATGCTAGTTGCTGCGGAAAAAAATAGAGCCTACATTCGATGCTGCCAGGATCCTTTGACCCTGCACTGCCACCGTAGCGGCTGGGGTTCGATCCAGAGACCGTCCACTAAGAACCGTCTACACCGCAGCTTGGCAGGTGTGCCATTTTCTAGTCCATAGCAACCCCACGGCCCCGTGCACGGGATTCACAGTTCTCCTGAGTACGAAGATCAAACAAAAAATTCAAGTTACTGGACATCTGATCGCCTTCTGACTTCCAAAATAATGCAGGACGAAGTTCGAATGACAAATTCAAGTTATTGAGACAACGAACTTTTGAACTCAAATATTTTTGGTGGCAGGACTTCTGATAGTCCTCGGACCTCTGATATGTTTGGTTGCAGAACTTCTGATATTTTTGGTTGCAGGAGGAAAGTTCAAACGACAAATTCATTTTACTGGTAGTAATGAAATAAAGTGTGAGAGCACGTAGCACGCTTCAAACATTAAATACCATAAAGAGGTTTTTTTTTTCTAAAAAATATAATAAAGTGGTATGCAACATCCAGCACAGACTATTCATAACTCTCTTGGACATGGCCGCACAAAAAAATATGCGCTCCACCATCGCTCTTGCAAGTTCATTTTATGGATCGGTTTAGGCTCCGAATTCGTCACCCCCAACTGTTTTTCATTCTCGTGAACGATGATCAAATCCTGGGGACTCCCGATGAATGGATGATCAGGTCACTTATGGTTTAAATTAGCTGTTGCGTCACTTATGGTGGCTGTCATGGAGTGTTGAGAGGGCGAATTGAATCCCGTGTATGTAGTCTGGGAGATCTAGAGCAGATATGCTCCCTGCGTAAGGTTGTTTGAGGCTTGACGATGGAAGTAGCAGTAGAGTGGGGGAGATCTGTGAGAGCCTGAGGTGAATAATTAATTGCTACATTTTTTTTTTCTTCATAAATGTGTCTCATATAAGAAATTGTTAATTACATGCACCAGAATTAGACATGGATAGAATTGTCAGTTTGTTGAGAGGTCATTTGTTGCTCGTCACAAGAGATAGGGGCACTAAGCCCTGCATGACACAGAAGCCACAGTCTACAAGGTTCTACTATTGAAGAGCTTCCAAAGGGAGGATTACCGCCTGCATGGTAACGGGGTTGTTGGAGCTCGTAAGAGGACTGAGTGGAGTCGAAATATGGAAGCAAGACAAAACCAGATAAGCTTGACCTTTTAACAAAATGTCTATATTTTTAGATATTTTTGATTCTAATGATGATGATGATGATATTCTCATGTTGGAATTTGGAGGCATTAGCATGAGTAGTATTTTTAAGTCTGTAATTTTTTCAGAAAAACAATGTGAGTCTGTTGATGACCACGAGAAACAAGAGGCACAATATGCTGTGCAAGATACTGATATTAAAGAGTCACGAGTTGCTCTTCAAGAAGGATGTAAAGAGGAACAAAGTGTTGAAGATCAATTCGACGAACCACATGAAGCTGATTGTGAAGACATGGCAGAAGAAGACAGAGATGGAGAGAATTTAAAACGTGATAATCTCATCAATATTTATGTGTGTGCAGATGACAACATTGTTGAAATTTACATGCGTGACACCAGAAATGGTGAAAGAAAACAGTTTCCTATTAAGCCTATCATAATTTTCAAAAGGGCGAGGATAAGCGTTCAAGCTTTCCATCACTGGGGAAGAAATGAGGCGAAGATACATCACTATCTCATGAAAAAGAAAGTGAAGATGAAGCCTCATCCACGAATGAAAAAATATGGTCTCAAAAGCATAAATACCAAGATGAAAACTTTGTTACCAAGTTTTTTATGTCTTTTTATCATTGTAAGCCTAGCTGAGACTAGACTAGTGGGCGTATGTTATCATATGTTATTGCTCTATACCCTTTCTCCATTATGGGGGAGTGTTAGAAATTAATGGAGAAAGTTCAGTTAAGATAGGATCAAGATTCTAATTCTAGATCTCAGATCCTAATATTTAGGGAGTGGTTCAAACCACCTGATAGTGAGAAAGCCTATATGTACTAGGTTGTTCTCTTGATTCATTGTATCGAAGCCCATTTGGGCCTAGCCTTGGCCCCTCCTAGGCTGAGGGAAATAAGAAATAAGAGAGTGTTGTTTTTAGTTTTTTTTTTTTTTTGGTTTGTCCATCTGAGAAAGAGCGTTTCCTACCTTAGGAGCGCTATGTGAGGAGCGATTGGTAGCATTCATTTTAGATCTGTAGTGCATATTAGTGGTGGTAGAGAGTTGTCGAAGATTTGAAGTGGCTATGGCATTTATAAATTCTGGAGTAGTTGCTCAACTAGAGATCATGCATCTGCTTGCAGCTTGAAGGCTGATCGGTGGCAGAGAAATGGCTTAGATCGAATGCTGCAAGTCGTGGAGCAGCATCTGAAGGTTTGTTGGGTGTTAACCGTGAGATGGATATATAACCGTATGGTGGATGTGAGGAAATTTGTGTGTTGTGACATTGCTACATGCATCGTGGTCTTCTTGTAGCGAATTGATTTGGCACAGAAGAAGCATGACGTGGTGTGGCAGAAGTTGTTAGGGACTGGCTTGAATAACCACACGACGATTGATTAGTATTTGATAGAGCATTGGGTGGATGTGGATGCCACTGATCACACTGGTCATACTGCTTTCATATTTTTTTAAATTTGTTTAATACCCGTGAGGAAGGTTGTATATAAGATGCCCAAATATTAAACAACATTAAGGCGGTTTAGCTGTAATATTTGATCATTCTCATGCAAAATTTGTGCAGAAAATGGCTCGTAAGCCTTGCAAGAGACAAAAGGGAGATGTTGAAACTTGAAGAGGAGCACATTTATGAAGATACAAACATCTCAGCCCCACCATTGAGATTCGAACTAGCACTGAAGGAGTGAGATAGTCTCTGCGTAGGACTTTTAGCACTGAATGCATTGCATCAGAGTGAAAAGAATATTGGAGGCTGAGCCTGGAGAGCTTGCGTGGAGTCAGTGGAGCGCCATAGCTGCAGCAGTTTACGTGAAGGCCCTCACACAGTGTTGTCTCATTTTTTTTATGTAGCCAGGATTGACTGGCATTCGAGGATGAGAGGACAAGGATTTGGATAATTGTCATGTAAGTAAATGGTTGTTGTGTTTGCTGCATATTAGTTCATTGATAATGTGAGTGCTCGGTGGTTGTATTTCAAGAAGATGGATGAGGCCACCGAGAAGGGCTGAGTCCTCGAATGCTGAGTATTGTGAACATGGCCTTATGTAGAGAAGAGGCCAATGGATGATTGGGTCTTCTGCAGGTGTCAGAAGAGGTGTGGAAGCACGTGGAGTTGTTGGGAGGCTTTCGGCTTCCTTTGTTTCGGATTGGCCTGGTTGAAGGTCGAACACACTTCTATCATGTTTGGAAGTCTCCTGTGTCGGCACTAGATGTCCATCGACGATGACAAAGTGCTGAATATGGTGCAATGAGCATGGATTTTTGTTGTGTTAGTTGCGTTACTATGGTGACGTTATTGCAGATCCGACCTGTGTGTCGATGCATGCTCTAGAGAAGAGCTGGTAAGCCTTAATGGCTTGTGGCCCCTTTGTGGCTGGAGAGCCTTCATGGCGGTGATAAGCCTGGGTGGCTGGAGAGCCTTCGTGGCAGTGATAATCCTTTGTGGTTGTGATAAGCCTTTCATGGCTGTGATAAGCCTTTGTTGTTGTGATAAGCCTTCATGGCTGAGCTGAGCCTTTACGGTTGTGGTGAGCCTTCATGGGTGTGTTGAGCCCTTCGTGGCTGTGTTGAGCCTTTCTGGCTGTGATAAGCCTTGGTGGGTGAGTTGAGCCTTGGTGGCTACGTTGTATCTCCTCAACGCTAAGCACCTGAGCGGTGGAGGTGAATTATTGCATGTCGAAATGTGAACTAGCAAGCAAGTGAAAGGGTGTTGCTCATGCATGTTCATGAAGCAACATGGAGCGATCAGTTGTCAGTTATCTGGTAGGGATCAGATCAAAGACAACGTGTAGTGTATGATGTTGGATCTACTGACAACAACAGTGTGGGCAGTGTTCTGGTGAACTGAAATTCAGGGCAGTCTGTCCGCAGCAGTGAATGGCATGGCCATGTGTTGACCAGTTCTTCATGGATATTGTATTACTATCATGGTTATCGCTTGTGCTTATATGGTCATTTGGTATTGTTTTTATTTGGTATGGGTAAATATGGATAAGTCTTGGAAATTTGTATAAATATTGAGATTTGCAACCTCAATATAATATCATTTTGTTAGAATTTGCAACTCTAATTGATGACAGGTAAAACATGGAGACCAAGACCAGCTTGCCAAAGTAAAATGAAGATGCCAAAGACTCAAAAGAAGAAAGCCGAAGTAATGGTGTGTTCCACCATATGAAAGTGCGGTGTTTGTGGAGGTGAATGGTATGATGAGCGGCAAAGGAAGATGGAAAATCAAGCTTGTGAGAGTTTGTTTTGTGTGAGTTTCTTGGAATAGACTCGTGACTATGGTAGAGTATGAGTCACAGTTTGTAATTAGAAGCAAATCTACATGTCATTTATTGTTTGTATATGTTGTAAGACCCAGAGAGGCATGCATACCCATTTGTTATATGTTCCCTCTGTCAGAGAGTTTTAACACCCTATAAGAGTGTGTCATGCGGGATGGATACACTTGGGTGGGCCATATTGGTTTTAGACTCTATAAGGTGAAATTTTATATCAAGGGGGAGTTAATCGAGAGGTTGGATGAACCATGTATGTGAAGGATTTCCTAGTAGACTGGCGGTTGTAGCGGTTGGGAGCCCATGCATTTCGGTAGATGGTTGTTCCTTTATATGGAAATCGACAACAGCAAAGCGTAATTACCAAACAGAACCAGTGTAATTACCAAACAGTACGAGTTGTAGATCTTGCAGATAGATATTGAGACAAGTAGTCATTCACGAGGAGTGTTGGAATATGTAATTGCTACTTGTCTTCAGTTGTGATTTTCTCTATGTATAGAGTCTGTTCCTATTTGATAGGTTAGTGCCTAGTTTGGTGTTGAGGTTGAGATATTCTCTCAACCAAATTATTGTGCATCTAAGATAGCTTCTCTATCTTGAGGCAATTCATCTTGTATATATGTAACTTGATTTGATTAATGGAAATAAAGCTTGTATACTCAGTTTCTAAGTGACAGTGAATTGTATATATACAATTAGGGGTTTATTGTGGAATATATATTTGCATCTGTAATGTGTTTACAAACTCGGTAAAAGAATATAGACTCCTTGTATTTTAAATGAAATCAATCTCCTCGTAAAGGAGGATTTTGCACGCATGTGTCGACTATTTTCTCCTTGCAAGCTCATATATAGATTTACTCATATATAGATTTACTTATGGTATATGTAAATTCTGGTTCTAGATTTTGTTTTAGTCTCAAAATAGTTTCATAGCAGAATAAATGTGTTATCTATATGGTCAAGGTTCTTGCTTCTGTTTGCCGTTGTTTTTACTGTTATTGTTAGTAATTATTTCTCTATTAAATTTTATGTCGATTACTGAGTATATACATATTCAGTTACTACTTATTTTGTTATATGTAATGGCCTTCTGCAAGGATGTTGGGACTATCTCTCGGTTTCCAACATGGCTTGGACAGGAGACTCTGGATGGAGTGATAGCTAAAAGCTTACCTAGTTTAACTATTTCGGTTCATCCTCATTTCAACCTCAGATATAAATCTTATTCCTTGAACTTATTTTGCATTATGAAAAAACCCATTTATATTTAAAAACAAACGTCTATATTTTTCTTTTATAGAACATAAAAACAATGTTTCATAGTTCAATAAACCAACATAAATACACAACACATATTCCACTCATTTATTACTGTATAGTCCCACAACTATATTGTCTGTTCCACCCAATCACGAGATCAGTCTAGCACTGCATCTACCCCTGAGCTCTCATCATTGCAAGATTAATTCTTGTAGACAATACTGGAGCGACTATCTGATCGAAACCAGACGTAGTCGTGTGCAATCACATCTCGCTAACGAGCATGTAATATTTTCCTTCTTCCAGTTCTTTTTCTTTGGTTTCCTAAGGTACCTCTACCCTCTTGGTTTATTTTTTATTTTGAATTTATTTCTCAAAAGAGAAGTTACTGGAAAGTAACCACCAGACCGAGAACTGTCTAACTTCTTCAACACGTGAGGCTCGATTGTCATTTTCATTCCATGTAACTTATAGACGCCATAAAATAAATAAATTTAAGTCCTTATTTTCCTAATTATAATGTGACTGTTATAAAATGTGAAAAAATATTATCATGTTGTTTGTTGTTCCCTTTTAAACACAATAATTCACTATGCAAACTTACGAGGAGATATTACATTAATAAATTAAAAAAGAGTCCAATTTTTTTCAAAAACTTGTATATCATTTTACATTTTGATATAAAATAATTTATCCCGATTTTATAGATCTAAAATTATTTTACTGTTAGAATCTTGGTGATTCTTAAAAAAGAAAACAATGTTAAATCCTTACAATTGTGAATCATTTTAAAATATGTAATTAAACATTTGTTAATTTGCGTATTAAACACCAATACAATTTCATAAATAGATTTTCTTTGTTAATATTATCCAACCATCAACATTGTCATATGTACTTGTATCTAAACTACTTATAATTTCATGTAGGAAAAATAAAAGTTGGTGTAACCACCAATATACCATAGAATATTCATTGGAAAACTAATATTATGGCATGCCGGTTCAGATTAGGGATTTAAGGATAATGGAAATGCAATTTAGTGAGGATTTCTAAACTGAATGATTGGTGTATATATATTTGGCGTTTCAGCTAACCAAGTTACATTTTGGGGGGTGGGTTGTGGGAGAGTTAGCGATGTGAAGAGATATGTCTAAATGTGAAATTGGGTTAAACTTTTTGCTTTATTTTAGAAAAAACTTTCATTTTTCTTCTTCTTCAATTTTCTGTAGGCTAAAACAAATTTTTTGTTTAGAATTTCATTTTTCAATAAAAATAAAAGTTGTTAGAAATTTTATTAGCTTTCTATTACTTATTTTTTGGAATTTTTTATACACATTTGATATCTCAACTTAGCGTTTCTTTGAGTGTGTATTTTTTAACAATTAAAGAGTTCATAAGAAGTCATGTTAATACGCAATGTTGTATTTTTTGAAACTTTGTGTTTTTCAGAAAAAAAATGTGTTACAACAATCTAGACGCAGTCTACTTCGGTTTCGTCATATTTACAAATCCAACGGATGCATATCATAATTACTAGAATTGTTTGAATTGGTCCAATATGAAAAATCTGCATATTTTGCATATGTTTCATGACGCAAGAAATTTCTTAACATATAAATTATAAACTAAAATTTTAAAAACTACCCATTAGAGATGACAGACCAATGTAATGCACCATAATTTTTTCATTTTTTTTTACAATGTATTTTGGAAGATAGAGAATTATGATTTCATTGAATCATAATGATCTTCAGAAATTGTTTGCACCCGTTTTATTACAAAATTAATTAAAAATAGTAAATATTTATGAAATTTCATAAAAGTTGTATTTCCTAAAAGTAGATTCAATTCTAAAAATGCTTGTCTTGGTTCCGACAGTTAATTCAGAATGTTTCATGGAGTTTAATCGGTCCAAAGTTGAAGATACGTATTCAGAGTTTGGCTCTGCGTAATTGCTGACGCGTTAGTTCGGTCGAATTGTTTTTTTCTTTGATGGCTTGTCAAGTCTGACGACATAAAAGTTCATCCCAATTTTGCATAAAAGTTCGGCTGAACTTTAACCCAATTTTCCATCGGCCGGAAAATACCACGGAGCCCCTTTAAAAAACCATTTCGCAGCAATATAAATAGCCATGAAATCATTCATTATTTTTGCATATTTTCGCACATTTGGTCTGATTTTAGAAAGGTCTTAGTTTGATTTTGCAAATAATTGTTTTGGGTTTAAGTAATTTTCTTGAAGGTACATTCAAAGAACATTTTTGCGAAGGATTGTTTTGGGTTTAAGGACTTTTCTTAGAGGTACATTCAAAAGACATTTCTTAGAGGTATGTGATACATTTTTTGGATGTTTTTTGGGCTTCATTTTTTTTGAAAGTATGTATTTGGGTTTAATTTTCATTGTTTTCGAAAGTATGGATTTGTGCTTAATTTCGAAATAACTCTTTTTGGACTTAATATTCAAAGGACATTTTTTGGACATTTTTTGGAAGTATCTTTTAAAGTGATATTTTTTTAGAGGCTTTTCTGAAATATTTTTTAAAGTGACATTTTTTAAGAAGTTGGGATTAATTTTCAATGGACAATTTTTGGAGGCATTTTTTGAAGTGACATTTTTTAGAGTACGTGTTTTGGGTTGAAGTAAATATTTTATAATGATTTTTTAAAATGAGTTTTTGTCTAACTTTTTAAATTAATTTTTTTTGTAGGACTTGGAAAGAAATATTTTTATCTTTGTTTCATTTTTGTAAGACATTTTTTTCTCGGATTTTTTAAAGTAAGTGTTTTGGATTGATGTATTTTTTGCAAAATTTTTAAAATGAATTTTTTTAAAATTAAATCTTTTGTGATGTTTTTTTAATTGAGTTTTTGTCTAAATTTTTTAAGGAAATTTTTTGAACTTCATACTCTATTATCATGGGAAATCGAAGAAATTGTACGAGAAAATATGATCGAAAAAGAGACCCTCAGGAACGTAGAGAAGAGACGAGACAATCTCGCAAAAGAAAGACAGAAGCACTCTCAAATATTGAAGGGGAAAATCAACCTCAACTAGAAGTTGAAGCAAGTATGTAAATGTAAATATTATGAGTTTGATATATTTAAAGTTTTCCTTGTGTAAAATGTGAAGCTTAATTTTTATTTGCTGAACTAATGTGAAAAATATTTTGCAATGTAAACATAAAGAGATATTCCTCAAAACATTGATGATGAGATACAAAATTTTGAAAGAGAACGTGAAAGAGATATTGAACCAATGATTGAAGATGATGAAAATGTTGAAAGAAATTCAAGTGAATAAATTGAATCATAAAGCATATATATATATATATATATATATATATATATATATATGTTGAACACATGCACGTATTATTGAAATTACATATATATTTATTGATTTAGTTATTTATTGAATATGTAAACTTATTATGTACTATTCATTCAAATATGTACAGATGAAACCATCTTCGATGATGAGATGTTAGAAAATGTTGACACTGACAGATATGGATATAAAAGAGCTGACCATTATATCTGATATCGTGTTAACCACATTTTTTATACATACGTCATAAAGGATAATGTGACAGTTCAAGCCCAAATGTTGAAAGGTCTCCTAAAATTAAGGAAATGAAAAGAATCTACGACTTTATTGGGTATTCGAAAATCAACCAAAGATAAAAAAAAATGAAGCAAAATGTGATACAAAATATAAATAGTGCTATAAATTTAATTAGAAGATCTAGACAGATTTTTTTTTTCAGTTATATGTAAAGCAATACATATGGCAGCAGTTTCATAAAGTACTAAAGATAATCACTTGGTAAAATCTATGGCACGAGCATTAGGAACCTCACAAAAAACTTCCCACAAACATCAAAAATTTTGGTTGCAAATAGATGTAAATGATGAACTCACTTGTTGGAGAGCTATTTTTAGGCAACCATACAAATATAGACTTGGAGAAAATGTTAAAAAAATAATATATGAATATTGGAAGAACAATTCATGTGTTTCGCCAACTACAAAGCATGTGACGCAAAGAAGAATAACATGAAACAAGTATGAACAACATGAAAAACATTTCTTGGAAACCACTCAGATAGAGTTGTTTAACAAGTTCAAAGAAGAGAATCATGAAATTCATGTGTCAACCAGTGCTTCTGTTCAACAAAAACCATGGTATGTAAAACCTATCACCGTACGCGACACTTGTTGTTGTCGTTATCATGTGGAATTTGAGGTATATTATGACACATTCCTTAATTTTGGTAGAACATTTTGGAAGGATTCACCTCCTCGTTCCACTATCCGTGATTTTATATCTCAAATTCTATGTGAAAGAAAAAGCGATGAACTATTTTACGAAAAGAAATGTGTTGGTGGTAAGAAATGCAATGATTGTGGAAATTTGACTAAATTTAAAAACAAATGTTATATTGATATAAATCATCAATCATTGTCCAACATGAAAGTGAAATGGAAGAGATATGGATATATCCATACATCGATTCAAGGTGAAAATAGTGCTTAAAGAATTGAATTACGAGAAGAAGAAATTTTGCAATTCAAAAAAATTCACATAGAGCTCGATGGCAAGACTTGCAATTCAAAAAATCGCGTGAAGTTTTTCCACCAGGGACCATTTTGTCAGTAATTGATTTTACAGAAAAACTACACATTTGTTCTAAAAAAGAAATTCAGAGTGAATGCTATCACTCTGACCAAGTCTCGATGCTCATCCATATTCTATATAGACATGATGAACAAAACATCGATCATATATAAAGAACCTGTGAAAATTAACATGTTATTAAAGAATATCAATTTTATATCAGTGATAATCGTATACATGATACATATTTTGTACAACACTATTTTGGAAAGAGTTATGACTCATTGAAAAGTCGTGGAATGACATTCAATGAACATTGGATATGGTAAGATGGATGTCCAGGTCAATTGAAATCTGCATGATCATTCTTTTGGTTGTGTTTTCTTCATAAGAAAACCTGCATTAAACATTGTTGAAATTTCTTTGAGACTAGTCATGGAAAAGGAGAACATGGCGGTGCAGGGACATGCATAAAATGAGCACTTTGAAGATATCAAATGAACCCCTTTGCAAGCCAACTTGTGGAAGCTAAAGAAGTTGTTCAATGGTGCATTGCTGCTATAAGCCATGGGATTAACCAATCAAGGGAAGTGAGAAGGTACATTCAATTTAATTTTTATTGGATATCTAATTTTAAATAGTGTACATTTATCACAATTTGATTATCTTTGATTGATTATCATTGATTGTATTTTGATATCATATTTACATTCTTCTTTGAATTTTCCATATAAATTTTTTTTTGGCATATTGGGATTGAAAAAGTAGATAGATCAATTGGAAATGACGTTGAAACAATAAAAGGAACTCAAAAATTGCATTCAATTAAAACAAAGTTGTCCAAAAATGTATTTGCATTAGATAAAAAAAAATATTCTTGTTTTTGTCATGTTTGCATAGACAACACAGAATGCAATGACGTTTGTGAAAAAAAAATGCATGTAAAATACTAGAAACACACAGAGCTAAATACAAGGGGAAAAATGTCCGTTGCAATGTTTGAAGAAATGCAATCAGAGGAGACTACAATATCATCCGATGGTCATCGAGTTTTTGATCTTGTTAGAGAAGGTAACATTTGAATTTCTTTCTAATGATAAATATCTAGATATAAATTTAAATACATAAGGTTGTTAAGTTTGTTTTATTGTGCAGGATATGTTTTTGCCGTAACTACGCCTGCTAACAATGATGAAAATGTGAAGTATTATTTGATGCATTGCACTGAATGAAAAATGAAATTATTAGAAAACTACAATGATCACAGGTTTCCATATGAAAGAGGATCTATTATACTCAAAGGTTATTTTTTCAGACAAACTAATCAAAGTGGGGATTTTGTTTACTTTGAAGACTATGAACCTGATTTCAAAATTTGTCAATATAGTCACTTGGTGTGTGCAACATGCATAAAGTTAATAGAGGTTCAATCAAAGAAAAAAGAGAAAATTAAGAAATGAGAAATGTGAAAATCCGATCATGAATGGATCATTGAAGATGGCATTCCATTGGAATTTTTTTGATTGACTAGCCCAACAATTTCTTCTCTTTGGATTATGTTTTAGAACTTCCATAACTCAACTAAAATTGAGCTACCTTGTCATGTTATCTGTGCAAGTGTTTGCACATGTACAAATTGTTTTGGTACATGCACACTAGGATCAACTGAAAGTAGCTTTTCTATACATGCATTGATGAAAAATGTTGCATGTATTGGATATATATGTGTGTGTGTGTGTGTGTTATAGAATGCAATTAAATGTTCAAGTAGTTTTACTATATGTGCATTGATGAAAAATGTTTCACGTACTGAATATATATGTTCTAGAATGCAACTAACTGAAAGTAGTTTTTCTATGTGCATTGATGAAAAATGTTGCGCGTACTGGATATATACACGAACTGAATGTGACTAGTTTTTCTCGTGGGATTTTCTAGTAAAAAGTATGTAATGTAAATAAATCATCCACAGCATAGTTTTGTACGAAGATTCCTTTCAGATAATAGACTCGGAGAAGTTCCCCGAATTTTGGTGGGATTTGACCCGCATCTCTATTCCTGATAGAAAATATAGTACAAAATTTATCTGTCCAATGGTTGAATATGTTCTAGACAATTACCTAAAAGTAGCTTTTCTATGTGCATTGATGAAAAATGTTGCACGTATTGGATATAAATATATGTTCTAGAATGTAATTAATTGTTCAAGTAGTTTTCATATGTGCATTGATGAAAATTTTTTCACATACTGAATATATATTTTCTAGAATGTAGTTAACGGAAAGTAGCTAAATTCTATAGCCATTGATGAAAAGTAACTTAATTCTATTGACAGTGATGCAAAATGTTGAAGTACTGGATATATATGTTCTAGAAAGAAATTAACTATTCAAATAGCTTTTCTATGTGCATTGATGAAAAATGTTGCACATACTAGATATATATGTTTTATAATGGAATTAACTGAAAGTAGTTTTTCTATACATGTGCATTGATGAAAAATACTCAATATATATACATTATAGATTTCATTTTTAAAATCTTATGATTTTTTTCAACACATATAATAAGACCTAGAATCTTATGATATATATATATATATATATATATATATATATATTGTACTTCACAAAATTACATCACATGCCAAATGTACTTCAGCCATACAAAACTTGAATTTTAAAAACTTTTTGATTATATCACAACATTACTTCACATGCCAAATGTAGTTCAAAACCAAAAAATTAATTTATAGATCACAACAGTACTAGTAGTTCAACTATCCAAAACTTAAGTTTTAAAAACTAAACAAATTATAATGCAACATTACTTCACATGCCAAATGTACTTCAACCATCCAAAAATTAAGTTTTAAAAACATTATATATCACTTTCACATGTACCAAATGTAGTTCACATAAAATATGTTGAAAATTTATAGATCTCACAAGTATCAAGTATCAAGTAATATATATGAATGCATCTAGATAATATATAAAAAAGTAAATTTAAGACTACAAATCTCAATAAAATCTAGAAATCATCCATCAAATACAGATGGATGTAGTGTCTTTCCCATCAAAGTCTCAATCCGTGAGCTATCCTGCAAAGCATGGGGAACTTGTACACATGCACGTACACACATTAAAATTTGATGTTTTAAAATTGAGTGAGAATATATAGAACTTCATGTAAAAACAAAATATAAAAAAAATCATGCAATACCTCATGGGGTTCCCTCTCCATTTGTTTCTCGTCAGCTACAACTTCCCCCATGGAAACATCTCCAACAATAAACTGTACAATAGACATGTAAAGATATATATATATATTAAAAATTTTCAAATGAAAATGCATATATATATATATATATATATATATATATATATATATATAAACTTATTTTCAATAATATTAAAAAAAAATAGACAACTTGTTCAAATGGTTGAAATGTTGTGGATGTTCCTATCTCCATTGCTAGAATCTGTGGAGAAAAGAAATCCTCTATAGAAACCTAAAATTAAAAATTTTAATTTAAGTATAAAATAACTCAAGATCAAGATCTCAATTTATAATAAAAATTTTTAACTTCAATTTATAAATTATAAATTAAAAACATATATATTTAAAAGTGAAAAATTGAATACTTCTGTAGGTTGATTTGGCACATCTCGTAAGAGAGACTCCAAAAGAAAATCTCCAAAAACCTAAAATTCAAAAAATTTAAAATAACTCAAGATATAGATATATCTCATTTTTTAATGGAACTTTTTGAGGTGGAATATATATAACTTAAAAACATATAAATTTTAAAAGTGAAAGATTTTCCATACTTGTTGTGAACTTGGCACATCTCCTAAGGAAGTAGAAGGTACATCTCCTAAGGAAGAAGAAGGTACCGCCATCCCAAAAGCATCAGATGGAATCAGAATCTGTTAAAACATTTTTTTATATATACATGAAAATGTGTATGTGTTCACAATTATTTATTTTAAAAATATCAAGTTTAAAAAATACTAACATTTTCCAACATATCTTGATGGTGAGACCCAGATTGACTGTTTGAACCTGAGGCTCCAAACGTGATATTAACATTTTCTTCATTCATCAAGCATGACAACTAGAAATGGTGTTAACATATAATAATTTTGTTATATTGATGTACATAAAAATAAATGTATGTATATATATGTATTTATTACAAATTGTATGTATGTGTTAAAATAATTGAATCCTAACCATTAACACATACTGTTCCCGTGCCCTCTTCCTCATGAACAATTAGGTCATGACAACCATTGTAAAAATTCTTTGCATATGTTTTTAGATCTTCAACAATCATGTTGTCAATCTGTTCATCTATATAATACACAAAATTGGTGCATGCATTCTTACGTGCTCTTTCTCAATTCAAACAAACATCAATTCCACCCAATCCAGTGTGAACATTGTTGATGATGGCATCCCTTGCTTCTCGATTAATTTGAGAAGTGGGTTCTATCTCTGACTGCAAAGTTTCGACACGAATAAGTCGAATAACCAATGGTGGCTCAGGACGAGGCAACTCAGCATCATGCCTAGCGCCCCTACGATCACACAAACAACCTTTCCTAGCACCAAAAATTTTAGAGGGAAGGTCATTGTAACTGGGTTTCATTTCCAAAAAGAATTATACATAAAATAATTTTGCAAACTAAAGTGGAACTTCATCATTCCATGGGAGTCTTCCATAAACCGCAATGTGTTTATCATACAGATAGTGAGCTATATCAGGGTGCTTGAAATATTGCACCTTCAACATCTTTAATTCCAGCCCTTCTTTGAAATTAAACATAAACTTTTCCATTGTTGTTGTAACTTTTTCTTTAACAGCCTCTCATTTATCAGGTCCCATCACTATTTCCTTTCTTTTTCTCATGACATCCACAAAAGTATATGTGGTTGGCCCAAGCTTTTGGTACACATCTATTAGTTGGCCTAGATAATGCGTAACTATTTCCAATATTTGTCGACTCTCAA
Organism: Pinus albicaulis; assembly: GCA_034641835.2. NCBI lineage: Eukaryota > Viridiplantae > Streptophyta > Pinopsida > Pinales > Pinaceae > Pinus > Pinus albicaulis. The sequence continues at coordinate 1,747,500,928 of CM076575.1, read as the reverse complement.
CAAGTAGAGTCAAAGACACGAGATGTCTCTACAATTTTGCATGAAGAATTTGACACCTTTCTAAGGTGCATTGCTACATGTTTCTTTCCCACGGTATATTGGAAATTTTAGCTGAATATGTCGTGGTGTGTGGACAACCTTCTTTTTAAATAAATTCTTCTGCCTACGTCTTTTTTGACAAAAAATTGGAGCATATTCAGCCTCTGCATCAATATATAAATTTTTTCATATTAGAAAAAATACATGTAAACAAATTTTTACAAATTGAATGAAAAAAATATTCAAATTGATGGCAACCTCGATGTGGTTAGCTAGCATCTTGCCCACCCTGAAACTGTTGAGAACCAGAATGACCCTGTTGAGAACCAACACCACCAGTCATTGATTAGCCTCTAGGGGAATAAATATCACCACCTTCACGCAACCTCCTAGCACTTATTGATGACCCTCTAAGGGTATTTTAACCACCAACCTCTCAAGATGAGAGAGAAGCTTCATAAACAAATAAGAATTCATAATCAATTTAAAAATACATTCATAAATATAAATACACATGCATATTCATTGATTAAATGTCGTCAACCATACCATGACTGGGTGAACCATGGGCATGCTCCATGAATGGAGTAGAGACCCTTATCCTCTTATTTCCTAAAAAATAAAAAAATGAAAATTATTAACAACTAATTTAACTCACAAAGTTGATAAAAAATAAATTCCATATGTACACACATGTGTGGAGATTTAAGATCATATTTAAATACCATGAACATCCCTCGATCCCTGGTCCCCCCCTCTCGTAGAGATATGGGATTTTTTTGATATTCGTCATTCATCCTCCATGATATATATATCTATGGCGGGCATTTACAATTATTTTTTTAAATGGATAATTTAAAATAAATTCAAAATAAATTTCAGAAGAGTAATGTAATTTAGTGTACAAAAATTATGTAAAACACAACTTTCAAAACACTAATTGATGTGTGAAACTCAATTTAAGCAAAAAAAATTATAAAAATGATAAGTTCACTAAATTGGGATTTACATGGTGGGAGCATACTTGGTACAAAATTGAAAAAAAACACATTGTCATTAAAAAAGAAGTGAAACTCCATTTAAACAAACTCCATTTAAACAAAACTTTGTTGAAGTCCCCGTATTTTCATTTTATCAAAATGTGAAATTCACCATTTGTTGCAAATGTGAAGTTCACCAAGTTGCGCTTTACATGGTGTGGTGGGAGCACAGTTTGTATATAATTGAAAAAAACACATGGTCATTAAAAAAGTCACATTTATAAGTACAAAATACACACATATCCAAGATATGTTATAATGTCCATCAATAAATTTTGAAGGAGAGCGTCTCAACACTAATTCATCTTTGAGAGATAAATCTTGAATTTTTGAAGAAGAGCGTTTGAAAACTAATTGATTTTTGAGAGATGAATCTTGCATTGGCATTGCCCCATATAATTCTAGTTCATCTATTAATTCATCTTTGACACATGAATCCTAAATTGGCATTGCCCTACACAATAGATCAGCAGACACCTTATTCACATTTGTACAATGTCTTACACTAAAAAATTGAAATTGGCTAACAATATTGTTTTCTATTTCATGCAGTTATTTTAACCTCTCCTTCTTAAATTGGTACACGCCATTCATCTGGTTGCACATAAGTTTAGAATTGGTGAAAACTACAATTCCATTTGATCCATACTCCATACCTGTTCCCAAGCCTTCTATCAATCCAATATAATATGTTTCGTTGTTTTTTGTTCATCCCGATATATTGATTTTCCTTTGGACAATTTTTCTAGTCGCTATATTGGAACGCACATATGTAATCACTGCCTTCCCTGGATTTGGATAGAAAGAAACCTCTATGCATAATTTCCATTTTTCAACCATATTTAATGGTTTTGTTGTCCCTGAAAAAAAACAAATTCAATAAAAATATATATTAAATTGACATTTATTACAAATGCATGGGATAAATGACACATGATCATTAAATGCACGAGAGAAATTCCTTAGAGTAGTAGTGGTTTATGGATATGAAAATGAAAAACTTCTATTTCAATCTCTTACAGAGATATTTAGATCTATTGCAGAGATTAACTGTAGGGGAATTTATTGGATATGTCGCCTTTGAGAAAAGATGAGATCCAGAGGCTACCTCGCTCTTTACAGACTCTACCTTTAGAACTTGTAGAATTTAACACTCAACAGATAGACTAAAATCCTATGGAATTTCAATATTATATAAGAGTTCAGCCACTTTAGGTTTAATGTTTAGGCCTTAAAGCTTGAGAGAAATGGCATTTACATGCTTTGCAAAATTATTTTATGCACTTACAAAAAACATTCTTTAAAGTTAATGGGAGAAAGCCAACATGACATGTACATGCTTTAAAAAAATTTCTTAAGAATTTATGGGAGAAATGACACATTTACACAGTTTTCCTTAAAGTGGTTGAGGTTTATGGATATTAAAATGAAGAACTTCTATTTAGATCTATTATAGAGATTGACTGTAGGGGCATTTACTCGATATGTCACCTTTGAGAAAAGATGAGATCTAGGGGCTGTCTAGCCCTTTATAGACTCTACCTTTAGAACTTGTAGAAGTTAACATTCAACAGACAGACTAAAATCCTATGGAAGTTCAAAATTGTATGAGAGTTTAGCCAGTTTAGGCTCAGTTTTTAGGCTTTAAAGCTTGAGAGAAATGACATTTACATGCTTTGCAAAATTATTTTATGCACTTAAAAAAAACATGCTTTAAAGCTAATGGTAGAAATCCAGCATGACATGTACATGCTTTAAAAGCTTTTCCTAATAATTTGTGGGAGAAATGACACATGTACACAATTTTCCTTAAAGTGGTTGAGGTTTATGGATATTAAAATTAAGAACTTCTATTTAGATCTGTTATAGAAACCGACTGTAGGGGAATTTACTGGATATGTCACCTTTGAGAGAAGATGAGATCCAGATGCTACCTGGCCCTTTATAGACTCTACGTTTAGAACTTGTAGAAGTTAACAGTCAACAGACAGACTAAAATCCTATGGAAGTTCAAAATTCTATGCGAGTTCAGCCACTTTAGGTTCAACTTTTAGGCATTAAAGCTGCAGAGAAATAACATTTACATGCTTTGCAAAATTATTTTATGCACTTATAAAAAACATGCCTTAAATTTTAATGCGAGAAAGCCAGCATGACATGTACATGCTTTAAAAAAATTTCCTAAGAATTTATGGGAGAAATGACACATGTACACAGTTTGTCGTTAAGTGGTTGAGGTTTATGGATATTAAAATAAAGAAATTATATTTGGATCTGTTACAGAGATTGATTGTAGGGGAATTTACTGGATATGTCACCTTTGAGAAAAGATGAGATCCAGAGGCTACCTGGCCCTTTACATACTCTTCCTTTAGAACTTGTAGAAGTTAACACTCAACAGACAGGCTAAAATCATATGGAAGTTCAAAATTATATGATAGTTCAGCCACTTTAGGTTCAATTTTTAGGCCTTAAATCTTGAGAGAAATGGGATTTACATGCTTTGCAAAATTATTTTATGCACTTACAAAAACATGCTTTAAAGTTAATGGGAGAAAACCAACATGACATGTACATGCTTTAGAAAACTTTGCCTAAGAATTTATGGGAGAAATGACACATGTACACAGTTTTCCTTAAAGTCGTTGAGGTTTATGGATATTAAAATGAAGAACTTCTATTTAGATTAGTTACATAGATTGATTGTAGGGGCATTTACTGGATATGTCACCTTTGAGAAAATATGAGATCCAGAGGCTACCTAGCCCTTTACAGACTCTACCTATAGAACTTGTAGAATTTAACATTCCCTGTCCCAATTATACCCTATGAAGGGTGTAGAGGACCGGTGGAATCACTCACACTACTTTACATAGACATAACTGTGCATAAGAATGCATGGGTTTTACATTGAATATTTTTCATGTAGAATTAAGAATCTATAAGTTCAGACAATTACCTATATAAGGTTAAAACCTATGTTTTGTATCAAATCACTTTTGGTTTGAATGGGAAACTTTTATGGCTAATGTGTTTTTTCTCGAAATGTGATACACCCCATTAAAATGGGAGATATATCGAAATTATTCCGATGGTGTAGTAAAATAGTTTCAAGTATTTTAAAAATATAGATGCATAAATTCAATGAGCATAGTTTTGAGATATAAAATTCTAGAATGGAATAGTTGTTTGTGAACAAATATCAGTGGATCGCTCTGGATATATCTGCTTCATTAAAAGGGATTTTTCTAGAAGGATGTCCACTAAGTTGGAAAGAAGGGAAAGTATCACAATTATATGTTAATGTGCATGTGTTTTACATTGAATATTTTTCATTTTAAATTAAGAATCTATTTGAAACAATTACCTATATAAGGTTAAAACCTATGTTTTGTATCAAAACAGTTTTGGTTTCAATGGAAAACTTTTATGGCTAATGTGTTTTTTCTCGAAATGTGATACACCCCATTAAAATGGGAGATATATCAAAATTATTCCTATGATGTAATAAAATAGTTTCAAGTAGTTTAAAAATATATATGCATAAATTCAATGAGCAGAGTTTTGAGATATATAAGTCCAAAATGGAAGAGATGTTTGTGAACAAATATCAGTGGATCACTATGGATATATCTACTTCATTAAAAGGGATTCTTCTAGAAGGATGTCCACTAAGTTGGAAAGAAGGGAAAATATCACAATTATATGTTAATGTGCATGTGTTTTACATTGAATATTTTTCATTTTATTAAAAATATATTTGAAACAATTAACTATATAAGGTTAAAACCTATGTTTTGTATCAAATTACTTTTGGTTTCAATGGAAAATTTTTATGGCTAATGTGTTTTTCTCGAAATGTGATACACCCCATTAAAATTGGAGATATATCGAAATGATTCTTATAGTTTAAAAATATAGATGCATAGATTCAATGAGAATATTTTTGAGATATAAAAGTCCAAATTGGAATAGTTGTTTCTGAACAAATATCAGTGGATCACTATGGATATATCTGCTTCATTAAAAGGGATTTTTCTAAAAGGATGTCCACTAAGTTTGGAAGAAGGGAAAGTATCACAATTATATGTTAATGCATGTGTTTAACATTGAATATTTTTCATTTTAAATTAAGAATATATTTGAAACAATTACGTATATAAGGTCAAAACCTATGTTTTGTATCAAATCACTTTTGGTTTCAATGGGAAATTTTTATGGCTAATGTCTTTTTTCTTGCAATGTGATACACCCCATTAAAATGGGAGACATATCAAAATGATTCCTATGGTGAGATAAAATAATTTCAAGTAGTTTAAAGATATAGATGCATAAATTCAATTAGAATAGTTTTGAGATATATAAGTCCAAAATGGAATAATTGTTGGTGAACAAATATCAGTGGATCACTATGGATATATTTGCTTCATTAAAAGGGATATTTCTAAAAGGATGGAATAGTTGGAAAGAAGGTAAATATCACAATTATATGTTAATGTGCATGTGTTTTACATTGAATATTTTTCATTTTATTAAGAATCTATTTTCAAAACAATTAACTATGTAAGGTCAAAACCTATGTTTTGTATCAAATTACTTTTTGTTTCTAAATACTATGTGTTTTACATTGAATATTTTTCATTTGATTAAAAATATTTTTGAAACAATTAAACTATATAAGGTTAAAACCTATGCCTTGCATCAAATCACTTTTGGTTTCAATGGGAAACTTTAATGGCTAATGTATTTTTCTTGAAATGTGATACACCCCATTAAAATGGGAGATATATCGAAATGATTCTGATGGTGTAGTAAAATAGTTTCAAGTAGTTTAAAAATATAGATGCATAAATTCAATGAGCATAGTTTTAGATATAAAATTCCAAAATGGAATAGTTGTTTGTGAACAAATATCAGTGGATCACTAAGGATATATTTTCTTCATTAAAAGGGATTTTTCTAGAAGGATGTCCACTAAGTTGGAAAGAAGGGAAAATATCACAATTATATGTTAATGTGCATGTGTTTTACATTGTATATTTTTCATTTTATGAAAAATATATTTGAAACAATTAACTATATAAGGTTAAAACCTATGTTTTGTATCAAATCACTTTTGGTTTCAATGGGAAACTTTTATGGCTAATGTGTTTTTCTCGAAATGTGATACACCCCCATTAAAACGGGAGATATAACGAAATGATTCCTATGGTGTAATAAATTAGTTTCAAGTAGTTTAAAGATATAGATGCATAAATTCGACGAGCATAGTTTTGAGATATAAAAGTCCAAAATGGAATAGTTGTTTGTGACCAAATATCAGTGGATCACTATAGATATGCTTCATTAAAAGGATTTTTTCTAGAAGGATGTACACTAAGTTGGAAAGAAGGGAAAATATCACAATTATATGTTAATCCATGTGTTTTACATTGAATATTTTTTATTTTATTAAGAATCTATTTGAAAGAATTATCTATATAAGGTTAAAACCTATGTTTTGTATCAAATCACTTTTGGTTTCAATCGGAAACTTTTATGGCTAATGTGTTTTTCTCGAAATGTGATAGACCCCATTAAAATGGGAGATATATCGAAATAATTCCTATGGTGTAATAAAATAATTGAGCAGTTTAAAGATATAGATGCATAAATTCAATGAGCATAGTTTTCAAATATATAAGTCCAAAATGGAATAGTTTTTGGTGAACAAATATCAGTGGATCACTATGGATATTTCTGCTTCATTAAAAGGGATTTTTCAAGAAGGATGGAGTAAGTTGGAAAGAAGGGAAAATATCACAATTATATGTTAATGCATGTGTTTTACATTGAATATAAAAGGTTTTTTTCTCTCTCTCATTGTTGGAGTCCTGATCTTATAAAATGTTTCCACTAAATCCATCCCTATTACATTTCATGTGAACCACATTCCCAAACCCACCCATATATGTACCTAAGAGCCAAGCAAAGTGTAAAAAGGGCTTATTTCATATTCTACTTTAACACACATGTGATTAATTATCGTTAGAAACTATATGGTAGAAATACGTATAAAGAGTAATCCTTAGTATATATCTATTTTCACTTTAAGGAATAAAGGGAATTTTTTTAGAAAGATTATCTTAAGAGGTAGAACTAAACTGTCTATAACCCACAAAAGAAACCATGGCCCGTGAGCATCACAAGAAAACACAAGTTATTCCCATGTTTGAAACACCACCCACTAGTACATTTGGCGGAAATTCTGACACTTTGGTTTCGACACTTTTGACCAAATGTCAGAAATTTCCCCAAATTTTATCAATTTTTCGAATCCTGCCCACAACTGTCGCAATTCTGATGCTTCTCTACAAGTGTTGCAATACCGAAACTTAGAGGTAAGTGTCGGTATTGCGACACTTGTAGAGAAGCATCAGAATTGCGACAGTTGTGGGCGAAAGTGTCGGAATTGCGATGAATAAGAGCACAGTGTCTCTATTGCGAAGGTAAGAGGCAAGCGTTGCTATTGCGACAGTCTGGGAAAAAGTGTCACAATTGGGATGGTAAGAGGCAAGCATTGCTATTGTGACTGTAGGAGGCAAGTGTCGCTATTGTGACGGTAAGAGGCAAGCGTCGCTATTGCGACGGTCTAGGCGCAAGTGTCGTAATTGCGATGGATAAAAGCTATATGTCACTACTGCGACGGTTTGATTTTGAGTTTTTTAGACAATTATTCCTTTGTGTTTTGTTCTTTAGACATTTTTCAACGAATTCCCATAAAAATTATATAGTTATCTCATGTTTGAGTTGAATGGTAAAGGAATAATCATCAATCTCCTTTAGTTCAAACAAAATTTTATGCGTTGTAGTTTCTTGCTATTTATTTAAAAAGTGCTTAAGGGATTTACATTGGTGACACACCTTTGTTACAAATAATTTATCCAACACATAATAAGGAAAAGGTACAATCTTTCCTTTAAAGCCGAAAATCCCTATGTATGAGAGTTTTTCTTGACACTGAAAAAAACCTTTCTCTGAAAGAAAGGATATACCTTCTTGAGATTATTTGTCAATGATTGAGCAAGCTGAGAGAATTTTCTTAAGACTCTATTATGAAATCATTTGGTCAGGTGCGTCGTGTCGCGCTGTGTGAGGTCGCCTGACCGGGCATGTTCAGGTCAGGTCGTTTTGTTCGAGGGCGCCCGCATCAGTTTTGCTAAGTTGTGACCTCCCGGGTGCCTTGTGCACATTTGGGTGGCCCGTTTGCCATTTTCTCCCTTGTGGCATCGTTAATTCGGGCACGTCATGTCGCACAGTGTGAGGTCGCTCAATTGGGCACGTTCAGGTCAGGTCAGGCCGTTTCGTTCGAGGGCGCCCGTATCAGTTTTGCTAAGTTCTGACCACCCTAGTGCCTTGTGAACGTTCAGCTAGCCTGTTTTCCATTTTCTCCCTTATGGAATCGCTCGGTCGGGTGCACCGTGTTGCGCCATGTGAGGTCACCCGACCGGGCGTGTTCGGGTCGGGTCGGGTCGTTTCGTTCGAGGGTTCCTATATCAGTTTTGCTAAGTTCTCACTGCCTGGGTGCCTTGTGCACGTTCGGGTGGCCTGTTTTCCATTTTCTCCCTTGTGGCATCATTTGTTCGAGCGTGTCGTGTCGCCCCGTGTGAGGTTGCCTGACCAGGCACGTTCGGGTCGAGTCGGGCCATTTCGTTCGAGGGCGCCTGTATCAGTTTTGCTAAGTTGTGATCACTCGGGTGCCTTGTGCACGTTCGAGTGGCCTGTTTGACATTCGCTCCCTTGTGCCATCGTTCGGTCGGGCGCGCCGTTTTGCGCCGTGTGAGGTCGCCCGAACGGGCGTGTTCGGGTCGGGTCAGGTTGTTTCGTTTGAGGGCGCCCGTATTAGTTTTGTTAAGTTGTGACTACCCGGGTGCCTTGTGAACGTTCGGATGGCCAGTTTTCCATTTTCTCCCTTGTGGCATCATTCGTTCAGGCATGTCGTGTCACGCCATGTGAGGTCACCTGACCAGGTGCGTTTGGGTCGGGTCGGGTCGTTTCGTTCCAGGGCGCCTGTATCAGTTTTGCTTAGTTGTGACCGCCTGGGTGTCTTGTGCATGTTCAGGTGGCGTATTTGTTGTTTTATCCCTTTTGACATCATTCTTTGGGCGCGTCGTGTCGCGCCGTGTGAGGTCACCCGACTGGGCGTGTTCGGGTCGGGCCGTTTGGTTCGAGGATGCCCGTATTAGTTTTGCAAAGTCGTGACCACCTGGGTGCCTTGTGCATGTTTGGGTGGCTCGTTTGCCATTTGCTCCCTTCTGGTATCATTCGTTCAGGCACGGTGTTGTGTCGCACCATGTGAGGCCGCCCGACCGGGCGCGTTCCGGTCAGGTCGGGTCATTTCATTCCAAGGCGCCCCTATCAGTTTTGCTAAGTTGTGACCGCCCAAGTGCCTTATGCATTTTCGAGCAGATTGTTTTCCATTTTCTCTCTTGTGGCATCATTTGGTCTAGCACGCCGTGTCGTGCCATGTGAGGTTGCCCAACTGGGCATGTTCAGGTCGAGTCAGGTTGTTTCATTCGAGGGCACTTGTATCAGTTTTTCTAAGTTGTGATCGCCTGGGTGTCTTGTGCACGTTCGGGTGCTCTGTTTTCGATTTTCTCCCTTGTGGCATCATTCATTCAGGCGCGCTGTGTCGCGCTGTGTGAGGTTGCCCGACTGGGCGCGTTCAGGTAAGGTCGTTTCGTTCGACAACACCCGTATCAGTTTTTCTAAGTTGTGACCACCCAGGTGCCTTGTGCACATTCGGGGGGCGCATTTGCCATTTTCTCCCTTGTGTCATTGTTCGTTCAGGCACGTCGTGTCGCGTTATGTGAGGTCTCCTGACCGAGATCGTTCGATTCGGTTCATTTCGTTCGAGGGCGCCTGTATCAGTTTTGCTAATTTGTGACCGCCCGGGTGCCTTGTGCACGTTCAGGTGGCCCGTTTTCTGTCTGATCCCTTGTGGCATCGTATGTTCAAGCGCATCCTGTCGTGTCATGTGAGGTCGCCAAACCGGGCGCGTTCGAGTCGGGTTGGGCCGTTTCATTCGAGGGCGCTCGTATCAGTTTTGCTAAGTTGTGACTTCCCGGGTGCCTTGTGCATGTTTGGGAGGCCCATTTTCCATTTGTTGTTTTCCTTGTGCACGTTTGGGTGGCCCGTTTTCCATTTTCTCCCTTGTGGCATCGTTCGTTTGGGCGTGTCGTGTCCCGCCGTGTGAGGTCGCCCGACGGGGCACATTCAAGTCGGGTCGTTTCGTTCGAGGGCACCCGTTTCATTTTTGCTAAGTTGTGACTGCCTGGGTGCCTTATGCACATTCGGGTGGTTTGTTTGTCGTTTGCTCCATTGTGGCATCATTCGATTAGGCACGTCATGTCATGCCATGTGAGGTCGCCCAACTAGGCACGTTCGGGTCGAGTTGGGTTGTTTCATTTGAGGGCACCCGTGTCAGTTTTGCTAATTTCTAACCAACTAGGTGGTTTGTGCACATTCAGGAGGCCCGTTTGCCTTCTGCTCCCTTATGGCATCGTTCGGTCAGGAGTGCCGTGTGAGGTCACCCGACTGGGCGCGTTCAGGTCGGGCCTATTCATTTGAGGGCTCCTGTATCATTTTTGCTAAGTTTTGACTGCCCGGGTGACTTGTGCATGTTCAGGTTGCCCATTTTCTGTTTTCTCCCTTATGGCATCATTCGGTAGAGCGCGTCGTGTCGCGCCGTACTGTGAGGTCACCCGACTGGGCACGTTCAGGTTGGGTTGTTTTGTTCAAGGGCGCCCATATTAGTTTTGCTAAGTTTTGACCGCCTGAATGCCTTGTGCACATTCGATTTGCCTATTTTCCATTTGCTCCCTTGTGGCATCGTTTGGTCAGGCGCGCCATATCGCACCGTGCGTGGTCGCCTGGTCGGGCACATTCGGGTCGGGTCGTTTCGTTCAAGGGCTCCCTATCAGTTTTGCGAATTTGTGACCACCCGGGTGCCTTGTGCATGTTCGGGCAGCTTGTTTGATGTTTGCTCCCTTATGGCATCGATGTTCGTTCGGGCGCGTCATGTCGCGCTGTGTGAGGTCGGCGCTCGACCGAGCACATTCCGTCAGGTCGTTTCTTTTGAGGGCGCCGGTATTAGTTTTGCTAAGTTGTGACTGCCTCGGTCCCTTATGCACATTAGGGTGGCCCGTTTGCCATTTTCTCCCTTGTGGCATCGTTCAGTCGGGCGCGTCATGTCGCGTCATGCGAGGTCGCCCGACTAGATGCCTTCGGGTTGGGCCGTTACATTCGAGGGCGCCCGTATCAGTTTTGCTATGTTGTTACTACCTGGGTGCCTTGTGCACATTTGGGTGGTCCATTTTCCATTTTCTCCCTTCTGGCATCATTCGGTCAGGCAGGTCGTGTCGCGCTGTGTGAGGTCGGCACCCGACCGGGTGCATTCCGGTCAGGTGATTTCGTTCGATGGCACCCATATTAGTTTTGCTAAATTCTGACCACCCGGGTCCCTTGTGCCATTCGGGCGGCCCGTTTTCCTTTTTCGGTCGGACGCACCATGTCGCATCGTGCGAGGTCGCCCAACCAGATGCCTTCAAGTCGGGTTATTTCGTTCGAGGGCGCTCGTATTATTTTTGCTAGCTTGTGACCGCCTGGGTGCCTTGTGCACGTTCTGGTGGCCCGTTTTCCATTTTCTCCCTTGTGGCATCGTTCGGTCGGGCACGTCGTGTCGCGTCGTGTGAGGTTGCCTGACCGGGTGCATTCGGGTCGGGCCATTTTGTTTGAGGGCGTCCGTATCAGTTTTGCTAAGTTGTGACTACCCGAGTGCGTTGTGCATGTTCGGGTGGCTTGTTTGCCGTTTTCTCCCTTGTGACATCATTTGATCAGGTGCGTCATGTCACGTCGTGTGAGGTTTCCCAACCGGGCGCGTTCAGGTTAGGCCATTTAATTCGAGGGTGCCCATATTAGTTTTGCTAAGTTGTGACCACCTGGGTGCCTTGTCCACATTTGTGTGGCCCGTTTGCCATTTTCTCCCTTGTGGAATCGTTCGATTGGGCACACCGTGTCACTCTGTGTGAGGTCGCCCGACTGGGCACGTTTGGGTCGGGGAGGTTTGTTTCGTTTGACGGCTCCCATGTCAATTTTGCTAAGTTGTGACTGCTCGAGTGTCTTGTGCACATTCGGGTGGTCTATTTTCCGACTAAACGCATTCGGGTTGGGTCGGGCCGTTTCGTTCGAGCACGCCCGTATCAGTTTTGCTAAGTTGTGACCACCCGGGTGTCTTATGTAAGTTTGGGTGGCCTATTTTCCATTTTCTCCCTTGTGGCATCGTTCATTTGGGCGCGTCGTGTCACGTCGTGTGAGGTCGGCCGACCGGGAGCGTTCGGGTCGGGTCGTTTCGTTCGAGGGTGCCAGTATTAGTTTTGCTAAGTTGTGACTGCCCGGGTGCCTTCTGCATGTTCGGGTGGCCCGTTTACCATTTTCTCCCTTGTGGCATCGTTCGTTTGGGTCCAGTGTCATGTCGCACCGTGTGAGGTCGCCCGATTGGGCGTGTTTGGGTCTGGTCAAGCCATTTCGTTCGAGGGCGCTCGTATCATTTTTGCTAAGTTGTGACTTCCCGGGTGCCTTGTGGACACTCGGGCAGCCTGTTTTCCATTTTATCCCTTATGGCATTGTTCGGTCGGGTGCATCGTGTCGCGCCGTGTGAGGTCACCCGACTGGGTGCGTTCGGGTTAGGTCGGGTTGTTTCGTTCGAGGGCACCCGTATTAGTTTTGCTAAGTTGGGACTGCTCGAGCGTCTTGTGCATGTTTGGGTGGTCTATTTTTCATTTTCTCCCTTGTGGCATCGTTCGTTCGGGCGCGCCGTGTGAGGTTGCCCGACTGGGCGCATTCGGGTCGGGTCGAATCATTTTGTTCGATGGTGCCCGTATCAGTTTTCCTATGTTGTGACTGCCCGGGTGCCTTGTGCACGTTCGGGAGGCCCATTTTCCATTTTCTCCCTTGTGGCATCATTCGTTCGGGCGCGTCGTGTCGCGTCATGTGAGGTCGCTCGATCGAGGGCACCCATATCAGTTTTGCTAAGTTGTGACCACCCGAGTGCCTTGTGCACGTTCGGGTGGCCCATTCACCATTTTCTCCCTTGTGGCATCATTTGTTCAGGTGAGCCATGTCGCACCATGTGAGGTCGCCTGACCGGGTGCGTTTAGGTCGGGTCATTTTGTTCGAGGGCACCCGTATCAGTTTTGCTAAGTTGTGACCGCACGGGTGCCTTGTGCATGTTCAGGTGGTCTGTTTTCCATTTTCTCCCTTATGGCATCGTTCGTTCCAGCGCGTCGTGTTGCATCGTGTGAGGTCGCCTGACCGGGCGCATTCAGGTTGGGTCAGGTTGTTTCGTTCAAGGGTTCCCGTATCAGTTTTGCTAAGTTGTGACTGCCTAGGTGCCTTGTGCACGTTCGGGTGACCCATTTTTTTTTTCTCCCTTGTGGCATCATTCATTCAGGCATGTTGTGTCGTGCCGTGTGAGGTCGATCGACCGGGCGCGTTCGGGTTGGGCTGTTTCATTCTAGGGCGCCCGTATCAGTTTTGCTAAATTGTGACCACCCGGGTACCTTGTGCACGTTCAGGCGGCCCGTTTGCCATTTTCTCCCTTGTGGCATCGTTCATTCAGGCGCACCATGTCGCGCCATGTGAGGTCGCCCAACCGAGTGCATTCGGGTCGGGTCGAGCCATTTCGTTCGAGGGCGCTTATATCAGTTTTGCTAAGTTGTGACCGCCTAGGTGTCTTGTGCACGTTTGGGTGGTCTGTTTTCCATTTTCTCCCTTGTGGCATCGTTCATTCGGGCACGCCGTGTGAGGTCACCCAACCAGGCGTGTTTGGGTCAGGCCATTTCGTTCGAGGGCGCCCGTATTAGTTTTGCTAGGTTGTGACCGCCTGGGTGCCTTGTGCACATTTGGGCTTTCTGTTTGCCATTTTCTCCCCTGTGGTGTTGTTCGTTCTGGCGTACCATTTCATGCCGTGTGAGGTTGCCCGACCGAGCATGTTCGGGTCAGGCCATTTTGTTCGAGGGCGCCCGTATAAGTTTTTCTAAGTTGTGACCGCCCAGGTGCCTTGTGTACATTCGAGTGGCCCGTTTTACGTTTTCTGCCTTGTGGAATCGTTTGTTCGGGCGCATCATGTCACATCGTGTGAGGTCGCCCGACTGGGCACGTTCGGGTCAGGTCGGGTCGTTTCGTTCGAGGGCGCCCGTATTAGTTTTGCTAAGTTCTGACTTCCTGGGTGCCTTTTGCACGTTCGGGCAACCCGTTTTTCGTTTTCCATTTTCCTTGTTCATGTTTTGGTGGCACATTTTCCATTTGATCCCTTGTGGCATCATTCGTTTGGGCATGTCGTGTCCTGCCGTGTGAGGTCGCCCGATCGAGCACGTTCAGGTCGGGCCGTTTCGTTCGAGGGTGCCCGTATTAGTTTTGCTACTATCCTGTAATACTTTTGTGGGTTTCACTAATATCCCTTTAGTTACTGTGTGCACAGTAGCCTAGATCCTAAAGTGATCATTTAGCCTTGATCTAAGACAAGGCACTAACTCTGGCTCATGCATAATTACGAGAGTGTTTTAAGTGTCTGCATCAGAAAGTATTATTGTTGGAATCACATAAAAAGGCATCTACATAGGCATCATGCCTCTTGCATGTCACAATTACATGTAGCCATTAAACATTTTTGTGGTTCTGACAAGAATCCATGAAAGAAATATGAAACAACGTGACAACACTTTTGGATTTTTGTGCAAGGATCCCATTGTAGGCCACCATTTAGATTGTGGCTCCTCAATGTTGTGAACCCACAAACCTTTTCCTCTGGCCCACAATCTATATCATGATATTTAGATTCAAGATGATTCCCATAAACTCAGTTTACTGTAGCTTTGTTGAAAATCATACAATTCAAGAGAATAATATCATTCCATCTCAAAGAGAATAATACAATTGCCTGAAATCTAAAAACTCTGGTCAAGAGCACCTTACTATGTTATTCAGAAGGAGTATTGGTTATTCCTTCTCACATATATCTAGATTTAATCTATATCATGAAATATTGGGACCTACGATTGGGTTAATTTTTCCTTGTTGGGAAGGTTAAAATGTGCACAAACAAAGACCAATGAAACTATCATCTTAACCCCTAACCCCTTAAACACTAATTCCAAACCCCAAACCCATTTAACCCCCTAAACCTCTAGTAAACCCCTAACCCATTTAACCCCTAAACCATAAACCTCTAAACCCTTAACCCTTAACCCACTTAACCCCCTAAACCCTAAAACTATAAACCCTTAACCCCTAACCCCTTAAACCCTAAGCCATTAAACCCTTAACCCTAACCCCTTAAACCTTAAACCTATAAACCCTTAGCCCCTAAAACCTAACCCCATTAGCCCCTAACTTCTAACCCCTAAAATCCTTAACTGCTAAATCCCTTAACCCCCTAAACCCTAAACCTATAACCCCTTAACCCCTAACCCATTTAACCCCCTATACCATAAACCTCTAAACCCCTAACCCATTTAACCCCCTAAACCCTAAACCTATAACCTTTAAATCCCTAACCCTTAACCCCCAATCCCCGACTAAGCCCTCCAAATTCAAATTAGCTTTGAAGAATTAATTGTTTTCTTACTTCTATCTAATTCACTATATAATCAGATCATGAATGTGAGAAGGCTTCTGGTTGTAAGCATGGTTGTGATATGTTGATGTTCAGGCGAAAACTACAACTTGTAGCCCTTGATCTGCTAGGGGTCGGTTACCTTGATATTAACAGTGGTGTATTCATACTCCTTCTGAATAACCAATAAAGGTTCAAGGAAATTGATCAATATGTTATCAAGTTTTATCTTATCCATCTCTGGGGCAAGCTTCTTTTCGGCTAACTCCACTTCTTTTCATCTCAATTTTTCCAATTGCTTCCTTCTCTCATATGATACCTGAGCCTTTGCCTTTCTCTTCCCTTCTAATTCCGTAATAGTGTAATAGTGATGCCAGCCAACTTCTTTGGAAAGCCTTCCTATCACACAATACTAGGTTATGAGGGTATCATGTGTTTGTGGGTAATGCCATTATTACCATGTGTTTGTAGACTAATTAGTAAATTTTAGGAAAAACTTGGAAAATTTCTAACGATGATAATTGATGGTAACTCATGTGATTATGACCAGCTTGGAATAATGAGATGAACACAAAAAAAAGTGCTAGCTAAATAATTTAGGTGGTTGAGTGGAAGTGTCACAACAAGTGTAAGAAATCAATAAGAAGATGCCGCTTATTTTAGAACATATGGAAGGTGTTGGAATATTCATAACTTTGTACTCTAAGGGTATCCCTTGAATGAAAAACTCTATGGAAAATGGTTGTGGACTCATAGAATTATCTCCATACATGAACATTATGAAAAATACTATAAGGTCTATTTAAGGATGATTCAAATAAGGAAGAAAATATTGGCAATCAACTAATGAAGTTGAATAATTATGGTAATAATGAAAGTAATTTTGAAGGAACCTATAAAGTATGATGAAAGTAATTATTCTACCTAGAAATATTATATTTATTAATATTTTTTATTACTTATAAATAATAATTACAATGAAAAATTACAATGAATATTATAAGTAATGATTTTTATATCTAAAAATATTGATAAATTGTTTTTAAATAAAATAAAATAAGTTTATTTTGTAAAATATTACAGAAATTTACAATAAATATATAAAATAATTTAAATAAAATAAATTATTCACTAATGTTTGAGTGGGAAATTGTCATATGATTTCATGTCATAGTTTCAATCAATCACATAATTCCTTGGCCTACTTTCAATTAATGATATAAGTAATGATTTTTACACCCAAAAATATTGCTAAATTGTTTTTAAATAAAATAAAATAAGTTTATTTTGTAAAATATTACAACAGTTTACAATAAATATATAAAACAATTTTAATTAAATTTACTAATTCATAATTAATCAATTCATACATGATTAAAGACCCCTAATTAATCGATTGATATATTTAATATATGATTAATGATAATTAATCAATTGATAGCATTAATACATGATTAAAGATCCCTAGCTTGGCCTATTTTTTTAAATTCCAACAAATTAGTTTAATTACCTTACCCATGCGCCCTATTCCACCTATTAAAATTTTCTTAATCGACCTATTCAATTTCTTTTTCCCGCTCATCTTGTTTGACCTTTATGCCTTCTTTCCCATGATTCCATTCTGCCCTATAATGCTTGTTTTTTTCTAGACTCTTGTAGAAGCATGGACGCTTTGAAACCCTAAAGCGACCATAGTCCATTAATGGCTCAAAAGCCATAGTAGCTAGTGGAGATATTTCGAGTTTTGCCGATGTTCAGAAATTTGTGGGAGACCTGAACAGAAATCGATTGTGGAAGAATGCTTTCTTCTTCTGGAAGAATTAGGTTGGTATTTCCCTTGTTTTATCCCACTCAAATTCACTATTTTCTTCTACACTATCTTGGTTATGAGATATAGATGGTTCTAGGTCTAAAATATATTAAATTTCTCATGGAAACATTATACACATCCTAGTTCTCATGAACTCTGAGCATGGCAAAAAATGCCCTGTACAACTGCGAAGATTTTCCCTTGATGTTACCTCAGCAAGTGGTAGTGGTAGTAATGTAGATCAACTTCATTCCTTCCAAAAGCTCGAATCTGAATCCTCTCGGCTGGAAACCTCCCCATTTTCATTAACTGCTATATTTTTTATAAACAACAAAAGGTTGGATATCTGGTAAGTGGTTTCTGCTATAAGGGTTTTACTAGATTTTTTTTTAATATAACATTACACTGCACTTTATGGGTACATTTAGAATGTGGTTTTGGGTTTGCCTTGTCTGATTGAGTAGCTAACTATTAACGTGGTTCGTCAATCTCAAGAGGATCTAGTGCTTGCTCCAGCACTCAAAGGGGCTTTTGTCGGTTCTCTATCATCTATGACCCATATTTTTGATACGATATCAGTAGAGATTGGGGGGAATGTTTCCTTTGAACCTTCTCAAGTGTAGTTGATTTTGTAGGGAGAGGGGTTGTAATGTTAACTTGTCTTCTGAAGATTTGGATTACTTCAATTTCTCTCTGATATTGTCTTTTTGCATAGAATGTTAGATGACAATGCCTTTAACAAATGGTGTATTTGGAATTCGGAAGCGATAGGGATTTTTATGAATTCTTACTAGGGTTTGGGTTTTAAGTATGTGTGCTCACTATTTAACTCCAATGTCACAGCTGAACATGTTCTTTAATTTTTTACTTGGAACATTGTTGGCTCTCTTTCCTTGTGTAGTGCTGATAAGCATGTTTCAACCCAAAAGATCGTAGTTAGGGTCACTGCCCTCTTTGGTTCTCCACCGTACTTGCGAACATGTAGCCATTCGTATATTTATTTAGCTAAAGATTTGGCAAGGTTCTTATCCCTAATTTTCAACATTATACTTCCTCTAATGAAGGTTGTGCAACATTACAACATTATGTGAATCTTATCTTTTGTTCTCCTTCTAGTGTTTATGTGAATCTTATCTTTAGTTCACCTTCTGGTGTGGCATTGATAGGTACCAGGATGGAAGCCTTGCTTGGTGGGATTTAAGGAATCCAAGGACACTTGTTACTTCGGCTAAATTTCATTTTGAACCGGGTTTGTCTTCTTTGAGTTTTTTCATTTTTCATTTTTATGATGTTTTTTTTAAAATTAAATCGTGCAATTATTATATGAATATTTTTTGTATTTTGGCTAGTTTACTGCAACAAAGTTCATTCCTTTATTCTCTGACAATACCTTTATTCTCTGACAATAAGAGTGGGAAAACATCAACTAGCTAGTTCTAAGTTTCTATATATGTGTTTGGAACCAATATGAAAACTGGGTGGGTGCTAGATCAGATATCTAAGTTTGATCTAATTTCCTCATTCCTTCTTGCAGATCACTCCTTTATTCTCTAACAATAAGAGTGGGAAAACATCAGCTAGCTAGTTCTAAGTGTCTATATATGTGTTTGGAACCAATATGAAAACTAGGTGGGTGATAGATCATGATATCTGAGTTTGATCTAATTTCCTCATTCCTTCTTGCTGATCCACATGTCAGTAGTTTCCCATATAGCCAGTATTTTGGCTTTAATTGGTCTCTTTGTAGGCTTTGGATTCAAATTACCTATGAACTTCACATTTATGTCTTCATTGCAGTCATCATTTTCATAATATAAATACCTGATGGTTTTCTTCACTTAATGTCAATTGGTGGTGCTTTTTGGCAGGCTTACATTATCGCCTTCTCCCTGGGTATGGGAGCCATCCCATGGATTATTATATGTCTGAGGTAATGTGCCTTCTCCAAATTCACTTGAGAAGCATTCTTGGAGAGGACTCCAGATTGTATGTGTATGGGGGTAATTTTCAATTGAGAAAATTGAGGCTTGCCGCCATAAACTATTTGTGATAATCGAAGAAGTGGACATGGTCCTGTGGTAAATTGGTGGCACTTGCCAACCAGTGATCATGACTTCCATTTCTCGAGGAATCACTCACATGCAAAAAAAATATGGAATCTAATCGTGAGTGGATGTAACTGATAATGTTGAACTTGGGCCTTTATGATGTTCTAAAAATAGAGCTTATTGCCAAATAGATTGCGTTGTCATTCTATTATGTGGATTTCAATCAGTTACTATTTCTGATTATGCTCTGTTCCTCATCAACTATAAGTTTTCTACTTTACTCTATTGCAGATACTTCCTACTAATGTCAAGGGAATCACTGGTAGTGTGGAAACTTTGGCCAACTGGGCCCTTTCCTGGGCAGTAACAATGACTATAAATTTGCTTTTAGAGTGGAGCACTGTAGGAAAAAATTGTTGCTTTTGAGAACTGGTTATATTGAAATTTTCTGTTGCAGCATCTAGAATTGTTTTTTTAACATGTTTTGATTATCAGTTTGGGAACCCTAACTAAAGTCGATATTTTTTTTATCTATTACAGGAACATTCTCACTGTATGCTCTCTTTACTGTCTTTACGTTCATCTTTACAAAGGTTGTAGTTGATAGTCAGAAATGAAGGAAAGGATTAGAGGATGTTCACTTCAGAATCCCTCATCTTGGATTGGAAATGAGTGTAGCGTTGTTCAAAAGTGGAGGACCACAACCTGATGTTGAACTTATCCATAAATTCTTGAAATCTTGACAACCTTTTCTTTCGTATTGTCACTTGGAAGTAGAGGAGCATAATTTCTAGGATGACTGACACAATTTATCAAAGAATTATAACAATGTTAAACTACATGTGTAATATATACACACTTGTCAATTGGCTTGAATTTGAATATGAATGAATACGAATGTTAGTCTATTAGTTTTCCTGAAATTGTTTGATGGTTAATATTATTTTTTGAATTACACACAAGTTATTTAGGTTCTATCACTATTGTTCAGTGCTATCTTAAATTTTTCTGCAAGATTTCTATAATTAAAGTACTTTTAGAATAAGAAAAAGGGGAACAACCTTCATCAAAATAGAGGATGTACATCCTCAATGATCACAACCCATGAATTCTTAATCGCCTGCTAGCATATAGGAATCACCAAAATAACAAGCCCAGACAACAAACATATGAATGTGGTACATAGAAGGGCAAGACAGAAGACCCTTGTTACCCAAAAAAATAGGTCCAGGGACTAAAATCAATCAGTGTGAGAAAGAATTGTAATCTAGAATAGCTCTATTGTGGGAGAGAAAACAAAAAACACTTGAGAACAGAGACTAAAGCACCAGAGAATGCAGACAAAAAAAACAAGAGGCCAGTGATCTCGAATGAACCATGACCACAGAACGCACCGTTAACTAGATGCTCAAAATTCATATGCCCCGGAAAGAGCACCAGCATGAGTATATCATTGCTATCACACCAAAATGTTTCTCTTAATTAGAGAATGAAACCCAGAAGAATTGCAAAGAATGTAAGCTGGGAAAATCGTTCATCACTATAAAATAACTGAAATTACTGTTAAACCAGAATCCTATTCCACATAGAGATAACGCCTAGGGGAAAAGAAGTTCTTGTCGACCTTGTAAACACAATGAATTTCAAGCCTCAGCACAAAGGCAGCAATCAGGGTCTCACCAGGTTCTCATGGGGTCTCAAGGAATCATCCCTTCCCGTGTTGTCGAATTCATCTACTGCAAATTTGGATTATGGTTCTAATCCTTCGACTCCATCATCAAATCATATGTTATTTGAGGGTTTGGATTCAACGATGTTTTTTTTCCTCTCAGAGGCACTTACCTGTTTCAGGAACCTCATCAGTTATTTAATTGATAAGACCCCGATTTTATAATGCATCTTCACTAATCAAGTAATCAAGTAATCTAATTTTATAACGCATCTTGAAACTATTACATCAAAGGTAATCATGTCGAATTGAATATCGATTCTGATCAGCGTAAAGTCACCTTACGTGTAAGGAATGTTACATGTTTACGGGTTTTATTTAAAAAAAAAAAAAATTATCACAGTGTTGGAAGATCGATGCTTTCAAACTGTC
Organism: Pinus albicaulis; assembly: GCA_034641835.2. Taxonomy (NCBI): domain Eukaryota; kingdom Viridiplantae; phylum Streptophyta; class Pinopsida; order Pinales; family Pinaceae; genus Pinus; species Pinus albicaulis. The sequence goes on along the minus strand of CM076575.1, from coordinate 1,747,479,237 downwards.
AGTAGACCAACGTCTCTAGCCTTTTTCAGAACGTCGGTTTTGCGACGCTTTAAAAGCGTGGTTAGCCAACCACGTCGGTATTGCGACACCTCAAGCCTTTTGCACAACGTCGGTTTTGAGATGCTTTAAAAGCGTGGTTATCCATAGAGTCGGTATTGCGACGGTTTACAAAACGTCAGAAGAGCAACGTTCAAAATGTTGGACCACAAAGCATCAAAATTTCGATAGTTTACAAATGTCGAAATTTCGACAGTTTACAAACATCGGAAGAGCTACAATTTACAAACTTCAGAAGAGTGACGTTCAAAACATCGGACCCCATATCATCGGAATTGGGACCATTTACAAACGTCGGAAGAGCGACGGTTTGGAAAACGTCAGAAGAGCGACGGTTGTTTGGAAACGTCGGAAAAAGTGTCGGTATTGCGACACTTTGGCAAAGCATCGGAATTGAGATGTAATGGATAACCATGTTTTGTCTGGCCTCGAACTATCGCTCTTGCGACGATTATGTGTTGGAATAGCGACGAAGTGGCCGTCGGAAATTGGGCCAAATTTTCTAGTGACCTTACATCATCATAAGGGTTGGAAACCGCTAAACAACCCATACTAAGTTCCCTAGAAGGGATGAATATCATATTTAATGATTGGGTTTATCTCAAAGGTTAAAAGGAAAATCAAAGTTAGGAAAGGGAATTAGAATAGAAATTAAGGTAATACCATGACCTTTTAGTGAGGAACCATAGATATCATGAAGGAAGTTCAACAAATATTATGATAAGAAATATTATATTTTTTGCGGAGGTTTAAATTATGATATGATAAGAAATATTATCTTTTTTAAAGGAATTTATGATATGATAAGAAATATTATCTTTTTTTGTATATGCTTAAATTCATGAAAAGATCATGAAAAGGTGGAATATTTATTCTGTGCAAAATAGTGGGAGATCATGACGGCCACTCCGTTTTTTCTAGGGATGATCAACTCATGAGATTCTGATATGATAAGAAATATTATCGTTTTTGCATAGGCTTAAATTCATGAAAATATCATGAAAAGGTGGAATATTTATTCTGTGCAAAACAGTCAGAGATCATGACAGCCACTCTGTCTTTTCTAGGGATGATCAACTCATGAAATTATGATATGATAAGAAATATTATATTTTTTTAAGGAAGTTCTGATATGATAGGAAATATTATCTTTTTGGCAGAGGCTTCAATTCATGAAAATATCATGAAAAGGTGGAATATTTATTCTGTGCAAAACAATCGAAGATCATGATAGCCACTCTGTCTTTTCTAGGGATGATGAACTCATGAAATTCTGATATGATAAGAAATTTTATGATTTTTGAAGGAAGTTTTGATATGATAAGAAATATTATCTTTTTTGCAAAGGCTTAAATTCATAAAAAGATCATGAAAAGGTGGAATAACTATTCTATGCAAAACAGTCGGAGATCGTGACAGCCACTCTATCTTTTCTAGGGATGATAAAATCATTAAATTCTGATACGATAAGAAATATTATCATTTTTGAGGGAAGTTATGATATGATAAGAAATATTATCCTTTTTGTAGAGGCTTAAATTCATGAAAAAGTCATGAAAAGGTGGAATATTTATTATGTGAAAAAAAGTCGGAAATCATGATAGCCACTCTATATTTTCTAGGCATGAACAACTCATGAAATTATGATATGATAAGAAATATTATATTTTTTTACGGAAGTTCTGATATGATAAGAAATATTATCTTTTTTGCAGAGGCTTAAATTCATGAAAAGATCATGAAAAGGTGGAATATTTATTCTATGGAAAATAGTTGAAGATCATGACATCCACTCTCTCTTTTCTAGGCTAACTGACTGAATGGGTCATGGTCAGGAAAATGCATATCTAGATAAAGGTGAACTGAATGCAAATAGAATATGGCGAATAGAGAGGGAAAAAAAGAATAGAAATCTCACAGAATACATACTAAATGTAGATATAAAGCATACATAAAGCATATACATTCCACAGGATCATCAGAATCATTTCTAGATACAATATTTAATCTATATTACAAATTAATTAATTAAAAAAAAACTAGTGTGTATGGCTTGTCGGTGGAGATTTCTTGAATGGGATGAGTTTTCTTTCCAGTGGAGATTTTTTTGATTGGAATGAATTTTCAATGCAAAAGGCGGCAAGAAATTCATGATGCATACCTGGAAAGTTATAGAAATTCACAGATGAAATTAGGCAATTCCTGAAGATGCTGAAGACGTCGTGGAAGACAACCAAATTCCTGTGAACAAAAAAAATCAAATTAAAATCATATTAAAAAAAACGAACAAAAACTAAATTACAAAAAATAGCAAAAATAACAAAATTTACCTCAACGTTGAGGTGCAAATCAACAAAACTCCCCTCCTCATCGTGGCACAACACCAAATCAACTAAAATCAATGAACAAGACCTCGTCGCGTGAGAAACCAAATCAACTAAAATCAATGAACAAGACCTCATCACGTGAGACACCAAATCAACTAAAATCAACGAACAAGACCTCGTCGCGCGGGACAGATGTGAACAAGAAATCTGCAACAGTTTGAGGGCGATATATTTATAGAATAATAGTTCAGCCGAACTATTTTAAAATTTCGGCCAAACTAATATTTTGGTCAAACTTTTTTTGTCGGTTTTTTAATTTCCGGCCAAAAATCTGTTTTCCATTGCCGTGAGTACGCCGTCAATGTAAACACTAGAATAAGTTTGGCCGAATTAATTTCAAAATTTTGGCCGAAATCTTGAAGAGTTCGGCTGAACTTTGACGAATGTTTGGCCAAACTATTGAGGAAAAAAGTTTTTAGCCCCCGATTCTCACAAAAGTGTTACCCATCTTCGCATTTTTACCCGTTTGCAATCTCTTTTATAAAAGTGGAAAATTTCACAAAGATCAAGGCAGTATATCTCTAATTCGTGTGCTTTATATAAATTCCCAATTAACAATAAAATTATATAAGCAATCAAGGAAAATGGTGAGAAATATTATAATAGGGTAACCTAAAGATGAAATGGTATTTTGCTTCCCAAAGAGCATGGTACGACTTACTAAAATAAAACAACTTATTTTAATAAAGTAGATGCTAGATATAAATAATTAGGGTGAAAGAATAAGGATATAAAAAAAATGGTACTTTTAATACCTAATAAAAATAGGGGATTATTTTATTTCAAATTGTGTAATGAGAATGGCTATTAACAATTATAAATTTTTTAAGTATAAATGAAATTGAAAGTATTCTTTATTATCCCAAAAATAATATTGGGAGTACATGTGTTATGGTATACCTATAGTGAATGAATCCCATGGACCATAAGAATGGGTGATATTCAAGAATGGATACAGGTGATATTAACGAATGGATTTTATGATAGTAGAGGACTTGGAAAATAGGAATTTAAACAGTTGTCAACATTTTTAGTAGAAAGAGATTGGATGAATTCAATGTAAAATAAAAATTTTGGCTGAGTAAAAAACTATATATATTTTAGTATAATAAAATTTTATATAGGTTCCTTTAACTAAGATAATATGTCACATGAATCGTTTCACACCAATTTTAAGAATAAATTTTTACAAATGTATTCACATTTTAATTTTCATAATGTGAGTGTGTTATTTAGACTTTAGATTCTATTCTAGAATCTAAAGGTCCATCAAAATTATGTACTCACCTTTGATGAAAATGTTTCCAAGAATTTATATAACATCCCTAAATCTTTATAGGGTATGTCCACTATTAAGTTAAAAATATTTAATTATGAAAAATACACAATTTAATATCCTATAATACATATATATATTACTTGGATAAAATATATAAAATGCTAAATAACAATGGCTCATTATTAATATAACATGAAAGGCATAAAAAATCATAAATAATATCGTGTTACTATTGCAAACTACTAAATTCACAATGTAAGTTTCTAATAGTATATAAATTAACTAATAAGTTTGCCTAAATAACATTGGTTCATTTACAATACAATATGAAATGCATATGTAACTACAATAATATGAATCTCTATGGCGTGTTTCTCATAATGTTAGGGTTGCTTATTAGTGTGTGATTTCATCACACTTGTCTTCTCCTCATCACGATGTGGAAATGGGTAGTTAATACGAGCGTGTTAGTTATGTGGTGGGATTTTTGTTTTAAATTTTCAGTTATGGAGATGCATTAGACAAGGTACGTGTTTTTTGCACAAGGAGGCAATCATCTCTCCTTCTCCTCCATTACTTGTTTCTTCTAGGTGGCGTGCCATTTCATTCTTTGTTTTCAGTGGTGGATTTTTTGGATTTTCTCTCATCTAAGATATGCTTGGTTATTCATTTTTTCTATATTGAGTTTCATTATAATTGTCTTTGGCTCACCGTTTTATGTATTGGGACTGGGTCATCAATCTGGTGATATCTCTTCATTAATTCCTACATTTGGTTTTTTGAGGTCAAATTCTTAATTCACTAGTTTTCCTTAGTCCTTGACATTTTTTCTACAAACTTGGTGGGTATTTGTGGCTATAGTGGTTTCTGTGTATAAAAATATTTTCTTGTCTAAATACCTGATCCTTAGTATTTTGTGTCCATTTCAATTTTCTCAAGGTTTTCTCTATGAGGTATAGGAGTTTCAAGTTGTGTTCTAGTGTCTTTGTATCAATTTTAGTTCTAAGGAATTCTAGGTGGTTGTCTCTAGGTCGTACCATGTTCTTGCAATGTGATTAACTCAACAATTTGATGGATTTTGGTCCTACCGTGTGGTATGAAGGTGATGATCTAGTTCTCTTAAAATCTAGGTTTCAAGGCATTGTATCTCATCCTTTATATATTTTTCTTGGCAGAAATTCTTCTTGCATTTCTCCTTGGTGTTCAATAGTAGCTTCAATCATGCCTATTAGGTATAGAATAAGTTGTAGAAGGGGCAATGGAGGAAAAATTAGGAACAAAATGGTTTTTCCTTTTGCCTATGACTCTGTTGCTACCTTGTTTGATGTTGTACCTTTGGACGTGAGAAAGGAAATATTCTTGTTAGAGAGGAAAGAGTTTAAGGAACAACTGTATCACTCAAATTTGGATTTGGGTGGGGGAGGATATGCAATGTGCCCCTAATATTGGTATATTAAGGAAAATCTGACTCCATTTTATGAATTATCTCACTTCACATCAATAAATGGAAACCTTTTCCCCCCTTATTGTTATGGACAAACATGTGGATAAATATAATGGTTTTTCCTCATTGGCGGACATTAGGCATATGTTGTGTAACCAACATTCCTACCTTGTCAATACAGACTCTTGTTTAACTTGTGTTTAAAGCTTCCTTGTAAGTGACTCAACCTTTGGTGACCTCACATATCCTCTCAATGATAGTACCTAGAAAGCTGCTCTAATTTCTTCTGATCACGACTAGAAATGGCAACTTCGGTATTTTTTTCATCAATTTTCATATGTGTCGCATAGGTCTAGTTTCTTTAGGGTGGTTTGCATCTTATTTCTTCTTTCTCACTTTACAACTATGCTATTTTTTGTTTTATATTATGCTCCTCTTACTTTTGATACCATGAGATCAAAGTATTTCTCAATAGTGCTCTTGGAATTCTCTGGATGGCCTTGAGCTTTTCGCTTTGGTTCTCCATAACATCTATGGACATGGGTATCAGTGGCATGATGGAAAAATTATTTTTGTGTCTACTGGAAAATTGGTTTTTTTGGATCTTCTTGCAGATATGGCTTCAGTTCCATTTGATGTGAGTTGTGCCTTATTTTTGTGCTCTTTCACATGTTACACTAGAACTTTTTGGCTAGATTGTGGCTTACATAATTTTGGATAAATTGCATATAATGGACTTCAGTTCATCTACAAAAATATTGTCTTGATGGTGGCTATCATTTTATGTCCATTATTGGTGCCAAATTTGTTGCATTTATGGGGTTTTTCGGAGGTCGTCTTATCTTCCGGTATAGTGTGACTTATGGAAAATTATGGATGGTTATGTGCACCTCTTGGTTTTTTATAAATTTTTATGTTTGGTATTGGGTGAATTTTTTGTTTTTATAGATGCTTTTGGATCGTCCAGTGCATCTTATGAACATTTTTGGTGGTTTCTATGTGCCCTTGTGCATTCTACTTGGTCATATGTTTTGTGGATATAGATTTCTAGGTAAGATGGTTTGATGTCAATGATGAATTTTAATTTCCCTTTAGCTTTAAGCTTTTTTGATCAACTAATTATATGTTAATTTTGATGTCTATGTACATGGGAAAATATGTTTTATTGGCTATGGGTGTTATTGGTCTGTTGGTTTAATTTGTCTCCCTATAAGTTTTGGAAAATATCAACAATTTAATTTTCCCTTCAAATATAAATAAAAAATGCAACAAATTAAAAAAAATTACTATAATATGAAGGTGTTGGTATTTAAAAATATTAAATGCTTAATGCTACTCTACAATGGCATATGGAATGCAAGAAATCAATTTATGTGAATATGTAAAGACCCTTGAAGTGGTGACATAAGATTTTGTTGAACTGTTTAAGAATCCTATGTTAGAAAAACACAATATTGGTTGATCCTAATGAAATACATAAATGTGTGGAGAGTCAAAAGTATTTTTAGTGTTAGTGATTTTAATATTTTATAAAAATGTTTGGTTACACCATTTTAACATCATAAATTGAAAAAATGCAACATAAATGTGATTTGTTAAATATAATATTTTTTTTATATGATATGTTCGATTTTATTATTGAATTAATTTTATTTCAAATATGTTAAAATATGAATTTTTTAATTATTTCAAAATTTTAAATAAATTTAAAATTATTAAATTATTTAAAATTTATTTTATATATTTAAAACTATGTTTTACTATAATATAAAATTTATGAAATAAATTGATTTAAAATGATTTAATTAACAAAATAAAATTAAAAAACTTAATGGATAAAAAATATTATATTTATAAATCAAAAAATAGATGACAATGATGAATGTTAACTAAGACAAATGTAGTCTATCCAACCTTAATAAAGTAAGAGATTAATTGATACTCAATATTTTATTTCTATGATAAAAAAGAAGGTTGGTAGTCTTGCACATGTTTTGTTAGTTTTGTTGACTTAACAGGTCAAGAAGGTTGGTAGTGTGGCAAATGTTTTGGTATTTTTGTTGAATTAACAAGTCAAGAAGTTTGGTAATGTGGGAAATGTATTGGAAATGATAATAGGTGAGAGTAAGAGTTGGATAGTCCAAGAGATGGTGTGTTTCATCTTCAACCCTCTTAGTATCGTAAAGATGGCATATTGTTTGGTTCCAAGGTGTTTTGGTGACAAACCAATGCTCGATTTCACTTTGAAGCTCAATAGAATTAGTTATTATCTTTGCAATGTTAATTTTCTTCTTCCCATTGGTCAAGACAAAAAATATAATTATGGTTAGCAAGAGTGGGGTTGATAATCTCCTTATAATGCCTTAGCTTTATTTTCCCCTCTAACACCTTATCATCCCACAACTTATCCTTAAATTTGGAAGTTATGATATTTTTAATATTATTGTTATTCTCCAATATGATCTCTTGCTTTATCCCCCAAGGGTCGAGTGAAGGCTGGAAATCCTTATGCCAACCTCCCTTGAGTTGGAGGTGTGGGTTTTGGCTAGAGTTAAAAGAAATTTTGGGGAACGTCTTGGCTTCCATGTTATAAATATTATTCTTATACATTAGATACCTATGACATAGTCATGCTTTCACTGAGGAAAAATATAGCTTCAATCAATAGAATATGATAGGGAGTATTTCCTTTAATCTTGATGTTGTAGGCTACAAATTTCTCTTGGATGAGCAAGATATCATCCAAGTTTCTCTAGATAAACTGCAACCCCAACCCTCAGATTTCGATGCAGGAGAATTAGCTCTTAATTTAAATCCTAATTGTTTGGTCACACCCTAAGGTCTTGACATTAGCCCAAGTAGGGGTCAGTTGTAAAGGCATTGTAAGTAGGGGTCAGTTGTAAAGACATTGTAAAAATATTGTAAAACCTCTTGTAAAGTGTTTTATTTCCTAGAAACCATAGGTAAGTGTCAATGTCAATAATGGGTCATGTAGCAAATCCCTGAAGTCATGGGATGACTCAAGGAGGTGTTAGGAAATTTAATTAAAAAATGTTGTAGGAAAGTAGGCCTCGGTTATGTGAGTCATTGGTAGGGATAAGTTTGATTTTCTAAAAATAGAACCTGTTACGAAAATATAGGAGCTGGTTACAGGTTTTTAAGGAGTTGTTAAGGAGAATACGATGAATGCTTATTTTTAGAAGTAGTTTCTTAAACCTAGGGAACATGTATATATTTGTAGGAGGTTGTTGAAAGAGCTGGACAAGCTATGTTTTGTAATTTATTCAATTGTAAGCACACAGGCAGGAGAGGAGTGAAGGAGGCAAATGTAAATGAAGGAAATCAGGCCAGAGATGAGAGGCCAATATAAATGAAGGAAATCAGGCTAGAGAGGAGAGGCCAATGTAATTGAAGGAAATCAGGCCAGAGAGGAGAGGCTAATGTAAATGAAGAAAACCAGACCAGAGAGAGGAGATGATTAGTGAATGTAATCAAGGTCAAGAAGGTATAGAATACCTTATATAAATCTATGTAATTTATACATGCATTTGATTAATACAGAAAAAGAAATTCTATTTGTTATGAAATAGTATATATCCCTGCATATTGGGTGAATTGTTTGAGTATAGGAACATGATGTAATTCAAATGGTGAAATATATGTTAAGGAAAGTGATGATAATATCATTATGCGCAAGAAACGATCGTGCACATAGGATGTGTGTAAAAACAGAGTTTAAAAATGCAATGAATTTAGAATTTGTTTTGAGAGGACTGCTCTGCATTGAGCAACATTGGTGAAATTTTTGTTTAGAGGTTTACTTAGAAGAGGCTTTTGTGTTAATACATTGTTCATATTTAGTTTTGAGAATTTAGAGAAAAAATTCTCTATGTAGTTTTCTTGAAAAGAAATCATTGAAAGGGCTCACTAAGAAATGAATTGGATCCACTATGAGAAAAAATCTACATTGACTGGATGTGAGAAATCAAGTTTCTCATATTATTTATTTGGTTAAATTTGCTCTGTAATCACCAATATTTCAAATAAAATGCAAATGAGAATTTTCGGTAAGAATTGTGAATGCAGAATAAGCAATCTACAGGTAACGACAAATTGGAGACAACGTGGAATGCATGATTGAGGAAGTGATGATCAAGTCGGAATTAAATCTTGGAGAATGCGTGGAGAAGACTATGTTAATTTGTGAATTCATAATTTGGTTCCGTGTGATACATATAGAAGACATAGTATAAGAATACACAATTCCTGTGAAGAGGATCAGACTCTCATAAGAAGAATCAAGTGGTGTGAATAAAGGAAGAAGATCCCGAAATATATTATTCATTCTGAAATATAATTCCTGTTCCTAAATTTTATTCCTGTTTCATGAATGAGATCGAATTTGACGAGAGCTGACTTGTTGTTCGAGATTGTTGTACGGATAGAGTTTAAATGAGAACATAACTTAATAAATGTAGTGTTGAACAATATTGCAAGAGTGGCACGAACGTGTCAAATAGATGGAGTAGAAGATGAAGGGAATTCGTAACAAAAAACCGTCATCAAACTTTTGTTTAAATTTATGATCAAAGGAAGACGAATTTTGGAATTCCGCCATATGGGTTTTGTGCAGAGCAGGGTTTATTTGGTAAAACACTAATGAATTTGAAAAAATATCCTTGGTTGATGAGTTCTGAGGTGATCTCTAAACTGTGTTTTTGTAGACAACGTTACTGGAAAAGAAGGATTGTTGTTCCTTTTCACTAACGCCTATGTTTACAAAGACAGGAGCCATCAATTTCTGGTACCAGAGCATCATAAAGATCTCGAGAGTTGTGTGTGATAGATTGAAAGGAATATGACAAGAAATATTTCTCATGAAGTTCAAATGGAGTGAACCTTAAGAAGCAAGACTATGAACAACGGGCTTGTGAAAAAGCATGAAAGCTGCAGCAACATGGATTTACAGCATAGAGATTGAGGTAACGATATTTATTTTAGTTTTATGTTAATTTATAGAATTGAGAGAATTTGAAGAAGGAAAAAAAAGTTGTAAGTGATTGTGTTAGTATTTCCACCTTTGGAGGAGGACAAAAATATGTTCTGAATCAATATAATATTAAAGACTACAACAGGAGAGCACTAAAAGAGAAGTTATATCAGCATAAGTTTAAGAGAGAGAACTGTGAAAGTGGTTGTAACTAAGGAAGTGCGAAGAATCTGAAAAGGAGAGTTGTAGATTGGAGAGCCAGTTCCAACGGTAAGTTGGGTAGAATTGGGTGAAAGCAGATAAGGAATTTGTGGAAAAGTTTGCAAAGGAAAGTGCAGACTTGGAAACCAGTTCCAATAGTGAGTTGAGTAGAACTGAAAGGAAGAAGAGGATTGTGAATAAAGAGACTTTCTTGGTAAATAATGAAGTGAGTGATTTCTCATAGAAGAATTTTATTGTAGAGAAGCCTAGAAATAGAAAGGACAGTGCTCAAATGGTTCTAAGTTAAAGAGAGCCAAAGATACCAAAAGGCTAAGTTCAAGAGAGAAGCTTGTGGAGGTAGTTGTAGCAGGGTGAAAGAGAATTACTATTGCAGAGGCTTAGTGAAACTCATAGTGAGTATGGAGGAACTCACAAATATGGACAAGAAGATGACTACTGATATTCATAACAAAGGTTCAGGGAGAAGCCAGAAAGTAAAGAAAGAAGATTCCAAGGCAAATGGCATATGGAGGTAGATTAATGATGAAGTGTATGAAAGGGAGAAGGTCGAGATAATAGTCCATATTGAAGTATTGATGGAGCTATTGGAGAAAAATAAAGAAGAGAAAAGATATGGTTTTGTTATGAGAATAAAAATGAATTGGCTTAGGCTACAGAAGAAGAAAGAGAAAATGATGAATGCTCAGTGGAAGAATGAGGTACTCAAGGCATATGAGTATCAGGATAAAGATTTGATGGCTGAAACATCAAATGAGGTCAAGATATCTCATGATTTTAAATCTGATGTTTTGTGTATGTTTGCAGGTGAAATACATGAGGATCGACATTTTTCTTATATTTCCACATAGAAAAAAGCAGAGAGACATAATTTGAATTTTGTACTGAAGGAATATGAGACAGCTAGCTCTCATATGAAAGATCATACATAGTTGAGAGAAGGTATCGATTTTCAGCATGCTGCAAGGGTTGAAAGAAGAGAAAGTTTGGCTCATGCTGATAGCTAAAAACAACAAGAAGTGGAGGAAGATATAAATAATTCCAATGTAATGCTCGAGGAAAATTAGATGGGGTCCATTGAATATTTTTTGGGTCATAGAGAAGATTCAGAGAAACAAGATGACTTTATGACTGAAGCATCAAGGGAGACCATCAGGTCTTGTGGTTTTAAAACTGACAATTTACATGTGATTTCAGGATTTGCAGGAGACAACCAATTTTTTGGAACTATCTTGAATGAGGCTGAAAGTTGAAAAGTTAAGTATGATGATGAATGGCTTTCAGATGAAGACAAGGATGAATTATTGCAGTAGAAGGAGTTCATATATTTCTTACTTAATGAAGGAAGAGCTCAAGATGGAGGATGTGTTCATAACAAGGATGAGATAATTTTGTCTTATGTTCAGGAACCTGCTATTAGTGAGAATAGGGAGAAGTTGGTTTTCTTAAATGGCCAGAAGGAGACTCTAGGAGAGTCACTCGAAGATGCTATAGAGAAGGAAAATCGGAATTCTATTCTGATAAATAATGAAGAAGTAGTATCATAGAGAAATTGTTCTTGTGACAAAGTGGAAGATAATAATGAGGATCAAGGTGAGAGAGATATGTCACATGTTGAAGAAAAATTAGTCCTAGAATTGAATGAAGTAGAAATAACTACCACAGTTATTCAAGGAGCCGAAGGACATCTATTGAATGTTGTCAAGGAAGAGGAAGAACGATATGTTAGATTTGAAGAACATCATAGTGATAATGTGCTTGAGAGGGATCAATTATAAAGTGAATTGTTGAAGTGGTTGTTGGAAAAATATGAGTATGAGGAAGGGATTGTAGTCATTGATAGAATAATGTCTCAATTTTTGGCCAAGATAGAAGCAAATACTACTTTTCTAAACCATGTTATGTTTTCTAGTATGTAGAGAAGTGTCAGTTAATATGTTACTGCAGTCGGAAAATTGGAAAGAAATTTGCTTTTTGAAAGTAAATTTGAAGATAAGGAGAAACAATTGGATATTGCATAGGGAGATATCTTCAAGGATATTCAAGAAGTTTTGGTGGTAGCAATATCTGGGACAATATCAAGAGCAATAACAGAAGAAAGGGCAGGAAAAGCTGAAGAAGGTAACCAGTAGTTTGAATATGAATGTACAAAGTGTAGTAAAGTGCAGTGGAAATAATATGGAAACAAGGTTTGTTTTTCGCAGAAAACTGAGTTGCAATGTGTAATAGATGAAATATGGGAATTGATGCAAGTCCCTAAGAAAAGCTACAACAGGGTAAAGAACGTAAACCACTGTAAGGTTGAATGAAGAGTGAACAATGATGAAGGTAAAGACAGTGTAGCACTACAGTACAAGGTTTGAAAGCTTGGGAGGTTATAGCCAAAGAGAAATGAAGATAGTGAAGCTTATGGACAACAACAAACAAGAGTTTGGGATCTAGGAAGATGAAGGTTGAAGATGCATGATCAGGTGATCATGTTTTCTTTCTACTGTGGGAGTCTGATGCATGAGCATTAGCTCTCAAGTTTAAACCCTAATTGTTTGGTCAGACCCGAAGGTATTGACATTAGCCCTAGGAGGGGTCAATTGTAAAGACATCGCAAAAATATTGCAAAACCTCTTGTGATGTGTTTTATTTCCTAACAGGCATAGGTAAGTGTAAATGTCAATAATGGGTCATGTAACAAATCCCTAAAGTCATGGGATGACTTGAGAAGGTGTTAGGGCATTTAATTAAAAAAATATGCATGAAAGTAGGACTCGGTTATGTTATTCATAGGTAGGGATAAGTTTGATGTTCTAAAAATAGAACGTGTTATGGAAATATAGGTGTTGGTTACATGTTTTTAAGGATTTATTAAGGAGAATAGAATGAATGTTTATTTTTAGAAGTAGTTGCTTAAACTTATGGAATAGGTATAGATTTGTAGGAGGTTGTTGAAAGAGTTGGACAAGCTCAGTTTTGTAATTAATTCAATTGTAAACACACAACCAGGAGAGGAGTGAAGGAGGCCAATGTGAATGAAGGAAATCAGGCCAGAGATGAGATCCCAATGTAAATGAAGGAAATCAGGCCAGAGAGGAGAGGCGAATGTAAATGAAGAAAACCAGGCCGGAGAGAGGGGGAAGATTAGTGAATGTAATCAAGGTCAATAAGGTATAGAATACCTTATATAAGTCTATGTAATTTATACATGTATTTGATTAATATAGAAAAATAAACATCCTGCTTCGAATGGTATATGGATAGAGTGTGTGAAGTTCTTTTTATTATGAAATCGTAGACATCCCTACATATTCGGTGAATTGTTTGAATACAAGAACATGATGGAATTCAAATGGTGAAATCTATGTTAAGGGAAAGTGATGACAAGATCATTCTACACAAAAACAAATCATGCACATAGGATGTGTGTAAAGGAAAAGCTTGAGAATGCAACGAATTGAGAAATTGTTGTGAGAGGACTGCTCTGCGTTTAGCAACATTAGTGAAATTTTTGTTTGGAGGTTTAGTTAGAAGAGACTTGTGCGTTAATATGTTGTGTGTATTCACTTCTGAGAATTTTGAGAAACAATTATCTATGTAGTTTGCTTGAAAAGAAGTCATTGAAAGGGATCAGTGAGAAAGGAATTGGATCCAATCTGAGAAAATATCTAGATTGAATCGATGTGAGAAATCGAGTTTATCATATTATTGTTTTGGTTAAATTTTCTCCCTAATGACCAAGATTTCAGATATAATGAAAATGAGAATTCTCGGTAAGAATTGTGAATGCAAAATAAGAAATCTACAGGCAACGGTAGATTGGATACAATGTGGAATGCGTGATTGAGGCAATGATGATCAAGTCAGAATTAAATCTCAGAGAATGCGTAGAGAAGACAATGTTAATTTGTGAATTCATAATTTTCTTCCGTGTGATACATATAAAATACATAGTACATGAATACGCAATTCTTGTGAAGATGATCATAATCTAATCAGAAGAACCGAGTGGTGTGAATACAGGAAGAAGATACAACCATATATTATTGATTCTGAAATATAAATCGTGTTCCTAAATTCTATTCTTTTTTAGGAATGAGATGGAATTTGATGAGAGTGGACTCATTGTTCGAGATTGTTGTATGCATAGAGTTTAAATGATAACAGAACTTATTAAATGCAACGTTGAACAATATTGCAAGAGTGGCACGGACGTGTCAAGGAGATGGAGTAGAAGATGAAGGGAATTGTAAGGAGAAAATGTCATCAAACTTGCAGTTAAATTTCTGATCAAATGAAGACGGATTTTGAAATTCCGCCATTTGAGTTTTGTGTAGAGGAGGGTCTATTTTGTAACTCGCAAGCAATTTTCCAAAAAGAACCTTGGTTGAGGAGTTCCAAAGTTATCTCTAAACTGCGTTTTTGCAGACAGTGTGACTAGAAAAGATCGATTGATGTTCCTTTGCACACAGAGATAGGAGCCATCACATTCATATAAAATAGTAAGTGTGATAAGAGTATCAAAAAGGAGTGTTTTTTTTACTGCATACGAAAAGATCTCTCGACTTACAATTATTTTCAAGCTCATAATGAGCTTTCTAGCCTCTAATAATCATTTTCTCAATGCTATAATTTTAGTTGAGCATGAAGAAACCTTTTCCAAATAATTGTTATCATAGATGAAGTTATCATAGTCGATCTTTTTGGATTTCATTATCATGAATTGTGTCTTATCAATATTAACAATCATACCCATATTGGAGCCGTAATCACGAAGGATTTTAAGCTACTTTTAAGGATCATCATGGCTTCTAGCTAGAAGAATGATATTGACACCATAAAGGAGAAGAATAATGACCATGTCAATGAGTTTGGGGCCATTGCATCTGGCAGCTTCCAATCACTCTTCTAGCTTAGCAATGTAAATGCCAAAAAGGGTAGGGCACATGGAACACCCTTGCTTAACTCCGATATTGCATTTGATTTCCTCCAACCAACCCTCCATGGTCTTAAGCTTGGACACAACATTCTCGTATAGCCTAGTCACAAAAACTGTCAATTCAAGAGGAACCATTATCTCTTCATGTCTCAACAATAGCTTATCTCTATGTCGAAAGCTTTTCTAAAATCAACATACCATAACAAAAGAGATCAATTTTACTATTAAGACATTGCTCGACAATAATCCTAAAAAAATGGTCAATAATTGAGTAATGTATCTTAAAACTAACTTACTTTTCCTTTGATATTGTAAATTTCATTAAATCACCCTTTAGAAATTTAAATTGCGATAAAGCCAGCATAATTTACAATGTGATATTCTTGGTAAACTAAACGGAATTTAATATCATATCTAAATAGGCACAGCGAGAGTGGCTTGGAATTTGAAATGTTGAAACGAATATTAATTTATCAAATAAATTTACAATATTTTAATTAGATTGTGAAATATCCCTCCAGAATTGACAAAAGATTATTAGAATTATTTTTTACACATATATCTTTCGAAACCAACGTAGTAATGGCAAAACTGTGAAACTGGTGGGAAAATGATGGTCGATGGTGAGTACATCGGTACTCTATACGGTGACAAATATGAAAAGTTGCCAAACAAAATCGCTAGTTTTCTTATGGAATCAATCCTATCATCACCATTAAACGCCACTGGCACATAAATTCCAAATTCTCTTTCAAAGTACTTTATTCACTATAATAAAGTACAAAAGTCGAAGTTAATGGATTTCTGTGTCTTTACGTCTCGACCCTCGACCAGAAGCTGCCATTTAAAGGATACGTGGTGCGATAGATCCGAGGATAACAAGTCACGTTCTCTCTCTTTCTCAAATAAATACAAATTGATTCAATTCAAATACATCATGAAATCAAGTGTGCCTTTTTGGATCCCTAACGCGGCTTTCATTGATTTCTCCGTCTGCACGTCTCGATCTTCAACCACGAGCTCCCATTTTAATGATACAAACGAACCAGTTGTTCTAGCGGTGTCCACGTCTCGCGATAGATCCCTTGAGAACAAGTCGCGTCCTCTCTCTTTCTGAAATAGAAACAAATCCACTCAATACAGGCAGAGCACGAAATTCACATGCGTCTTGGTGGAGACCAACCGGCATGATGAACTCCCGGCTTTCATCTGCTTGTTGTTTAATGTTGCGCCAACTTGTGGACAATAGTATTAAGGCATTAACGAAGCGGGGACCAGACAATGGCACCGGCTTCCCTATGTGTTTTATAGCCCATTATGTAAGTCAAACCGAACACCGAGTTTCACCAATTCTGACAATAACAAAGACGCGTGTTGCTTCAATTGTGATGGCCGAATTTATGCTTGATGTAATTTCTACAAGTCGGTGAACATGCTTCAGTTGGTCTAGTCTTTCACTCCATTGTTCCTCTCGAGTCATGTTACTATTACAATATTTTTTAGCATGTTTTTTATATTGCTTATTTCGTAACATCATTAAAGAATAAGAATATTATAGTAGGTGAATTTTTCTAATAAATCTTCACAGAACTTCAGCAACCCTGCCAGCAGAATGGAAACTACAGCAATGGGGTAAATACAATGTGATTATCACAGCAAAGGATAGGGTGGCGACTATGGGGTTATTCCTGTGCCCTATATGCTACTGGTATAGTTAATGGACCTCATGGAGCACAAGAATGGGTGATATTCAATAATGGATATTATGATAGTAGAGGACTTGGTAAATAAGAATTTAAATAGTTGTCAACATTTTTAGTAGCACGAGATTGGATGCATTCCTTGCGTAGTAAAATTTTTGGCGTTGTAAAAACGATGCACATATTTTAGTAAAATAAAATTGCATATATATTCTTTTAACTAAGGTAATATGTCACCTGAATCATGTCACACCAACTTTACCGTTGTATCTTTTACAAATGCATTCACATTCTAGATTTCATTATGTGAGTTAGTTATTTAGACTTTGAATAGAATCTAAAGGTCCATCAAAATTACGTACCCATCCTTAATGAAAAGGTTTTAAGAATTTATATAACACAAGTTTAGTTTTATAGTTTCCTTCCACTATTAAGTTAAAACTATTTAATTATGGAAAATACACAATATAATTTCCTATAATACTTATCTCTTATTTGGATAATATATAAAAAATGCTAAGTAATATTGCCTCATTTTTAATACAACATGAGGTGCATATAAAATTATGGTATTACTATTTCAAATTACTAGATCTACAAAATTTAAAACTACTAAATCAACAATATAACATTCTAATGTATATAAAGTACCTAAATATCAATGGTTCATTTACAATACAATATGAAATGCATATGTAAACACAATAATATGAATCTTATGAATCTTGATGGGGGTGTTTCTCATAGTGTCATTGTTACTTAGTACGGTGTGTTTTTATCACACATGCCTTCTTGTCATCACGGTGTGGTAATGGGTAATTAATACGAGCGTGCTAGTTATACAGTGGAATTGTTGTTTTAAATGTTCGATTAAGCAAAGGAACTTGCCAAGGTACACGTTTTGTGCGGAATGAGGCAAGCATATCCCATTGCCGCCCATTACGTGTTTCTTATGGGTGACATGTCATATCATTCTTCGTTTTCCGCGGTGGCTATTTTGGATTTTCTCTCATCTGGGATGTGTCTGGTTATTCCTTTGTGCTCTCGTGAGTTTCATTCTATTTTTCTTGGGCTTATAGTTTTATGTATTGGGACTGGGTCATCAATCTGGTCAGATGTCTTATTTAATTTCTTCATTTTGGTTTTTGAGGTCAAATTTTCAATTCGTTATTTTTCCCGAGTCTTTGAGAAATATTCTCCAAAATTGTGGGTATTTGTTGTTACTGGGGTTTCTCTGTATCAAAATAATTTCGTGTCTTAATCTATGGTCTTTAGTATTTTGTGTCCACTTTAATTTTCTCAAATTGTTCGGTGTGAGGTGTTTATTGGTGAAATTGGGAGTTCTATGTGTTCTAGCATCTTTGTGTCAATTTTAGTTTTAAGGAACTCCCACTGGTTGTCTCTAGGTCATGTCATGTTATTGCAATGTGATGAACTCGAAAATTTGATAGCCTCTGGTCCTTTAGTGTGGTATGTAGGTGATGATCTAGTTGTCTTCAGGTTTGGGTTTCGAGGCCATGTGTCTCGTCCTTTCTATAGTGTTCTTGGAAGAAATTTGTCTTGCATTTGTCCTTAATGGTCATTGGTAGCTTTACTCATGCTTCCTAAGAAGAGAATGAGTTGTAGAAGGGATGGTGGAGGTAACATTGGGAAAAAATGGTTTATCATATTTCCTATGACTTTGTTGCCACCTTATTTGATGTTATACCTTTATAGGTGAGAAAGGAAATATTCTTTCTCGAGATGAAAAAAGTTCAAGGAACAACCGTATCACTCAAATTTTGATTTGGGTGGGGGGGGGGGATATGGAATGGGTCCCTAATCTTAGTAGATTCAATAAAAGTCGACTCCATTTTATGATTTTTCTCGCTCATCATAAAAAATGGCATCTTTGTTACCCCTTATTTTTATGGACAAACAAGTAGAGAACTATAATGTTTTTTTATAATTGGAGGACATTAAGCGTATGTTGTGTAACCAACATTCCTGACTAGAAAATCTGTAATCTCATTTGGTCCAGGGAAAATTTTAAGGATACAAATTTATTTTAAAGTTTAGAAATATTGGTGAATCTTACTAGTCATGAACATGCAACGTATAAAATGTTAGAAGATAAGTTTCTAAAAATATTCAAATTTATAATGATTTTATATAGTGTTTGTAAAAAAATTCCAATTTTTAAGGTAAAATAATTTTATACTATAGAATTTGGGCGAATCATTTTTAGAAAAAAAAGGGAAATTGGAGAATCTTTTTTTTGGAAAAAACATGGAATATTACCCCACTTGCGAATATCAGCCCCTAAAATTTTCCCTACATTTGGATCATGTTTAAATCTTCCTTGCGAGTGACTCAACCTCTAGTGACCTCACAAATCCTCCTAGCGATAGTGTCAAGACACCTGCTCTAATGTCCTCTTATCATAATTAGAAACGACAACTTCAAGTATTTTTGTCATCAATTTTCATATGTGTCCCATAGGTCAATTTTATTCGGGGTGGTCTACATCTTATTTTTGTTCTAGACTATATAGCTATAGTATTTTTTGTTTTCTATTATGCTACTCTTCTTTTGGATATCATGAGAGAAAAATATTTCTGAATAGTTCTCTTGGGGTTCCATGTAGGGCCTTGAGCCTTTCTCTTTTCTTCTTCATAGCATTTGTGGCCATGGGTATGAGTGGCATGATTGAAAAATATTCTTTGTGTTTATTGCAAAAATGGTTTTTATGGATGTTCTTGGAGATATGGCTTAAGTGCTATTTGGTGTGATTGTGCACCTGATTTCTATGCTCTTTCAAGTATTATGCTGGACTTTTTTGGCTAGATTATGGCTCACAAAATTTTGGATCAATTGCATAGTATGGACTATATACACAACCATTGTCTTGGTGGTGGCTATTGTTTTACGTCTATTCTTGGCACCAAATTTGTTGTAATTCCTAGGTTTTTCGATGGAGGTCATCTTATCTTCTGGTATTGTGAAACTTATGGAAAATTGTGGATGGTTCTGTATGCGTATTGGTTTCTTATAAATGGTTATGGTTGGTATTGTATGACTTTCTGGCTTTTTATATATTCTTATGGATCATCCAATGCACCTTATGGATATTTTTGGTGGTTTCTATGCACCCATGTGTATTCTACTTGATCATATGTTTTGTGGATATTGATTTCTTGGTAAGAAAATTTGATGTTAATGATGAATTGTAATTTCCATTTGGCTTCAAGGTTTGTTCATCAACTAAGTAAATGTTGGATTTGATGCCTATGTACATAGGCAATTATGCTTTATTGGGTATGGGTGTTATTGGTATGTTGGGCTAGTTTATCTCCTTGTGGGTTCTGGAAAATTTCAACAATATAAAATGCAACAATTTAAAAAAGCAAAAAATAAAAAAACTACACTAATATGAAAGTGTTGGTATTTCAAAATACTAAATGCTTAATGCAACTCTACAATGGTATACGAAGTGAAAGAATTCAATTTATGTGAATATGTAAAGACTCTTGAGGTAATGAGACAAGATTTTGTTGAAGAGTTTAAGAATCCTGTGTTAGAAAAACACAATATTGTTTGATCCTAATGAAACACATGAATGGCGAGAGAGTCACTCTGGAAGTATTGTTAGTGATTTTAAGATTTTATAAAAAAGAATGGTCGTAATATTTTAACATCATAACAATTCAAATATGAAATATATAATGTGATGTGTTAAATATAATATTTTATTTTTTAAATTATATGTTTGATTTTATTATTAAATTAATTTTATTTCAAATATGTCAAAATAGGATTTTTTTAACTATTTAAAAGTATTTAAATAAAATTAAACTTAATGACTAAAAAGTATTATATTATTAAATAAAAAATAGATGATGACAATGAACAATAGCTAAGACCAACGTGATCTTTTCGACCTTAATAAACTAAGAGATTGATTAACACTTTTTAATATTTTATTATTGTGATAAAAAAGAAGGGACATAAATGTTTCTAGATCATTATATTTTTGGTGACTTAACAAGTCAAGAAGGTTGGTAGTGTAGAAAATGTTTTGGAGATGAGAACAGATGAGAGTAAGAGCTAGGACATCTAAGAGAAAGATTTTTTCATCTTCAACCCTCTTAGTATCGCAAAGATGACAAACTATTTCATCCCAAGGTTTTTTGGGAATAGATCAATGCCCGATTTTGACTTCGAAGCTCGTGAGAATTAGTTCTTATCTTTACAATATTCATTTTTTTATTAGCACTGGTCAAGACAAAAATATAGTTATGGTTAAAAATAGCAGGGTTAATCACCTCCTTATAATGCCTTAGCTTTCTTTTTCCTTCTATCACATTATCACCCCACAACTTATGCTTAAATTTGGAAGTTATAGTATTTTTAATATTATCCTTATTCTCCAATACGATCTCCTCCTTTATCCCCTAATGGTCAAGTCAAGACTCAGAATCCTTATGTCAACCTCCCTCGATTTGAAGGTGGGGGTTTTCCTTAGAGTTAGAAGCAACTTTGGGGAACGTCTTTGCTTCTATGTTGTAAAGAATATTCTTATACATTAGATACCTAATCATAACCATGATTTCAATGAGGGAAGGGATAACTTCAATCATTAGGATACGATAGGGAGTATTTATTTTATTCTTGATGTTGTAGGTTATAAATTTCTCCTCCATGAGCTCGATCTCCTCCACGTTTCTCTAGATAAATTATAACCCAAAACCTCACATTCATATAAAATAATAAGGGTGACAAGATTCTTAAAGGGGAACTTTTTTTAACTCCATACCCAAAGATCTCTCGACTTACAATTGTTTTCAAGATCATAATCAGCTATCTATCGTCTAATAATCATTTTCCCAATGCTATAATTTTAGTTGAGCTGATGATGGATGTCAATACCTACTTATTTGTATGAAGAAACCTTTTCAAAGTAATTGTTATCATAGATTAAGTTATCATAGAATATCTTCTTGGATTTAATTATCATGAATTTAGTCTTATTGGTATTAACTATCATACCCATCTTGGAGTAGTTATCATGGAGGATTTTAAGCTACTTTTTAAGATCATCATGGCTTCTAGCTACAAGAATGATATTGAACCATAAGGGAGAAGAATAATGACCATGCCAATGAGCTTGGGACCATTGCATCTTGCAGTTTCCAAACACTCTTCTATCTTATCAATGTAAATGCCAAGAAGGGAAGGACATAGGAACACCCTTGATGTAACACCCCTAGTTTTATGCTTCTTTCAAGTTAGACATTTGAACTTAAATCCAAAGGGGAGTGGACCCCAAGGGATAAGTATTGTGTGGATGTAATTAATTATTTAATTATGATAAATAAATAAAATATTTCTGTGCATATTGACCAAATGAGAAATTTGAGATCACTTGCCAAGTTCATGAGGTATGGAAAGAGGCTAAGATTTTCCCCAAAAATCTTTCAAAAATCCTTGAAAGAATTTATTTCTAATTTAGATTTTGAGGAAAAAATCTAAATTCCTCAATGAGGTGGAGAGTAGTTGGGAAGAGGTAAAAAGTTGGAAAATCAGAAAGCAGCTTTAAAAGTCCCTAAATAAGGGAAACCTAGGAAAACATGAATAAAATCATCATGTAATTATGGACGCAGAATTAGAAACAGGCTTTGGGGAGCATAAGCTTAAATAAGCTACTCCATAACAGATTGGGGGTTGGTCTTTTCTAGGGAGAGGATCTCTGCTCGGGGGTGAGTCCTGTGGATAAAGGAACTCTAAGGTTGGGAGGACTAGTCATCACAAAAGTGGTATGCACATGGTTTTGATGAATAATTAAATTAAATGCTCTTGAATTGTAGTGAAAGTTTCTGTGATAGTTATGTTGAGTTAAATTTTTGTGTTGTGAATTCCCTTACTTTTAATAGAGTTGAATAGAAGAAATAATTTTCCTAACTTCTGTATGGTGGTAGGAAGAATACTAGGGAGTACTGTCAACCAGAATCTCTAAACCATTAGATGGTTTAAATCTGGAGAGAGTGTAAATGATTCCATAGAATAGTTAATGTAACTTTAATCTGCTTCTGTAGTAAAGGGTAATTAAATAAATAAATAATTGAACATGTACTAGCTCATGTATTGAACTTTGGAAAACTGAGATAAGTTACACTTTAGATATGAACATGCATGTACACAGGAATATTGTGCAGACTTAAGAGTGTAATTGGTGTAATTACTATGTAAATTAAGCCTGAGGAGTTTGTTATTGTACTAAATGATCACAGTACTATTAACACTTTCTTTATTGTACCAGGACTAAGGCTACTCTTAAAAAAATTAGCAGTAAAACTAAACTGTCACCTTCATGCTTAAAGAAATAAAACACCATGAGCAAATAAAGAGGATTGTTATTTTATGGGAAGGTAATTTCACACTACTATTTTGAAATAAAATTATAAATTACAAAAATAAAATAGAATGGTGTTTACAAGAACATTTTTATCTTTTAGTGAAGGAACAGGTGAAAACATTCCACAAGAAAACTGTGTATGTAAAATGATTAGGAGGGTATTATTACTGTAAGGTAGAAATCCTATTATTCATGGGCAAACTTGAAAAAAAAAACAACTTTGTTCTAGCAGGAAATGTATATAAAAGTTACCGAAGAGATATAGTAAAGATGGAACCTTAGCCTCAACATAAATTATTTTATAATAAGGAATGAACAAGACATTACTATTCTGTCTCATATATATATATATATATATATATATATATATTAAAAATAGATATGTATGTATTCTGGAAATCATTCTATATTTTGCATTACAAGGACATAGTATAGGTACTATGAAGGAAATGATTTCAAACCTTGACAGAGAAGGAAGACCAGATTAAAGTAGCAGACTGAGATAGAATTATGATTTAAAAATAAGTGCTATTCTTCTCTTTATGTGGTTACGAACTGACACGAAACGAAACAAATAATGATATTCTATATACTGGAAATTACAATCTTTAAATTAATAATAGTATAGAGTCAGTAGTTTGTGAATATGCCAGTACAAACAATTACATTATTCCACACCCAAAACAAACATGGACCCATTACAAAACTCTAGATAAAAAGACTCTAAGAGAAAAATTAGTACAGAGACCCAATACCAGGTCGGCGCACTGGTTAAAATTGAGAATATTCCAGAATATGTATAGGTCCAAATAAGTTGGGAAATGTCCAGAATATTACACACAGATAAAATATAAATTACGTAGAGAAATAATTCTTTTTAAAATAAAAAGAGGGTGGCTACAGGAGCGAATTGAATCTGACTGTCAGATAAGACAAACTACTTCACAAATGGAAGATGTGCTTCCAGCCATGAGAGCGATGAAGGTCTGGATGATAACAGAGTACCAACCTGAGAAAAAATGAATAGAAAAGTTAAGGGTCGAATCTGGTAGCATTGCTTGCAATGGAAGTATGAGAAATACAGGGGTGCTCGACGATGAGTGTACCTACAAAAACGAGAACCAGACAGTCAAACCCCAAATCATTGCATCAGAACAATATAAAAATTATTGAACTGTGTACGAATTGCATTAAACAAGAATGCAAAATCCAATACCTGGAATGAAGGGCATGAGCCTCGGCGTGAACATGAGCACTGTGAAATGTAAACCCGAGGTATGAGAAATCGAGCTTGTTACCAAATCATAAGTTAATTGAGTTAAATAAATAGAAACGTACCGAATGGTAGTTAAGAATGAGAACGCATGAGGAGTTCGAATAAGATTCAACGCTCTCCAATGTAATAACCATGAACCAAACGAAACTCTGTTTGCACAATCAGCGAAAAAATAAAATTCCCATACGATTAGGCCTATGTCCATACAGCGAACAGAGGCATAATAAGATCATCAACAAAAACTTCATGAAAAACAATAGCTAAGTGTATAAATCAAAGGGCAAGCAGACAAATACCTGAGAGAGTCTGTGGAGTCTGCGTCCTATTTTAGCTACCCAGGAAGCAAGACAGACATCGACGAGGTTCGGTGATGAAACCTCAACAACGAAGGGTTGCGAGGGCAGCATCAATGCGTCCATAAAAAGGTTGAATGTGGAGAACTTTGTAAGTTCCAGAACCAGAATGGGACGAAGCAAAATAAAAATTAGCAAAGGAAAAAATGTGAATTAAATAACCAGGGTCGTGCTCAAACCCTAACTGATCCTCACCATCCACATGGCGGGATCTGGAGAGGATGTACGTGTACAATAAACCAACTATAAAGTCTAACGTAGAGCTGAAGCGATGTTCATCCCAACGATTAGAAAAATTTAATGAGCAACGATGCCAAAGTACCAGAACTCCATCTGAACCCACAAATGTAATTAATCTCAGGAGAAATGAATAGAAGGATGGAAATCCTGACAAAGCACGAGACAGATCAAAAATTTAATGGGACTCCGGTGTGGTACTATAGGAGTACAACAGACATTATGCATTGCAATCCCAACGCAATTATATATACGTAAGAGATCTTGATGTGAGAGGAGACGTGTTAAGTTGAAATCGGTGCAGCTCTAAATTCCTACGCAATGGAAGTTCGTATAAAAAAAATAGGCTATATGTGTAGTTCCCACGTAGGTAATGACGTGGTAGGAGAGTATGACCATTAGCATAGGGAACGAGTCATATTTTAACAATGGACAATGTAGTAATAAAATTTCTTAAATGTTATATGGCTAATGTGTTCGATATGTATATCGAATAATGGATGAGTAAAAAAACCTATTGAGTGAAGACTCATCAAATGGTTAACAGGTATAATAAGCTCATGAAAAAAAATGGGCAAGGTATTCATAGATCAAAGTACAAATAGAGAACCCTTTAATCGAATACCTTGAGATAGGTTTTGCTAGATTAATAACGATGTTAATGGGTGATAAAGGTATAGTCAGGAGGGTATTGTTAAAAGTTCCAGATTATTTTTAATAGAAAAAAATAATAAAATAATATCTATTGGAGCTATAGATGTATGCATTACTGAAAATTTAGTTCGTTAAGAAGATAGTATGGGGCAGCAGGAAACAAAAAAAAAAATTGAATATGTGAATGTGGAGGTGTTACAAATGGTATCAGAGCTTATGTTTGAAAATTGGACTATTGTCATGCTCACTGTGTAAATTATTTTTTTGGAATATATATATATATATATATATTTTGATGTTGTTTTGTTTAGTGTACAGTGGTACTAGAACTGAAAAGACAATGGCTGAAGGAGATGAAATTTATGTTGATCTGCGTGATGAAGATAACATGCTAGATCCCAATTCTCCTTTGATGGCTATGTTGCATGGGTTGCAACGGGAGATAGCTTAGTTAAGAAGTCAGAATGATAGGCTGTCATTAGCCAGTGAGGAGTAGGAAAAGCTCATAAGAGAATTGACTTCACGGAACAGCCAAGAAGGCGAAGGTTCCGAAAAGAGGAAGAAAGGAAAATTCTCAAATGATTCTGAGGAAGATGACACTACTAGACATCAGTCTAAATAGAGAAATGAATTACAGGGGGAATTCCGAAAGATTAAACCTCCCTCCTATGATGGAGAGAAGGAGGAAGATGCTGAAGCATGGTTGTTGAATATGATTAAGTATTTTCAGGTCTATGAATATGAAAGCAATCTGAAGGCCAGATTGGTTGTCTACCAGTTGCAGGGAAAAGCCACCTTGTGGTGGGAGGAGAAGAAAATGGTCCATGCCATTGATGAAAAAACACTGACTTGGGAAGATTTCCAAGTCAAGTTTAAAAACCGCTATTTGAACGAGCGTTATTATGATGATAAGGTAAAGGAGTTCCATGAACTCAGATTAGGAAAACTCACTATACATGAGTTTGTCACCAAGTTTACAAATCTACAAAGGTACGCTCCTTATATTCGCGAAGAGAAGGCAAAGGTACAAAGGTTTTTGAATTGTTTGCCTGTTGTGTACAAGGAGAAAATAGAGTTCAATAATCCAAAGACTATGGATGAAGTGGTGAGAAAAGCTATATTATACTACCAGCAGTTTAAAGGCAAGGATGAACATGGAAAAAGCTGAGTAAATAAGAGTGAATCAAAAGGGAAGAAATAGAAACCAGCTTACCTGAAAAACTTTGGCAGGGACCATCAGCGGAAGAAATTTAATAAATCCAAGGAAAGCCAAACTGCTCAGTCCCAAGTAAGTTCAATAAAAATGGATGGAGATAATAAGAAGGAGGGAGCAATAAAAATGTGGGAACCCTTGAAATGTTGGGGTTGTGGAGAACCTCATCTGTTGAGGGATTGTCCACACATCAACATTCAGATGATTATGAGGGATCGAGAAGCTACCACAGTAAATGATATAGCAAGAAACACACCCATTATCAGCACAACATTGGAGAGCCAACAAGCAGAGTACTAGGCTACCATGGTTGAGATGGAAGGTAAGATTGCTGACCAATTTGTTACAGTTTTAATTGATCCTAGTGCTTCTTTGAGTTATATTAGTCCACAAGTTGTAGAGAAATGCAATCTCAAAACTGAAAAATTTCAGCAGTCTTGGTTGGTTCAGCTAGCCACTGGCACTAAGCAAAAATCAACTCATAGGTTACCTCAAACAAAAATTAAATTGAATGATTATTAGACAGAAGTAAACTTAAACATTCTTCCCTTAGGCTCATATGACTTGCTGATAGGAATGGACTGGTTAGAAAAGAGAAAGGCTATGATGAACTATTGTGATAAAACTCTGCATTGCATAGATGAGGAGGGGAAACCCTTTATTCTCAAAGGAAAACCAAAACCAATCTCTGTAAGACAAATACCAGCTCTGCAATTAAAAAGAACATCTAGGAAAGGATATCAAGTGTATGTTGTACATGTCGAAGAATTAGGACAGCAACCTGAAGAAAACCTGCTGGACACTCTGCCCGTGGTAAGAGAGTTTAAGGAAGTTTTTCCAGATGAGATTCCTCATCTTCCCCCCAAAAGACTGATTGAATTCTCAATCAATTTAGTTCCTGGAGCAATACCTGTTTCCAGAGCCCCTTATCGAATGAGTCGCCCCCTAACTTATGGAACTAAAAATGCAATTGCAAGAATTGCTGGATAAAGGTTATATCAGACTGAGTGTGTCTCCGTGGGGAGCACTGGTGTTATTTTGGAAAAATAAGGATGGAACCTTTAGAATGTGCATTGAATATCGTCAGCTGAAGAAGTTGACCATCAAAAACAAATACCCATTGCCCAGAATTGATGATCTTTTTGATCAAGTAAGAGGAGCTTCAGTATTTTCTAAAATTGATCTGAGGACTGGTTATCACTAGCTTAGAATTAAGGAGGAAGATATTATTAAAACAACTTTCCGAACTAGGTATGGTCACTACGAATTTGTAGTCCTACCTTTTGGTTTAACGAATGCCCCTGCCACCTTTATGTGCTTAATGAACAACGTTTTGAACAAGTACTTGGATAAATTCATACTAGTGTTCATAGATGATATTCTGGTTTATTCAAAAAGTGAGGAAGAGCACAAAGAACATTTAAGAATAGTTTTTCAAACCTTGGAAGAAAACCATTTATATGCCAAGTTCAGTAAATGTGAATTTTATAAAGACAAGATTCAATACTTGGGGCATATTATTTGTAAAAAAAGGATTGGGGGTGGACCCTAAGAAAATAAAGGCTATTAGAGAATGGCTGGTGCCCACTGATGTATCAGCAGTAAGGTCATTCATGGGGATTGTAGGTTATTATAGAAGGTTTGTGGAAAGATTTTCTGCAATAGCATATCCCATAACTTCGTTACAAAGAAAAGGCACTAAATTTGAGTGGACTGAAAAAAGCCAAAACAATTTTGAACAACTAAAACTAAAACTCACTACAGCTCCTATACTCAAAATTGCAGATCCTGAAAAAGAGTTTTTTGTATGCACTGATGCATGCAGAGAGGGATTGGGAGGAGTTCTGTTGTAGGAAAATTCCGTTATTGCATATGAGTCTAGGAAACTTAAGAAACATGAATAGAACTACAGTGTATATGATTTGGAATTGGCTGCTGTAATTCTTGCCTTGAAGATGTGGCGACTCTATATTCTTGGGAAAAAATTCATATTGATGGCTGATCATATTAGCCTCAAATATATCTTTTCCCAAACTGATTTGAATGCTTAACAAGCCAGATGGATGTCCTTTCTGAGTGAATTTGATATGGACATAAAACATATCAAAGGGAAGGAAAACAAAATTGCTGATGCCTTAAGCAAAAATGCTTGCCAACACATAAGCAGCCTTGGGAATAGTGCTAGTTTTGACTTAGAAGAGCTAGTTAAACAGGTAGTGGATCAAGATCCCAATTATGAAAGTCTGCAATTAAAAATGCAGAAAAAAGAAATGGCTGAGTACACCCAAAACCAAAGAGGGCTGATCTGCTATAAAAACAGGCTGTATATCCCCAATGTAGAATCTTTGAAAAAAGAGATCCTAGATGAATACCATAAACAACCATATGCAGGACATCCGGGATATCAGAAAATGCTTACAGCCTTGAAAAAGAAATTGTTTTGGCCAGGAATGAAAAGGGATGTAGTAGACTATTTAGCTAAGTGCATGGAATGTCAACTAGTTAAAGTAGAACATCAGCATCTAGCTGGAATTTTAAATCCCATGCCAATTGCAGAATGGAAATGGGACACTGTCTCTATAGACTTCATAACTGGGTTACCCAAAACAAAGTACCAACATGATTCAGTGATGGTAGTGGTGGACACTTTAACAAAATCTGCACACTTCATACCTGTAAAATCCACTTTTGGCATAGCCTAGGTAGCAGATGTGTTCCTAAAAGAAATAGTAAGGCTACACGGGGTCCCAAAGTTGATTATTTCAGATAGAGATGTTAAGTTCACAGCAGCTTTTTGGAAAGGTCTATTTGGGGGCATGGGCACCAAGCTGAATTTTAGTACTGCCTATCACCCTCAGACAGATGGTCAAACAGAGAGAAAAAATCACATTTTGGAGGATATGCTTAGAATGTATGTGATGGATAGGCCATCAAAATGGGAAGACTACTTGCATTTAGCTGAATTTTCTTATAATAACAACTATCAATCTTCCATTAAAATGAGTCCATTTGAAGCACTCTATGGAAGGAAGTGTCATACTCCTTTAAGCTGGAGCCAATCGGAAGATAAGCTAATATTAGGACCAGATACTTTACAAGAAATGGAAAGAATTGTCAAGCAAATATAGAGTAACATTAAGACAGCACAAGATCGCCAGAAAAATTATGCTGATAAGAAGAGGGTGCATCGAGAATTCAAAGTGGGTGATCATGTGTATCTGCGTATTAACCCCAAAAAGAGCACACTTTATGCTGGAAGTTGTGCAAAATTGGCTCCTAGATATTGTGGGCCTTTTGAGGTGTTAGAGAGGGTGGGACCAGTGGCTTATAAGCTGGCCCTACCGCCCCATGTTAAAGTTCATGATGTGTTTCATGTATTGTTATTAATAAGATACGTTCATGATGCTTCTCACATTGTTGATTGGAATGTGATACAGGTGGAGCCAGAAGGGGAGTTCCTTCTAGAGCCGCTTCAAATATTGGAGCGAGAAGAAGTTGAATTGAGAAACCGAACAGTAGCAAGAGTAAAGGTGCAATGGAAGCACTTTACTACTGAAGAAGCTACATTGGAAAGAGAAGCTGAGATGATGGAAATATCCATATCTATTTTCGAAATGAACTCTAATAGTTATGGGTTAACACCGAGGACGGTGTTTGTTTTCAAGGGGGAATATGTAACACCCCTAGTTTTATGCTTCTTGCAAGTTAGACATTTGAACTTAAATCCAAAGGGGAGTGGACCCCAAGGGATAAGTATTGTGTAGATGTAATTAATTATTTAATTATGAAAAATAAATAAAATATTTCTGTGCATATTTACCAAATGAGAAATTTGAGATCACTTGCCAAATTCATGAGGTATGGAAAGAGGCTAAGATTTTCCCCGAAAATCTTTCAAAAATCCTTGAAATAATTTATTTCCAATTTAGATTTTGAGGAAAAAATCTAAATTCCCCAATGAGGTGGAGAGTAGTTGGGAAGAGGTAAAAATCTAGAAAAGCAGAAAGCAACTTTAAAAGTACCTAAATAAGGGAAGCCTAGGCAAACAGGAATAAAAGCATCCTGTAATTCTGGACGCAGAATTAGAAATAGGCTTTGGGGAGCATAAGCTTAAATAAGCTACTCCAGAACAGATTGGGGGTTGGTCTGTTCTGGGGAGAGGATCTCAGCTCGGGGGTGAGTCTTGTGGATAAAGGAACTCTAAGGTTGGGAGGACTAGTCATCACAGAAGTGGTATGCACATTGTTTTGATGAATAATTAAATTAAATGTTGTTGAATTGTAGTGAAAGTTTCTGTGGTAGTTATGTTGAGTTAAATTGCTGTGTTGTGAATTCTCTTACTTTTAACAGAGTTGAATAGAAGAAATAATTCTCCTAACTTCTGTATGGTAGTAGGAAGAATAATAGGGAGTACTGTCAACCAAAATCTCTAAACCATTATCTAGTTTAAATCTGGAGAGAGTGTAAATGATTCCCTAGAACAGTTAATGTAACTTTAATCTGCTTCTGTAGTAAGGGGCAATTAAATAAATAAATAATTGAACATGTACTAGCTCATGTATTGAACTTTGGAAAATTGAGATAAGTTACACTTTAGATATGAACATGCATGTACACAGGAATATTGTGGAGACTTAAGAGTGTAATTGGTGTAATTAGTATGTAAATTAACCCTGAGGAGTTTGTTATTGTACTGAATGATCATAGTACTATTAACACTTTCTCTATTGTACCAGGAGTAAGGCTACTCTGAAAAAAAACTAGCAGTAAAACTAAACTGTCACCTTGATGCTTAAAGAAATAAAACACCATGAGAAAATAAAGTGGATTGTTATTTTCTGGGAAGATAATTTCACACTACTATTGTGAAACAAAATTATAAATTACAAAAATAAAACAGAATGGTGTTTACAACAACATTTTTATCTTTTAGTGAAGGAACAGGTGAAAACATTCCAGAAGAACACTGTGTATGTAAAATGATTAGGAGGGTATTATTACTGTAAGGTAGAACTCCTATTATTCATGGGCAAAATTGAAAAAAAAACAACTCTATTCTAGAAGGAAATGTATATAAAAGTTACCGAAGAGATATAGTAAAGAAGGAACCTTAGCCTCAACATAAATTATTTTATAATAAGGAATGAACAATACATTACTATTTTGTCCCATGCATGCATATACATACATACATACATACATACATATATATATATATATATATATATATATATATATATATATATATATATATATATATATATGTATGTATTCTGGAAATCATTCTATATTTTGCATTACAAGGAGATAGTATAGGTACTATGAAGGAAATGATTTCAAACCTTGACAAAAAAGGAAGAACAAATTAAAATAGCAGGCTGAGATATAATTATGATTTAAAAATAAGTACTATTCTTCTCTTTATGTGGTTTTGAACTGACACGAAACGAAACAAATAATGATATTCTATATACTGGAAATTACAATATTTAAATTAATAATAGTATAGAGTCAGTAGTTTGTGAATATGCTAGTACAAAAAATTACATTATTCCACACCCAGAAAAAATATGGACCCATTGCAAAACTCTAGATAAAAAGACTGTAAGAGAAAAATTAGTAGAGAGACCCAATACCAGGTCGGCGCACTGGTTAAAATTGAGAATATTCCAGAATATGTATAGGTCCAAATAAGCTGGGAAATGTCCAGACTATTACACAAAGATAAAATATAAATTACATAGTGCCATAGTTCTTTTGAAAATAAAAAGAGGGTGGCTACAGGAGTGAATTGAATGTGACTGTCAAATAAGACAAACTACTTCACAAATGGAAGATTTTCTTCCAGCCATGCGAGCGATGAAGGTCAGGATGATAACAGAGTACCGACCTGAGAACAAATGAATAGCAACGTTGAGGGTCGAATCTGGTATTGCAATGGCAGTATGAGAAATACAGGGGTGCACGGCGACGAGAGTACCCACAAAAACGACAACCAGAGAGTGAAACACCAAATCATTGCATCCGAACAATATAACAATTATTGAATTGTGTACGAATTGCATTAAACAAGAATGCAAAATCCAATACCTGGAACGAAGGGCATGAGCCTCGGTGTGAACATGAGCACTGTGAAATGTAAACCCAAGCTATGAGAAATCGAGCTCGTTACCAAATCATAAGTTAATTTAGTTAAACAAATAGCAACGTACCAAAGGGTAGTCAAGAAGGAGAACGCATGAGGAGTTCGAATAAGATTCAACGCTCTCCAATGTGATAACCGTGAACCAAACAAAACTCTGTTTACACAATCAGCGAACAAATGAAATTATTATATGATTAGGCTTATGTCCATACAACGAACAGAGGCATAATACGATCATCAACGAAAACTTCATGAAAAAAAATAGCTAAGTGTATAAATCAAAGGGCAAGCAGACGAATATCTGAGAGAGTTAGTGGAGTCTGTGTCCTATTCGAGCTACCCAGGAAGCAAGACAAACATTGACGAGGTTCGGTGACAAAACCTCAACAATGAAGGGTTGTGAGGGCGGCATCAGTGCGTCCATAAAAAGCTCGAATGGGGATACCTTTGTAAGTTCCAAAACTAGAATGGGACGAAGCAAAATAAAACTTAGCAAGGGAAAAAATGTGAATTAAATAACCAGGGTTTTGCTCAAACCCTAACCGATCCCCACCATCCAGATAGCGGGATCTGGATGTACAATAAACCAACTATAAATTCTAATGTAGAGCTGAAGAAATGTTCATCCCAACGATTATAAAAATTTAATGAGCAACGATGCCAAAGTACCAGAACTCCATCGAAACCCGCAAATTTAATTAATCTCAGGAGAAATGAATAGAAGGATGGAAATCCCGACAAAGCACGAGATAGATCAAAAATTTAATGGGACTCCGGCGTGGTACTACAAGAGTACAATAGACATTATGCATTGCAATCCCAACACAATTATATATACGCAAGAGATCTTGATGTGAGAGGAGATGTGTTAAGTTGAAATTGGTCCACCTCTAAAGTCCTATGCAATGGAAATTGGTATAAAAATAATAGGCTATATGTGTAGTCCCCACGTAGGTAATGACGTGGTAGGATAGTATGACCATTAGCATAGGGAATGAGTCATATTTTAACAATGGAAAATGTAGTAATAAAATCACATAAATGTTATATGGCTAATGTGTTCGATATGTATATCGAATAATGGATGAGTAAAAAAAACCATTGAGTGAAGACTCATCAAATGGTTAACAAGTATAACAATCTCATGAACAAAAATGGGCAAGGTACTCATAGATCAAAGTACAAATATAGAACCCTTTAATCGAATACCTTGAGATAGGTTTTGCTAGATTAATAACGATTTTAATGGGTGATAAAGGTATAGTCATGAGGGTATTGTTAATAAAAGTTCTTGATTATTTTTAATAGAAAAAAAATAATAAAATAATATCTAATGGAGCTATAGATGTATGCATTACTGAACATTTAGTTCGTCAAGAAGATAGTATGGGGCAACAGGAGAAAAAAAAAAAATTTGAATATGTGAATGTGGAGGTGTTACACTTGCTTAAATCTGATATTGCATTTGATTTCTTTCAACCAACCCTCGATGGTCTTAAGCTTGGACACAATATTCTCGTATAGCCTATTCAAAACAACACTCAACTCAAGAGGAACCATTATCTTTTCAAGTCTCTTCTAAAAAACTGTGTCAAAATATTTTCTAAAATCAACATAACAAAAAAAGACATCAATTTTACTATTGGGACATTCCTTGGCAATGATCCAAACTGATGCCAATAATTAAGTGATGTCGCTTAAAACCAATACTCTTTAACTATTTTTTAACTCTTTTATATTGAGTGATGTATTTTAAAATCAACTTACCCTTTTACTCCTTTCATATTGTAAATTTCATTAAATCAACCTTTTAAAATTGAAATTGGGACAAAGCCATCATATTTTAAAATGTGATATTCTTGGTAAACGAAATGAAATTTAATATCATATCTAAATGGGCACGATGAGAGTGGATTTGAATTTGAAATTTTGACATGAATATTAAATTATGAAATAAATTTACAATATTATATTTCGATTGTGATATATCTCTTCCCTTAATTGACAAAATATTATCAAAAATACTTTTTACAAATTTCTTTCCAAGCCCACCAAGTATTAGCAAAAAAATGAGACTGGTGTCAAAATGATGATGGATGGTGACTTGATCAGTGTATAGAGTATGGTGACAAATATGAAAAGTTCCCAAACAAATTTTCTAGTCTTCGTACCCTATTACCTCTATCATCACAATTAAATTTCACTGGTTACTGCTTACTCTGAGATCGAGGCTCCATTAAATCACTAGCACATAGAAAATTTGAAGGCATTCTTGGAGGAATAGTTCATGAAGTGGTGTTTTCTTTGGAGTTAGCTGGTGTACTATCGCGAGATGTATGGTTTTTTGCTGATGTCCTTGTGCTACAATTTTTCTACAAATATTTTGGTACGTGCTCATGATTTCTTGACCCTGCAACAGCCACATGCTAGTTTGTAATGGTAGGGTTATAGTTCTCTAGTTTTTGGTCATACTGGGCTTCATGCAGTCTACTGGTTATAAATCATACTATCTAACATTGGGTATGCCAAAACATGTCTATTTGGGTCACCTATTTTAGATCTGATGGCACATCGGGGTGAAGGGCAGTCAGAACCTTCTGTTTATTGGGTTATTTATTAGTGGAAGTGTAAAAAGCATTATCCGTATGGGAATATAACTTGATTTAGGGTGGTCATTAAAATTTCTCCATGAGCGTCTGTGCACTATGGTACCTAAGATATCTCGGGTTATCATCCAAATTGGGATATTGGCCATATTTACAATTATCTTTCTCTCTTAAATTTACAGAACGCATATGAAGGTCCCCCAGAAAATAGCCAATGCAAAACCATGGGAATAGGCTCCCTGTTCATGAAATACCTAAGGTTCCCAAGTCTTCCTTTATGTTGTATTAGTCTAGATGGAATCTGATATGCAGTAAATGGATTAACTCTTTCATAACATCCAAACCCTACAAAGATTTTGGTTTCCAATTATATTTTCGTTGGTGGCATTGTGAGGGCTACTGTTGTTGTTGTTGCTGCCATGTTTGAGGGTGTTTTGTGAATACTTGTTTTTCCGTCATACACACATTCCTCCACCTTCGTTTTCCAATGCACCATGATTTTTCCGATTGAGCCATAAACAATTCACCACCTTCTTTCCCACGACATCTGTACTCTGACATTCCATTTTGCATCTGTACCATGCCAGGTTCATTCACATCGGACTATGCAATGTGGCAGGACTGTGATGGTTGGTGAGACTTTCACGCGGTTTATTTAATATACCTCATATTATCCTGGTAGCATATTGAGGTGGGTGCAACACATATTTATGAATCACTTACCACACCTGACAGTTTGACTGTTCATCTATATGGTGGTACCAGAGTTGAACATGGATCGAGGTCTTATGTGATCTAGAAGGTATATTTTCAGGTGGTACATTGACAGGTTAACGACACTTTTTATGGTTCTATCTACCCCTTCTGACATACATTTTTCCTTACCAAATTCGAATATGTACTGGGATGAGTTGGAATTTTAATATGGTGGAGGTCATATTGAATGGTTTTGAGTGGAGGTGTCATTTATCCTAGGAGGAGCCCATTTGTTATTGAAAGTCAAAAAAAAATGTTTTCTATATTTGAATGATGGCTCCCATTTATAGTGGCTCTGAAAAACATTCTATAACTAGCCTCTTTATGATCTAAGGAGTGCAGATCATCTAAATTTGGGTGGGTGGTGAAGTAAAAGCGGTGACAGTGCAATAAAAGATGTTGATCGCATTTGGGTGGCTAATTGGATGATAGAGGTCTATGACATCCTCTCTTCCAATACTTCGGGTCATGAGGCCCTCATTGCTACCATGGTGGCATTAGAACGGGTGTGCATTGTTGAAGTGGACGAGGAAACACGACATGTCATGCTTGCATAGGAGGGTCCATCACATACCAACTCATACCATGATAATAGGACATACAGGATGCCACATGGTGGCTATAGGTGAGATGGAAATGGCATAAGTAGCTAACCTAAAAAGTATGGCAAAAAAAAATTTCCATAAACCTTCCTCTAAAATTAAACAAGTGGTTCTCTAATATGAGGACTTATGGGGGTGTGTGGCTAGTCTTAAAAAGAGAGCACTGATCGGTCGATGGTTGTTCACAGACATGGCAGAGGTAGACATGGTAAAGTGGGTTAAAAATATGTGGAGTACCCTACTCGGATATAATCCGAAGGTTAGTCTGATGACGAATACATGGTTTAGTGTCCATTTCATGCATGAAGATGATTGTGCCAATATACTTTGGCACACATGGGTTCGAGGAATAAGCTTCATGCACTTATTGCCATGTTATTTGGGATATAGTCTGGTTGTGGAGGCACCCAAGAAGAGGCTGGTTTGGGTAAAGTTACCGGGGTTACCACTTGAATTTTGGATGCTTAAGGCACTAGATGCTATTGGAAACACCATTGGACATACAAATCATGTGGATCCGAGAATATTGGGAACTAATGATAAGCGCATAGGCCACCTGTTGGAAGTTAGTTTTGCAAGCGGTCTACCATGTGATGTGGAAATGATATGGGGGCAACATCTACATAGACAACGCATGGATTAATGGGGGGTTCCCTTCCAGTGTTTTATCTTTCATCAAACAAAACATCTAATTAATTGGTGCCCTTCACGACTCTGGCCAAGGGGATGCTACAAGAAATCATGGAGGGGATCACAAAGGGGGAATCTATCACATGATTCACATGAGCATTATTATTCGAGTAAGTCATCTATGCCATGATATGAATATGATTTATATAAAACATCTGCATCTCTCCAAGAATGGAATCCTTCATATCATAAAGGACCAGAACACTTGGATGCCACACACACTACTACTGCCTAGGTCATACCCATTGCTCAATCACACCCTCCACCCATTATCGTTGCTCATTCACCCACTCATAATAAAACTCACATTTGTCCTTCCCACTTGACGGAGACTCCTCCTTTCAATCCTAGCTCGGTGGCTAGCTTTATTGTCTCTCCTTCTATGCCCTCGTTGGTTGGGCCTCGACCCCATCCGCTCCTGACCTAGAGCTGGGTGCTCAGTTAGATTCCCCTAGGAACACAGTGGGGAGCGATATTGATTCATTATTGGGTAACCGGGTTCTTGGCTTGGATGCTCTTAATAATTTTTACAAGGTGACATAGGACCCTCCCATATCCATCTCCCCTACTTCAGGTTCTAATATTACAGTGAGGAAAAAATCTAAATCTGGGCCTCGACATTTCTGATGGAGGCTTAAGATAAAATCATTATTCCATGGGGACCTAAATGACTTCTGTGACATCCCCATTTATTATGTTGATGACATTCAACCACATAGAGTAGGTGGCCCTGATCCAGTTTCCAAATGAACTCTATCATATCTCTCAATGTCAGGGGGATAGGAGACCCCTCAAAAATACTATGCCTCAGAGATCTCTTTTCTGATCTGAAGCCATGGATGGATATTTTTCAAGATACCATGGTTTCTAGGACTAAAGCCATTGGTTTTTTACTCAATATCCGACCCAGTTGGCGAGCTATTGGGACAGATTCAGTTGGAAAGGCAGGGGGCATGTTGGTTATGTGGAATACAAACTAGGCGGATTTTCAGGCATATATATTTTTTGGGGGCATCATCTTATATGGAAATCTGAGGGGATATGTGAAGAAAGTGCATGTCATAAAATTATATGCATCATATCATCATCACTCTGCATTTTGGGATCGCCTTGAGTCCTCCAAAAAAATTTGTGTGACAAAATTAATTGTTATTGGAGACTTCAATCCAAATTTCTCAGTGTTTGAATCATGGGGATGGAGATCACAGTCAGACTAAATGACTGATCATATTGGGTGGTTAATAGGTCATAATCATCTAGTGGAAATGTGTCCTGCTCCTATGGCACTGACTTGGACCAATAGGCGAGTGGGTGATGATTTTATTAGGAAGAAACTCGACAAAGCTATGGTATATGAGGATTTAATTTAGGACATGGGGAATTTTCAATAAAAAATGGCCGCTGACACCATATCCTATGACAAGATGATAATTTTAACATGGATAAAGGATCCGGATACATGAGATGTCCCCTTTAAATTCAATAGAATATGGCTCGATGATCCACAATATAATAAAATGGTGATGGATTTCTGGAAGGAGGATCATGTAGGCATGGAAGGATGGAGGCAATTTTCGGATAAGCTCCACAGGCTAAAACAAAGAACAAAAATTTGGGAAAGGATAAAAAGAAAGAGTTGCAGTTGGATCTCATTTTGATTTCTGTAGAGGTTGAAAAAATATATGAAGGGATGAAAGATGTACCCCCGAAACAACAAAAATATGATAATCTGAGGGGGATGGGGATAAGAAATATGGAGAGTATTAAGATCCAAGAGGTGACTTGGAGGCTTAAGAGTAGGGTCCAATGGCTCAAGGAGGGGGATCTAAACTCAAAATATTTTCAAAAAATGGCAAATGGATGCCATAACACTAACTCTATTTGGCAACTCGAGCTAGAGGATGGTACAAAGATATGCACAACCAAGGATATTCAGGAGGCGATTTTTAAATATTTCTTTGATTTTTACAACTATGAGGAATCTATTGATTTTAGAAGCCATAAATGGGTTCTAGATCATATGCATGTGGTGTTTGATGGTGCTGCAAATGAGGTATTGGGGAAAATCATAACCAAGGTGAAGATTGAGGTGGTCCTAAAATATTTTGCACATGATAACAGGCCTGGCCCAGATGAATGGCTTGTTGAATTTTTCGTCCATTTTTTTGAATTGATGGCTGATGAACTATTTTCGGTTGCTGAGAAGATTATAATTTCGGATCATGTACCTAGAGGCATGAATTCTACACTCATTACATTGATTCTGAAATCATCTAGTCCTCGGTCTTTCTCTGAATATCGGCTAATTTCTCTATGTAACATTATATATAAACATACATCAAAAATATTGCACAAAGACTTAAATATTTTCTATCTGGATGCATATCGGAGAAGCAACATGGTTTCTTGCAAGGACGATCCATCCATGATGTTGTGGCATTGACCCAAGAATAAATACATTCGATCCACACGTGCAATATAGAGGCTGTGATAATGAAAGTTGATTTGTTCAATGCATATGACTCGGTGCATTGGTCATACATCAGACTAGTGTTATTAAAGGTGGGATTATCAATGAGGAATATAAGATGGATTATGGCTTGTATCTCATTGGTCCTTTATGTGGTCATCATCAATGGGTCCCCTTCTGATTTCTTCAAAGATGGTAGGGGGCTCTGACAAGGATGTGCCTTATCTCCTCTGATCTTCATCCTTGTCATGGATAGTTTCATTAAAATTCTATTAATGGATAAACGTGTTGGATACTTCTCCGATTTATCCTTTTCCCCTACTATTTCTATTTCACATTCATTGTTTTTAGATGACTTACTC
This sequence comes from Pinus albicaulis, assembly GCA_034641835.2. Classification (NCBI taxonomy): domain Eukaryota; kingdom Viridiplantae; phylum Streptophyta; class Pinopsida; order Pinales; family Pinaceae; genus Pinus; species Pinus albicaulis. Next base: position 1,747,438,476 of record CM076575.1, on the reverse strand, counting down.
ATTTTTGGCAAGCTTATTCCAAACCAATGGTTCTATTTACATTACATTCTCCTTTGGTTTGGTGTTGCTACTGGCTTGCATATCAACAAGGGAAAGTCTCTTTTGATATATGCATCTGACGATATGAATGAGATCAATTTTATCGCAGAGTTCTTGGGGGTTCAAGAAAAATTGTTATCAGATAGGTTCACCTACTTGGGGTTTAAGCTGAAGTCATGCACTTACAAGAAGGAGGACTACCTGTGGCTAGTGGAAAAATTCAAAGGAAGGATTCTCAAATGGTCACACGGATGGTTGTCTTTAGGAGGGTGATATATTCTTTTCCAAGTTGTGCTATTATAGTTTGTATTTTATTGGGGTCACATGTTTTATTTTCCTATCCACATGGTGGCTCAGATCAACGCGGTGGTATCAAATTTCCTATGGTCTGGTGCCTCCAAGACTAAGAAGCTGCACTTATTCAAACTTCATACAATATCAATGTCAAAGGAGTTTGGAGGGTGGGGTCTTCTGCATGTGCTCACATTTGAAAATTCCCTTCTAATAAAATCATTCTAGAGGGCTATTACCTCAAAGGGAAATTAGGCTAATATAATCCATTTCAAATATGTACATGGGAATCCATTACTACAGATATACAGGGGGTTGATTATCACAACGAATAAGGAATATATCATATGGAGGAGTTTCAAGAAGGTGGTGCATTTGGTAGCGGATAGATTAGTATGGAAATTTGGAAATGGTCACAACATTGTCCTGGGTTGTGATTGTATTCTGGGTATCAGTGAAAAAAGGATGTTAGATGATAGGACCATTCATAGATTGGCACATAGGGGTATTTTCCATTTGTCACAATTGATTTTGTGCTGGCAACAAGGGGTTCCAAAGTGGAATACTGCAATACATATTGCTTTTCCGGAGGGGGACACACACATATGGCATCAGTACACCAAAGCCCTACAGGATGGGGGTTTATGTCATAATCAAGAAGGTGATAAAATCATATTGGAAGGGGGTATGTAGGGGGAAGGGTTGATATTTAAGGAAGTGTATTTAATCATAATCATAAACCAATTATCGGGGAGGACCCCGTCCCATTCAAGAAGTGCTGGAGTTTGAGAATTTCCCTTAAGATTCTCTTGTTTGGTTGGCTGGCATGGAAAGGACGAATCTTGAAATGATAAAGCTTAGGAAACATGGTTACCAAGGGTCGGGATGGTGTTCTTTCTGTCAAGCATAGGAGGAATCGACATCACATATTTTCTTATCCTGCGTGTTCACACGCAAGATATGGTCTCTTTTCTCGCATTACATCATTGGATCCAGATGGTGCCCGAACAATTTCATAAACACCTTTCAAGTATGGGGAGCATCTAAAGGTAATTGTAAATCCCTTCCTTTCTATCTGATGTGGGAGGTCTGGCTTGCATGCAACTGCTTTATTTTTTATGGGAAACTGGCTATCATTGCTCACATTCATGGAGCCATCATGGTCTGGATGTCTGCCCAACCTCATCAAGCTGCACCTACAAAGGATATGTCTATCCATATCCGGCCATACACTATAACCTTGCTGACCATGTATTTTGATGGGGCACAACAAGAGGGATGTTGTGGATGTGGGGAATGGATTAAAATGGAAAATATGGAATGTTATCAGATCTTTTTGGAATGGAGGGGAAGGCACTAACATTAAAGTGGAGCTTATGGCTTTACGGAACAGTTTGTGGGTGGCCTATAATTTAGGCATGCAATCAGTTAAGATTTATGGGGATGAAAAAGTTGTCATTTATTGTATTGGAGGTAAGACAAATTTTCAACCAAGAGGTTTACAGGGTGGATCAGTAAGGTGAAAAATCTTCTCCACAAGCTCAACGATCCACCAATGTTGCATATATATATGGAGATCAACTATCGGGTAGACAACCTATCAAAACAGAGCCTCTCTACTCCCATTGGTAGTATGAACATTACACACTTTTGGGGGGAACTACTGCTCAAACAATTTGTGGTTCCTCTCCCGTGATTTTCCATGATTGCTGACGGGCCTCCGTTTTGATTACGCACCATTTTTTCCACAAGTAATTTCACATAGTTGACACTGCACGTTGTGGTTGTGGTTGACATCCTCAGTCATGTTACAATTACAATATTATTTATCATGTTTTTTACATTGTTTATTTCTTAACAACATCGAAGAGAATAAGAGTATAGTAAGTGGAATTTTCGCAACCCTTCCAATGCAATGGAAAATGGCATTCATGGGGTAAATACAGTGTCAATATTGCTGCAAGGAATGGGGTTGCGACTGCGTGGTTGTTCCTATGTCCTCTGGTTTTGTTACCACACCACTGCGTGTCACAGATCCAGTAGCACTTTATCCTGTGGGATAAGTTATGCTCCCAAAAGACATATTTCGTCTTCCAAATCTTTCTCCCGCCCCTCCCCCAATCTTGTACCATCACGTGCCAATAAAACTGACAGTATCTTCGAAAAGGTTTCCTCTTCTTGTTGTCCATTAACTGTCGCCCAGGAATTGGGGCATACTGACAACCTTGAACGAGTGAGGTAGCGCAACGACCACCTTGAAAGAGTGAAGTGGCTCACCGGCCGCCCGTTGTTACTTCGTTCGCATACCCATAAATCTTAGGCGTGCGTATAAATCTATCTCTATCCACTAATCATTTAGTGAACTCAGATATCTACGTGGCTAATATACCCAGTATCGCTAACACGTATCGTTGGATCTTTGTTACTCTACAATAAGATGTGACACGTGAAGGTTAAATTTTAGCATATGGAAATGTATAGAGTGTTAAATTAACAGTATTTAGAAATTATGTTTTAGAAAAAAATTACATAAAATATTATAATATGTATGGGTTAATTCTAAATTAATAGTGGTGAATGGGCAAATCAGATTATATAATCTTGATTTGATAATTGGGATGACATTTATAATTGTATTACTACAAAAAAGAAAAAAAAAAATTGGTGGGAAGTAACTCTAGATAAGTAATTATTTTAAGGGTGTTATAGTAATTATTTTACATTTTATTCCTATTTTTTTTAATAGTTGGAACTAATAGGCTAAGTTATATAGACACAAAATGCCAAGGAATCATCCATCTATCTACCAATCTACCAATTGTAACAAATGGCATTTTTTTTTTTTTTTTGTCTACGAATGAAATTGGTTGAGTCACTTGAAAGATACAACTCTCTCTAAATAAGTTTTCTACTACATTTTAAACTTTGGAGCAAACCTTGTCATAAAGGTTCACTGCAAGTACACATCCTTCTAATATACGCAAAACACTCACAATGGCAGTAAACATATTTACCTGTAAACTTGTGCAAATCAAACAAGAAGGCTCTATTGGAGCTATTAGAGCTATTACAATTGCAGTAGGGAAGTAAAAACGAAGAATGATAGATGATACATTTCTTATGCCATACTGCAAACTTTTAATAGCCCTACATGTAACAAACTTATACAGTTACCATGAGTAAAAACGCCATTAATCTAATATATGGTAATCGTTCCATCAAGAATCGGTTCCAAATAAGTTCGTAACTAATTAAATCCTTCGTTACGTTATCATTTTATTTTTTGTTTTTCTCTCTTGGGGGCATGCAAAGTTTTTTGGATTGGGTAACCTGCAGTCCGACTCTGCTATGAGTTTCTTGGGAATAATGCTCCCATCACTTTGAATCACGGTTTGAATCAGAGTAGCACTAAGTTTCGAAGAAAAGCATAACTGTTTTTTCTCTATGTCTGACCGATGCAAAGAATGGTAAGGCAAACACCCAATACCGCGTGTAGGTTTTTGTAGTACTGGAGAATTTTTTAATACACTCATTACGCAGTGAAATAGACTACATAAACAAACGGAGTATCAGTAAGAGCTGCATCCTTGATCCCTTTCTCCAAGAAATACTGGCGTTTACAATGCTTTTGGAAAGATAAGTTATCACATTAATTTGTTTAAAAATTTACATGGTTATGCACAAAGTGGATAATCAATGTTACTATGTTTTTGGGGAAGAGTTCAGTATTTTAATACGAAAAACTTGAAAATATATAATGGGTTCAAAGATAAGTTATTATGTTTTTTTAGAAAATAATTCATGAAATTTTGTGTATATAGGAGACTTATTCTAGTATTCTTAGTAAATAAAATAGTTTAATGTTTGTAGATAAATATTGTTGTTATGTTAATTTTTTAGAAATAAAATATATCTATTTGTATTAGCAAAAAGTAAGATAAGTAATTTTGTTTTTCATATATATATATATATATATATATATATATTATGGAAGAAAAATGTTCTTTCCTTCTTAAAAGGAATTTAGTATAAGTGTATAAAATAATAAAAAATTTAAGTTGTTTTTTTGAAAATGAATATAGATTAAATATGGTCATTGGTGAAATATTTTCATAGGTGGTTCATGAATCATTATACATATACCATGTTGATTAATCAAAGACTGCAATTTTTTTTTTATAATAAAACATGCATATGAAACGTTCATACAATAACAAGAATGCATGCTTCTTTCTTGGAAAGATTATGTGTATTGAGGTAAGGGAAATTGTGTTTGGAAAATAACACATGTTACATGCATAAAGGATAGTCATTGTGAGATAGAAAATATGTTTTTGAGTATATATAAGGAAAGTTACTATATTAATTTTCTTAAAAAGAATAGTCTCTTGTTGCATGGCTAGATGAATTGTGTCAACTTATTGATTTAAGAGTATAAAAGGTTAAGTTAACCTTGTTATTGCTGCCTAGTTTTATGCATAAAAGATGATTATCTCTTATAATTTCTTGAAAGGGGGCATGAGAAACTTGCATATATAAAGACAATGAAACTAGGTTATATTAACTTCACTTTGAAAAAGAATTATTTGTTTGTTTACATGAAAATAATAGTTAAAGATAGTATAATTATAATAAGTGACTATGTGTTGAGTACATTAAAGAAGGGCTATTATGATAATCTCTTGCATGCACAAAGAATATCCATTATGTTATAGAGATATGTCCTTGCATGGATAAAAGAAATATTGAGCTATGTTTCTTTAGGAAAAATATGTGAGTACTTTTATGCTATAAAAACTATTATTTTAGTTTATTTTGTAAGAAGATCATGTATATGTATGCAAGAGTCAAGTATTAGATTTCATTGGAGAGAATATTTATTTGTATGTGAGAAATGATAGCATGTTGTGTTAGCCTACATTGGAAAATATTCTCTGGGAAATAAGATGAATTACATGCACAAAAGCCATAGTAATGTGTTGGTTTCCTTGGAGTATATATATGGGTAATGCTGGTATAATATTTGAAGAAAAACACATGTATTTGTATGATTTATTGAATTTTTCTTTTCTTTGATCTATTATGTTATATTTCCTCAAAAAGGAAACATGAGTTTGCATGCTCTATTGTGTTACGCATTTTTTTGGGAATATTATTTTGGAAACTATATGCATTTGAATGCATAGGAACAACATTCATTGTCTTAGATTTCTTGGCGTATTTTCATGCACTAAAATTAATATCCCAAGGGTTAGTTATTTTGATAAATTTTATGTAATTTGCATACACGAAGATCTTCACTGAAGTATTGGTTTTGTTTAAAGGAATGTCTAGACAGTTGTAGCGACTTTTCTTCCAAAAATGTGTACTTATGCGAGGGAAATATTAGTTAATGTGATATATATTTTATAGACATCCTTTGATGGTTACATTCTTATATCTAGTGCATAAGTAGTGATGTTAAAGGAAGCATGTCACAATATTTTTCTTGCATGTCATTAATGTACATGAATAGATGGAGAAACATCGCTATTATAGATTTATGAATTAGTTGATTAATACTTTATGAAATCTTGATATCAATGTATGTTGATGACAACAATAGAAGGAAAGGATGGTGATTTATGCAAAGGATATATTATGCTTAACATGGTAGAAGGCAATTAATTAATGGTTCATGCATATGAGTGTGAGCTGTGACATGGTCCACCGTAGGAATAACCATGCCACAAAGATATGAAGATTGAATATTTGTGGGTAAATGCTATCATGACGATTGTAATAGCATTTAGTTAGATTATTTGTATTTAAACGATATTTCCTTGCAATATTTTATAACAATTGTTAAGTGATGGACTCCCTTATAATCCAATGAGTGAGGGGTGAACACCGTCATGAGATTTTAATAATAAAATAAAATGTTTGTGGGTTTTCACCCTACAAGATTTCCAAGGTATATCAATGTTCAATGATGTGATTGATTATTATGTCAGTTTAATTATGTTGATTCCTTTCTTGATGTGATTTTCATAATGTTAAGTATGTGATTAATTAATATGGTTAAAGGAATCATGAAATGGATGCAAGGTTACATCATACAATTTATGTTAATATAATAAAACAATGATTGTTAATGGTTATGAAACGTACTATGTCTCTACTAAATTTACTCTATGTACTAATGAACATTCTATCTAATGGTTAAAGAGGAATCTGAAATAATGATTTGGATAGTTACCGATGGGTAATTTGTTTAAACATTTTCTAACTCCCTATATTTTCATGTGAGGTTACCGAGGTATGTTGCAAGTGGTATTAGAGTTAAAGGTTGTAGCAGTGATGCCTCAGGGAATTGTTAATCATAAAATAAATTGAAGTATGCTACTAGTGGACATGAGCTAAGGTATGAGTCTAACCATCTACACATTGATATATGCAATAGACTAATTTTGACATGACATATGTGATTCATGTTTATAACAACATTGAAGAGTAGTAAGTAAAAAAGTTTGTTGTAAAACTATGTTCATGATATTTAAATCATGTTGCTGATAAAAGACAATAAAATATGTGTTCCACTTATGAACAACCTGAGTACTCACTAGTGAAAGTGAAAATTGACTATCAACATTTTCATATATGACATGTTACTCATACATTTAATGGACATAAATAAATTTATGATGCACTACTTAGAAAGGATGGATGTGTATATTGATGGTGTGTGAAACTAATGCATGAACGTAGAATATGGTGAAATTCTTTGAAGAGGACGCTAGAGTTTTTTAAAATTAAATTACATGAACCCTTTTAGATGTAAAGAATACATCATAAGTCAAGTAGTAAGACTTTACTATAATGGCTAGTTTCTAAATGGGTCGTGTCATGGTTACAATAAGACTATTAGTAGAATTTATTAATTAGTGTTGCATGAATAACTATTAAAACTTATATGTATGAATTTATTTTTATTAAAGCTTATTGTAATTTGAAAAAAAGTGCACTTGATGCGTTGGTCTGTTGGTAACAATACACTGTGGGAAATTGGAAATGTTGGGTTGTTACCCTAACTGTTGTTGAAAATTTTTAAATTTACATGTTAATGTATATTCGTATATACCTCTATGCATGTCAATATTTTATGTATGAAACTAAAATGATTGCAAAAGTGAATACTTATTTATGGATAATGTTGTTGATGGGATTAAGCAGTGATATTTTAATGGCAACAAAAAAAACTATGAAGGTAAAACACTCTGTAAATGAGAATATAATGATATGATATGCATGATTGTGTTATTTGGAAAATCATAATGTATATAACTTGTATGTTAGTTATGTTTCCTGTTAATCTAGATATTTTGGAGACACATTGAGGGCCCAGTATAAATACATGGGTATATAAATGTTTCTTCAGGTTTAATGATTATATGCATATGGCTCGTTATGTTGAATATTTTGGGAAATAGTGCTAAACAATAATTTCACATGCTAAATAGCTATGAAAGTCCAGAAGGCCTTGGGTTGATGTCGGTTGTCTGCCCGGGGGGGTTAATGGTACTTTCCCACCCGAATTTCCTCTCCCAAGAGATAGATGACCACAATAAGGTAAAAAGGTTGGCGAATATGGTGAAGAGAGAAAAAGTCTAAGACAAATATATTTATTTTGGATCCTGTTGGAGGAAGACCAAACTTCCTCATAGACGTCATGATGTTAGACGAATAGCTAGGATGCTACCGAGATGAATCCTATATTGGACCTTGTGTATTCATTGGAATTCTTGAGTTGGTTGGATAGTGGAATTTAAGGCTGGACCTGATATGGTCTCTATAAGAGAACTGTCTGGATGTAAAAATAAATCCATCTAGTTGTGGAAACTAGTTTCCATTGGTTAGAGGAGCATTATTTTTTCCATTGTAGTTCTCGTAGTGGAACAAGTTAAATAATCAGTTATTTGTTGTATTAAAATTGATTTTATAAATGATTGTGTAAATATTTCATGTACATCTTGACATGAAAGGAGGCCAGTGTTGGGAAAGGAATTACTTGAAGTATAAGTTCCTTTATTGTATTACTAATGTTTTGAATGTATTAGCAGGGGCTAAGACAATATGAACTTGGCGCATTTAGTGATAATTTCGATTATTAGGGAGCATTAGGTTCTCTCTGAGTACTTTTAGAAGGATATTGTTGATGTATTTAGAGGGAGCTAAGACAAGTGTTCACTAGGTACAGTGATTTATAATCTTGATTATTACAGGGTTGGTTCTTTGTGGGTACTTGTGGAAGTACTGTGGCTAAAATATCAACTAAAATTGCATAATTGATTGAAAATTAAAATTATTTATTTGATTGAAAATGTTTTGACTAGTGTGATTATGTTGGATTTGTTAGCCATACATTACAGGGTTCTCGCCATGGATTGTTAATGGGTTTTCAAACCATTGCAGTGTTTGTGTAAAAGTGACCATGAATTCCAAGACTAATTGGTAAGTAATGATAAATTACTATAGAGATTTTTTTTTTCTTCTATGAATTTTATTAATGACCAAATGATGGAAAGTTGAATTGACATATTTTCACACGTATAAATTCTTATTACTATGGAATTTTCTTATGCAATAAAATTGTCGTTTTTTTTCTTATTGGTACTTCTTAGAATAAAATCCTTCATTTTGAAAGGGGAAGGATCCCATTTTGGGTTGTTAATATTGTTATATAATGAGTGAAAGTTAAATTTCCAGTGAGAGATGAACACCAAGAATGATGTTGTCTTTAAGGGGGGAGTATGTAATATCCCCACATGTAACAAATTTATGCAGTTACCATGATTAAAAACATCATTAATCTAATATATGGTTAATAGTTCCATCAAAAATTGTTGTCAAAAAAGTTCGTAACTAATTAAATCCTTCCTTACCTTATCATTTTATTTTCCTTTCTTGGGGGAATATAAAGGATTTTGGATTGGGTGATCTGCAGTCTGACTCTTCTATGAGCTTCTTGGGAATTATGCTCCCCACATCTGCCATTTTGAATCATGTTTTGAATCACTATGAATCATAGTAGCACAAAATTTCAAAGAAAAAGTATACTTGTTTTTTTATTTATAGCCGACGGATGCAAATAATGTTGAGGAAAACACCGACTACCGCATGTAGGTTTTTGCGGTACTCAATAAATCTTTAATAATCCCATTACATAGTGAAATAGACTAAAAAAACAAAGGGAGTGACATTAAGATATGCATCTTGATCACTTTCTCCAAGAAATACTAGCGTTAACAATGAAGGAAAAGACTCAACTTTTGGAGAGATAAGTTATCACATTAATCTGCTTAAAAATAAAAAATTTACATAATTATGCAGATAGTGGATAATCAATTTTACTAAGTTTTGGGGGAAGATTTCATTAGTTTGATACTTGAAAAACTTGAAAATATTTAATGGGTTCAAATATAAGTTAATGATATTTCCAGGAAAATAATTCTTAAAATTTTGTACATATAGAAAACTTATGCTATTTGCCATAGTAAATATATGTTATTGCCTGTAGATAAAGATTGCTATTTTGTTAAAATTTTAGAAATAACATATATCTAAGTTTTAGTAAAAGATAAGATAACTAACTTTTCTTGTCTTTATATATATAAGAAAACATAGCATGTACGTTCCCTTTTAAAAATAATTTCGTATAGATATATGAAATGATAAGAAATCCAAGTTGGTTTTTTTGAAAATGAATATAGATTAAAGAGGGTAATCATGAAATATTTTTATGGGTGGTGAAAAATAAAAGAGATAAGTTAACAAGATTAATTTTATTGGAAGGGTTTTCATGAATCTGTAAACATATATTACCCATGTTGATTATTTAAAAAATGCAAGGATTTGTTTTAAAAATAAAAGCTGCATATGAAACTTGTTCATACAATAACAAGAATCCATGCTTCTTTCTTGAAAATATTATGTGAATTGAGGTAAGGGAGATTGCGTTAGGAAAATAGCACATGTTACATGCATAAAAGGATAGTCATTGTGAGATAGAAAATATATTTTTGGGTATATATATATATATATATATATATATATATATATATATATAAGGAAAGTCATTATGTTAATTTTCTTAAAAAGAATAATCTCTTGAAAACATTTCATGGCTAGATGAATTGTGTAAACTTCTTGATTTAGGAGTATAAAAGGTTAAGTTAACCTTGTTATGGTTGCCGAGTTTTATGCATAAAATATGGTTATCTATGATAATTTCTTGAAAGGGAAGCATGAGAAACTTGCATGTATAAAGACAAAGAAACTAGGTTGTATTAAATTCATTTTGAAAAAGAAGTATGTATTTATTTATATGAAAATAATAGTTAATGATAGTAGAATTATAATAAGGGAATGTTTGTTTCATACATGAAAGAAGTACTATTATGATAAGCTTTTGCATAAAAAAAATAATAGTGATTGTGTTATTATAGAGATATGTCCTTTGCATGGATAAAAGAAACATTGAGCTATGTTTCTATAGGGAAAATATGCAATTACTTTTATGCTATCAAAACTATTATGTTAGTGTCTTTTGTAATAATATCATGTATATGCATGCAAGACTTCTATTAGATTTTATTGGAAAGAATATATATATATATATATATATATATATATATATATATATATTGGGAAATGATATCATTTTGTGTTAGCCTACATTGGAAAATATTCTTTGGAAAAGAAGATGAATTACATGCACAAAAGTCATAGTAATGTGTTGGTTTCCTTCCAATATATATATATGGGTAAAAATGGTATAATATTTCAAAAAAAATTCATGTATTTGTATTCTTTATTGCATTAGTTTTATGGAAATGAAAACTTTTTTTTTGCATGCCCTATTATGCTATATTTCCTCAAAAATGAAACATGGAATTTCATGATCTATTGAGTTAAGAATTCTTTTAGGGAGATTCTTTTGGAAACTATATGTATTTTCATGCTTAGGAAAACTTTCATTGTGTTATATTTTTTTATGTATTTTCATGTGCCAAAATTAATAGCTGAAGGGTTAGTTATTTTGATAAATTTTATGTAATTCACATGCACAAAGATCATCCCTGATGTATTAGTTTCCTTTGAAGGAATGTTTGGATAGTTGTATTGATTTGCCTTGCCAGAATGCATGCTTATGCGAGGGAAATATTAGTTGATGTGATATATATTTTATAGACATCCTTTGATGATTTCATGCTTATAACTAGCGCATATGTAGTGTCGTTGAAGGAAGCATGTCACCGTATTTTTCTTGCATGTCATGAATGTACAAGAATATATGGAGAAAAATCACTAGTATATATTTATTAATGGGTTGATTAATACTTTATATAATCTTGATATCAATGTATGTTGATGACATGGTCGAAGGTAAATAATTAATGGTCCATGCATATGAATGTGAGCTGCAACATGGTCCACTGTAGGAATAACCATGCCATAAAGATATGAAGATTGAATATTTGTGGGTAAATTTTATCATGACGATTGTAATAGCTTTTAGCTAATTTTTTGTATTTAAACGATATTTCCTTGTAATATTTGATAACAATGGTTAAGGTATGGACTCCCTTATAAGCCATTGAGTGAGCGTTGAATACCTTCGTGAGCGTTTAATAATAAAATTAAATGTCTATTGTTTTTCACCCTATGGGGTTTCCAAGGTATATCGGTGTTCAATGATGTGATTGATTATTGTGTCATTTTGATTATGTTGATTCCTTGATGTTCATAATGTTAAGTATGTGATTAATTAATTTGGTTAAAGGAATCATGAAATAGATGCAAGGTTACATCATACAATTTATGTTAATATACTACAATAGTTGTTGTTAATGGTTATACAACTTACTATTCCTCTACTAATATTATTCTATGTACTGATGAACATTCTATATAATGGTTAATGAGGAATCTGTAATAGTGATTTAGATAGTTACCCATGGGTAATTTGTGTAAATATTTTCTAACTCCGAGTATTTTTCATGTGAGGTTACCGAGGTATGTTACAATTTTTGTTTTTCTTATATAAAATAGTAACATGTTCGAGAGTCCAACAATAATTAAATGACGTTTTATCTCCATACACCATCCAACTTGTGGAGATATGTACATAGTCAAAGCATAGTCTTTCAACATCTATGTCTTTTCCACCATCATCATAATTTATATTATTATTACGATCAGAACATCTATTTTATGTGTCATCTGTGTACGTTTACAAGAACGACATATTCTTGAACATCTCCAAGGACCACCTATGGTAGTTTACAAGATACATTTAAAAGATTTAGACCACTATATATATATATATATATATATATATATATATATATATATATATATATATATATATATATAAATATAATAATTAAATATTTTTTATGTTTGATTTAGTTAATTATATTTAGGTGAAATTTCATGAGTTATTAGATTGCTAGGGTTTTGTTTTATAAGCTCATTAAGTTTAAATTTTTTGAATAGAAAAAAAAAAAAAAATCACATTGTTAAGGGTTGGTTTGGCCCAATATTATTTTAACAAATAAAAAATAATTAAATTAATTTTAATCTCAAAATTAATAGATTTAATATAAATAAAAAATCAAATTATTAAAACAAATTAAAATACATTCAAAATTATGGATGCAAGTTAAAACAATCATCAATCTTGTGTATAAAACATATTTTTATAATTGAATTTATTTTAATTTTAAATTTATAATATAATTTAAAAACTAAATAATTAAAATTTAAAAATTAAAAATTTATATATTATTTAAATATTAATATATTTAAAAAAATTATTTTATTTACAAAATTGCAAAATTTAAAATATTTTTTTTTTTTTTTATATTTATTTCAAATAAATTTAAATATATATAATTTTAATTAGTCAAAATCAAACACTGATTAATTATGGAAAAATAATTTATCCTAATAAAAATTCTTATATCCAAAACTGTAAACTTTTTAAAATCATATGTATATTGACCAAAAAAAATGATATAATCATTCTCTAAAAATGCAAATGCACATCTAAATTAAAGTCTTAGCCATCCCGATGTAAACCATGTAAAACAAGTAAATGCCACAATGTAAAACAAGGGCATGCTATGTGACATAATGATGATAACAACATTGAAAAATTCAACATTCGTGAACTACTTCCTCGAGCCAAAAAAAAATCATAATAACTATTAATTTTAAAGCATATCAACAAGTTCCAAATAATACATAATGATTTTCCCCACCGAGAAATTGTTTTATATTTCAAGCAACGTTTGAAACAATTAAGTAGATCAAAATATTCATATACATATTAAGAATATATGTTATTGTTACGTAGTTTGATTTGTTCTTATGTGTATAGTGATTTATTTTAAATCAATCTCAACCACCAAATCTCTTACACTCCTCGGTGCATCATATTACTTATGCGATGAAAAAAAAAATTAGTGTATTATGCATATAAACAAAATTAAATTTGCTCATCAAATCTCGAGGATTCATACCCTGTAAATATGTGTTGGGATTAAAAGACTTACCATAATCCTGAGACTCAAATTATATATGAATATGCGCAGTTTCGATTTTAAATATATTTCTTTATAACATCACCATGCTCTTATATGGTATTTTTTGGTTCTATGACTATAGACCTAAGGGATTAAACATCACTCGTTCCTCATACATGAAGAAGAGTTCGAATTCTATATGGTTCAGGCTGTACAAATTGAAACTCGTGAAATTAATGAGAGGGGACTTGAGCTTTATTCTGTACCCCTACACCTTAATGCCACCATAATGCCACAAACCTACATCTGGACTAGATTCCTTCAACACTTATTGTTATTTACAAGATTTGTATTGTGTTCGAGGTGGAACGATCCCGAGAATCCATCCATATCATTTCTATAGGACGGATCAACTTCAAGGAGGACGGTTGATGGCAACCATGTAGCTTCAGGCTCCTCTTGGCATCATCATTCTACTTGTCGAGTGAGACTCTGTCCTTGTTGGAGTTTCCAGTTATTCTGAAACAACAGAGAGAAAACGAAATTTCTCTTCTAACACAGAGATAAAAAAATGATGTGGACACAGAGAGATGGAGTAAACACTATATTTCTTTAAACTTCTAAACTATTACAAAATGAAACTTTTCTTCATAACTATGGTGTTCTGGATTTACAATCAAAATAATTCTTCTGGCTATTACAAAGCACAACGATCTCTCTCTGTATATTTGGGCATACAGTCGCTATCGGCATATGGCTCTCTGCCTTTTACACAGTCTCTGTTCTCAGCCTTCAGGCTCACTGTATTACACACACATTTTCTATCTATTAAAAAGCTTATATATATATATATATATATATATATATATATATATATATAACCTGAGTTAAAAACATATCAAAACCTATGTCGCCACAACATATAATATATAAAACATTAACCAAAGTTTAACTACCTTATAAAAATTCATTGCACGGATCTAAAAAATTATTCAAAACGTTTAGTTTCAGCGGAGTGCCTAGGAGCCTTCTCGCCAGTTTCTTTGCCCCGCGGAACTTCTTTTATTGGTCTGGAGGAGGGATGACGTCATCTCCTTCGGTGGGTTGACTTCGACCTTCATAACTTATGTTGAATGGCATCGGAATGCGAGGAGGAGTTAAGTGTGGTTGGTGGAGGGTTTATTGCGGGTAGGTGTGAAGATAAGGATGTGAGAGTACAAAAGTTTAAATGATGGATTTTGCGTGGTTTTAAACCATAGTTTTTTTAATGTAGGAACAGGCTACGATCTTTGAATAAAATTTTGGATTTGCAGGGTTATTATACCCAGAATCCATTGCACAGTTGTGTGCAAAAAAAAATTAGAATTTTTTGGTGCTGCTGTCCTTCAAGAGCTCCCATCAGAATTGAATTTCGTTGACCTATTGAGATATGTAGTTGGAATTAATTTCCAACACTCCCCCTTAATTATAGTTGTTTTTCTCTTACATACCCAGACATTTTCTGAGATAGTTAAAACTCTTCTGCCCCAATGGTTTTGTTAATATATCAAAAAATTTCTCTTCTATTCTCCAATGTTACAAAACTATTTCTCCATTGCTCACTAACTCTCTGATGTAGTGACACTTGGCATCAATGTATTTTTCTTCTTTTATAAAACACCAAATTCTTCGATAAAGCTATTGTTGAGCTATTATCACAATAAACGGTTGTGCCTTTTACCTGTTCATGACACAAACTTCTTAACATTCTCCTCATCCATACCGACTGACATGCTATTACTATAGCTGCCACATATTCTACCTATGTTGTTGATAAAGCCACAATTGGTTGTTTATTAGAAGCCCGTGAGATGGCTCCTTATCCCATATGGAAAACATATCGAGAGGTGCTTTTCCTATCATTTATATTTCCATCCCAATCACTGTCAGTATATCCCATCAAGTCAAATTTTTTTGAAGTAGTATATAAAATAAAATACCTCTTTGTTACTTTCACATGCCTCTGAATTCTTTTTTCTTCTTGCCAATGTGCCTCCTTTGGCCTTTCCATAAATCTGGAAATTAAACTCACAACATGCATAATATTAGGCCTAGTTGCAGTCAAATACATAAGGCTTCCAACTATGCTCTTATACAAACTTGGATCAAAATCCTTACTATTGTCTTCTTTGCTCGGTTTCAATCCCATCACTGTAGGAGTGATTGCTGCTTTTCAATCCTGCATGTTAAATATTTCCAAAACTTCTTTACCATATTTTTCTTGAGAAATAAAAAAATTATTTTCATTTTTCTCTACATCTGTTCCTAAGAAGTATCTCAACAATCCCATATCAGTCATTCAAATTCATCCTTCATGACTGTCTTAAAATTCTCAATGGGGTAAGCATCATTACTCGTGAATATAACATCATCAACATACAAAACAAAAATGATAATCTTACCATCTTTCTCCTTAATGTATAATGTGGGTTCTCCTTCACATTTTTGAAACCCATTTTCCAGTAGATAGGCATCTATCCTATTGTACTATGCTCTTGGTGCTTCTTTCAGCCCATACAAAGCTTTTTTCAGTTTGCATACCTTGTGCTCTTAGCCTTCTTTCTCATAGCCCATAGGTTCTTCAACATATACCTCTTCCATTAGTACTCGATTTAGGAATGTTGATTTCACATCCATTAGGTAAAATTCCCACTTGTGTTGTGTTGCTATGGACAACACTGTTGTTATTGTTTCCATTCTTACAACTGGTGTAAAATTTTCTTCATAATCTCTTTCTTGTTGCTGCTTGTCGCTTTTGACAGCAAGTCTAGCCTTGTGCCTCTCAATATTACCTTCAACATTGATTTTGGTTTTATAAATCCATTTCACTCCAATTAATTCCTTCCCTTTTCGGAAATCAAATAATTCCCATGTCTTATTTTTCTCTATGGAATTTATCTCTTCATCCATAGCATCTATCAATTTCTTATCTTTTACTGCTTCTACAAAATGAATAAGATCTTCTACATGAAAATACACTAAAAATAAAGAGTTCATACCTTCATTTGCTGCCTCTTGCTCATAAATATCATTCAAACTTCTGAATTTGGTTCCTCTTTCACTTCATGAACTTGTGCTTGTAGAAGCACTCAAATCTTCTCCTTGTGATGTGCTTGGAGAATCAATGTCATCACTTCTCAAGGGTGTTCTCATACATTCTTGTGGTGTCCCTTGTTGTCCTTATGTTGGTGGAGGTGGTGCTACTAATGAGGGATGTCTTTCAGCTATTTATTCCTCATCTTCATCATGAGACAAACAAATTTTTACATTCACTCTTTTCTCAATGCTTCCATCCCAAGCTTCTTCATCAATAAATTGTACATCTCTTCTTATCATAAAATTCTTGGTAAATGGGTTATACAATCTCTATGCTTTGGATTCTTCACTGGATCCAACAAATATGCACTTTTCCCCCTTACTGTCCAAATTCTTTCTCAGCTAATCTGGAATGTGTGCATAAGCCACACAACCGAATACTCTTATGTGCGTGACAAACTGTTTTATGCCACTCCATGCTTATTCATGAATTCTATTTATAAAGCTCTTTGTTGGGCATCTATTTAGAACATATGCTACACAATGTATAGCTTCAACCCAATATTCATTTGGCAAATGTTTTTCCTTCAACATATTTCTTACCATATCCATGATGCTTCTATTTTTCCATTCTGCAACTCCATTTTGTTGTGGTGTATACCTTGTTGTAAATTTCTTGTGTATCCCATTTTATCGGAAAAAATGCGAAAATTCTTTGGAGGTATATTCTCCTCCTCAGTCTGTTCTTAAGAATTTTATGTGCTGCCCACTTTGATTCTCAATAATAAATTTAAAGTGGAATAATTTCTCAAACACTTCACTCTTCAACTTCAAGAAATAAACCCGTGTTTTTCTTATGTAATCATCAATAAAGGTCAGCATATAGTGGTTTCCTGCTAATGGTGGTGTTTGCAATGGTTCACAGAAATAACAATGGACTATTTCTAAGGGTGCATTTTCCCTTATGCTCTTTCCTGATGGAAATATTTATGTCTGTTGTTTACCCAAGATGTAGCCTTAACAAAGGTTGTATGGTTTTTCAATCAATGGCAATCCCTTTACCATACCTTCAAAGTTGAGATGTCCAAATCTCATATGCCATAACTAGTTTTCATCCTTTGCTTCTCTTTGGTAAGTCTCTTGTGTCACTGCTACCATTGCAGCTCCTTTCTTCAAATTTTCTCTCATCTTGAGAGGAAACATTTTGTTTCTTGTCATCTTCACTTTTTCAATGCATTGCTTGCTTGGTGGTTTATCCATGATAGTGCACACATCATTTTCAAAGAATACATTGTAGCCTTTCTGAATGAGTTGTCCAATGCTCAAAAAGTTACACTTCATACCAGGTACATAGTAAACATCTGATATGGTTTTTCCTTCTCCTTTCTTTGTCAATACACTCACTCTGCCTTTTCCCTTGACAGAGACTTTACTATCGGTCCCCAATGTTACTTGAGACTTCACATTTTCATCAATCATGGAAAAAATTGAAATGTTTCAAGTCATATGGTTGCTACACCATGAATATAGAAATAATATATCTTCATTTTTCCCTTCAGCCATATTTCATGCTAAATACAAATTCTCTTGACTGAGATTCACTTTAGTAAAATTAGCACTGGGTCTACTACCCATGTCACTTTGTTTCTTCCTATATTCATTGGCATAATGCTGATACTTCTTACAATAATGACATTGGACTTGGGATTTATCATATCTTTATCCATGTGCTTGACTTTTTCCACCTTGTTGGTTGTTGCCTTCACTTTAATTCTAACTTTGATTTCTGCCCCTTCCACTAGAACTTGCAGAGTTGTTTCTTCCTATTTTTTGGCTTATTCCTTTTCCTTTTCCTCTCTAGTTTGATCTGCCTTCACCTCTTACTCTTCCAAGTGACATTTGTGTCTTAAAGGCATGGTCCAAAGACGAGTTTTATATTCTGCTCAATCTTTGCTCATATGTCATCAATGATGCATGAAGCTCATCAATAGTAAAGAATGAGAGATTCTTTGTCTCTTCAATGATTGTTACTATAACATAAAATATTGAGAGTAAGCTCCTCAATACTTTCTCCACTATTTTTCTTTCTTCAACTGTCTCTCCATGAGATCTCGTTTGGGTAACCAACCCAATAAAAAATGTGAAGAATCAGTCTATTGTATCAGAATCCTTCATGCTTTGACCCAAAAATCTCTTCTCATTAATTGAAGCTTTGATGTATTTACCTTATCCATTCCTTGATAGGATGTTTCGAGAGTATCCCATGCATCCTTGGACCTCTTTGTTGCTACAATTCTTGGAAATATGCTTTCATGCACTACCTGATAAAGATAGAAGAGGGATTTTGAGTCCTTCTTCCTATTACTCTTCAGTAAATCCTTTTATTCTTGTGTTAAGGCATTAAATGTTTATTAATTTGTTGGTTCTTCTAAACCATCCTCAACTAACTCTCATAAATCTTGAGAGGCAAACATGCCTCTCATTGTGATTTTCCAATAGTCATAGTTCTTCCCATTGAACTATGGGAGTTGAGTATTTCCCACACTCTTGCTTGTGCTAGCTCCTGCCATAGCTAGCTTACTGAACTATGTTAAAAAATTGATTTTTTTTCTTAAATAACCTTTCTCACTACTGAGAGATAAACTCTTACAATTCTCTGGACTTCACTCTTTAAAAAAAACACAAAACTCTGTTTTGTAAATACTTAGCTTTTCTAAACATTCACACTCCTGGAAAAACTTCAACGAATCCTTCTTCCTTCAGCTTCTTTACCAAATGTAAAGATCCTGGACTAGCTCTGATACCATGTTGGAATTTCTGGTTATTTCTAAACAAGATAGAGAAAACAAAATTTCTCTTCTAACATAGAAATAAAAAAATGATTTGGACACCGAGAGATGGATTAAAAACTATATTTCATTAAACTTCTAAATTGTTACAAAATGAAACTTTTCTTCAGAACTATGGTGTTCTGGATTTACAAAAAAAATACTTCTTCTGGCTGCTATAAAGCACAACGCTCTCTCTCTGTCTATTTTGGCATACAGTCGCTCTCGACATATGACTCTCTGCCTTTTACACAGTCTCTGTTCTCAGCCTTCAGGCTCACTCTATTACACACACATTTTTTGTCTATTACAAAGCTTATATGTATATTGTAAATACTCATATTTAGAATATATATATTATAAATATATTTATATAACCTGAGTTAAAAACATATCAAAACTTATGTCATCGTGGCATATAATATATAAAACATTAACCAAATTATAACAACCTTATAAAACTTCATTGTGTGCATCTAAAAAATTATTCAAAACGTTTAGTTTTGGCAGAGTGTGTAGGAGCCTTCTCGCTAGTTTCTTTTCCCCACAGAACTCCTTTGATTGGTCTGGAGGAGTGATGATGTCACCTCCTCTAGTAGGTTGAATTTGACCTTCATAACTTATGTTGAATGCCGTCGGAATGTGAGGAGGACTTAATCATGGTTGGTGGAGAGTTTATTGTGGGTAGGTGTGAGGATAAGGACATGAGGGTACGGAAATTTAAATGGTGGAGGTTGTGTGGTTTTAAACAACAATTTTTCTAATGTAGGAACAGGCTATGACCTTTGAATAAAACTCTGGATTTGTAGGGTTATTGAACCCAAAATTCATTGCACAGTTGCGTGCTAAACAAAACTAGAAGCTTTTGTTGTTGCTGTCTTTCAAGGTTCTCCATTGAGGAATAATTACTACTCTTTTAAATTCTATACAGTTATTGTAGTATTCTAGAGACTTATATTGTCATTAATATAGTTTAGATATTTTGTCCTGTACTATTGACTGAGGTTTCGGTGGCTACTGTTCATCAATAATTTTTGGTATATAATTAAGGTTTCTATTGTTCACATATCTTACCACGCCTCTTTGATATGTATTCAACATTTTATATTTCATGTATACTATGCTATACAGTTTTATGTGTTTCATTTGTTTTCCTTTTTTTGGGTATTTATGCATCTTACTCCTCTCATAAGTTTCACATGCATTCAATTTTCTAGAATGAATGAAAACAAGATTTTATGGAGGATATTTAATGTCATGGTTATTTTTTACATTTTCATGTGGATTAAAACAATAATTTGTTGTTCTGGATATTGGTTGGTTGCATTTTTTCAAACTCGTTTTCTAATTCATTAATTCACATTGTCGTTGGGAAGGGACTGTGTCAGAGTGACCCTCTCATTAAAACAATCCTAACCCTTCCCCTTTCCAGCTAAAGGCCGTGTTCATTATTTTAACTTCCAGTTAGGGTTATTGTTAACATATTTCTCTTAAAAAAGGGTTACAACCTCTGAAAAGCATGACAGTTCTTGGTCATTAATTTAAATGACCTGACACAAGAATTAAGTCTCGTCCTGAATTATAATATGTTGTGATAAATCTTAAGAAGATACAAGTTTTCTTTGTAAGGAGAGCTCATAATTTAACACAGTTATTTCTACACAGTACACCAATTATCCTAGAGTTTATTATTCACAATTTTTCTTGTAGAGAACACCTGTTCTCTTAGCTTTACAAATCATAAATTAATTTAGATTGTTAAATAAAACAAAGAATCAACGATGGCAAGTAAACAACATGAAACAACTTCATAAATCAAAACCCTCCTTATTATTCTTATTCCCATCATTACTTGGATACACATTACATATATCTCTGTTATGAAACCAACTCCAAAAATAGAAGAAAAGAGAGATCAACGTTTTAGAAATCAAACACTTCAAGGGGGAAACCTCCTTTACATTACATAAATGAAAAATTATTGGATGATACAAGTGAAAAAACGTCCTTTCTATATATAGGATTCGATGGGGTCACAATATAATCCTATCTGACCTAAAAATAATAATGTAAGGGCACAAAAATAACAAGAGTGGGCTTTTATGGGGCATAATAATAATAATATGGGGACTACAGTGGTACAACAATAATAATAAGGATGCTACACTAACAAAAATAAGGGACTACACTAGTAATATAGGGATGTAATATGCCCCTTTTCTTCAAAAAAGTGTTGTCCTCGATTTTTAATTATTTCTGGATGCTTCTGTATAAAATTCTCATCTTCCCATGTGGAATCTTCAGCGGACAAGTTCTTCGACTTGTTGAGATACTCTAAAATTGATTGATTTTGTGTTTGTCAAGTTATTTTTTCCGTGACAGCATCAGGTTCCAATATTATTTTTCCTTCCTGGTAAAGTTCTAAAAATATTGTTTGAACTGAAAGTTTGTCACCTATAACCTTCTTAAATAATGAAACATGGAAAACTCGGTGCACTCGGGAAGATGCAGGCACCTCTAATTTGAATTCCATAGTACTAATCTTTTGCAGCACCTTGTAAGGACCATAGCACTTTAGAGATAATTTATTACACTTGTTAGCTTTCTTGATGGACATTGGTTTATATGTTTGTAGCCATGAAAAGACATAGTCACCTATATCAAAAATTATTCTGCTGCAATGTTGATCTACTTGTTGTTTCATTAGATTCTGCACCAAAGTTAAGCTATCCTTTAATAGTTGGAGAACTTGTTGTTGATTCTCGATGTGATTTTCAAATTCTTGATCATCCATATTAGCTTCAATTTCATCCTTCAAACCATCTACCTTAGCTTGAATTTATGCTTTTAAACCATCTATGTCATCTTTGGTTGCTCTTTGTGAGATCAAAATTTGTTGCACTTGATATAGTAATTTTGATATATCATACTACAATTCTTCCTCTTCATGACTCATAGAAGAGCCTTTTGAGGGCTTAATGGGTGTTTAGTTCTTTTTAAGAGTCATTATAGAACCCAATACTGATATCTATGTTTCAATATGCCTTTGGAATCACTTCAAACTAATTTTTCAAACAACACTTATGCAGTTTATTAAAAAAAAAAACACTTTTTTATTGTTTTTGAGGAGCTCAATATTGAAACTAATGTATCTCTATAATTTTAGACCCCCAATATATTATCTTCAATCTTTTAGTAGCCCCTTTAATCTTCTCTCCAATGCCATGGGTCTGACCTGATTTGGACTCTTCAATACAAAGTTACGCCCAATCTCCCATAATGACCTAGTTATGGACTGGTTCAGTAGAGAAACCTTGTATGACGTGCCATGTGTTACTGTTTCCTCCTTTGGCTCTAAAATTGATACACAGGAAACTATAGTCCGTGTAGTTTTGACCACTTTTATAGAATTCCAATACGATGCTCACAGAGAGAATTATGACGGTTTTCCCAAGGTCAACTCTTTGAGATGAAATTCGGGAGCCTACAGAAACCCTAACTTCCACAGATCATATCTCCGAAAATATTGAGAACCAAGATCTGAAATTTTTACACAAAGTTCCTCAGGATTTCATAAAAAAATTTTTTTTTAGCTTATGAAACTTCGTAGAAAAAAAGTTATAGTGAAAATTCCACGATCACCTGTTTGAAGTAGCGAAACCCTAGAATCCAAATCTCTAATAACAAATGTTACAAAACTAGCTCCAAAAATAGAATAAAAGAGAGATCAACGCCTTAGAAATCACCAATTTGAGGGGGAAACCTACTTTACATTACATAGATGAAAAATTCTTGGATGATACAAATGAAAAAACCTCCTTTCTATAAATAGGACTCCATGGGGTCACAATATAATCCTATCCGACGAAACAATAATAATATTGTTGGAAATATTGTCATTGATGGCAAAGGAGGCAGCACTCAGGCAAAGGAGGTAGTGCTGAAGCAGAGGAAGGCAAAAGAAGCACAGTGAAAGCCATAGAGGCAGCAAGAAGAATGTCAGAGTGTAATAGTCGAATACAGAGGCAGAGCGACAGGAGCAGCAGGACAGACAAAGGAAGCAGAGGCAGAGCGACAGGAGCAGCAGAGGTAGAGGCAGAGCCGTTATAAAATTCCGAGAATCGCCCAAGCCGGCAGATACAGTCGTATGTATAATTCCGAGAATCATTACCCGATGGGCGTTACATATAACATATAAAACATATTCCGGGAATCGCTTCACTCCAGCGGCAAAGAATATATATAAACACATACAAAACTTATTCCGGGAATCGCTTAACTCCAGTAGCAATGTAATGCAAATAACACAGAAAATTCCGGGAATCGCTTAACCCCAGGCGGAAGGATACATAAAACAAATCTCATTCCGGGAATCGCTACCCACGCAGGAGTATACATAGAGCGCATTACATATGTTCCAATGGTCCAAGGCATATACATTGATATATATTAAAGCGGAGCATATTATGATCAATGGAAAGGAAGTAATATAAAGTGGGACCCTCATCCAATCGCAATCGGAGATCGCAAGGGCAGCGGAACATGCAACCAAATGAGAGTTGCGATTGCGATTGAAGCCCGGACCCGATGGGTGTATAAACGGGGGATAATACATATTTGAGTTACGGTCCAATCACACGACTTTGTAAAACGCTGCGATTGAAATGGCGGACCCGATGGCATTATACGATGGATTTAATAGGTTCAATCGCATCCGAGTTCCAATCGCACGACTTTGTAAAACGCTGCGATTGAAATGGCGGACCCGATCGTGTTATAAGCGGGAGTTGATATATGCAAATCGCATCCGGAATCTCAATCGCAATCGGAACTCTCCGATTGATCGCACGACTTTGTAAAATGTTGCGATTGAAGCCCGGACCCGATGGGCTTATTAACTATGATTAACAAGTGTTTGAGTTCCAGTTCTAATCGCAAACGGAAATTTGTGAAGGCGCTGTTATATATAAATACATATATATAAAAACAATTGTTGCGATTGTATTGAAAAGTGCCGCGTGGTCTGTGGACCCACGGGCCTCGGCTTAAGGTGGAGGGCGATTGTTTATATAAAATAATTGCTGTGAGATATATAAAACATGGTTGTGGTTGTATTAAAACATGCCGCGTGGTCTGTAGACCCACGGGCCTCAGCTTAACGGGAGGGCGATTATTAATGTAATGCAATTGTAATATATGTATGTTTCGGCCTGCGGAACTCGCCACATCAACAAGACACTTGCTGCGTGTAAAGGATTGAATTACAGTCAGCAAATTCATTAATATATAAAGCGCTGGTATAAAAATAAAATAAAAATGCAGTTCATAAATTCAGGAGTTACGTAGCAGCCATAAATAGAAAGGCATATAGAGAAGAGAAAGGGACAAAGAGACAGTTAGAGAAAAGACAAATGCGCAGCAAGCCAAGAGACAAAATGAGTGAGCTGGAGTTCAAATTGTAATTCGAATGTAAATGTGTTAATTGTTTTTATTGTTTGTGATGCATTGGCAAGTCTCCGAGAGAAAACAAACTCCCACTGTAAAGTTAAAATTGACACCTACAATTATAATTTCTGAGTAAGCTGATAAAAGGAGTGAGAAGGCAGAAGGCAAAGAGACATGGCTGTCCATTTCGAATTCCCAGTGGAATACAAACAGCCATGAAGCTATTTTTGTATAAAACAGGGTAATATCCAAGGTGAGAGTGTTGATGAAAAATGAGTGAGAGAAGAAGAAAGTATGCAGCAGAATTAAAGAGAGTTGAAGAGAATAAGCAAGCTGCAAGAAGAATGTGAATAAGGAGGAGCTGAGCAAAGAAGAAGAAGGGGCTGAGCAGAGATGATGCAGGTCTGATATAAGAGTTGATGAACAACAGAGAAGAAGGTACAGAACAGAGCTGATATCCAAGGTAAATCAGCAAGTGTTTTTCTTTTGGAAGAGTAAGGAAGTTGGAGCTTCCCTATCAAGTTGTAGCTTGATAGCTATCAGTTGTAGCTGACTGAGGTTGGAGCCTCCTGTAGGTTGGTGCCTGCAGAAAACTGAAGGGAGTTGCTGCTTCCTTGCAAGTTGTAGCTTGCAGAATTGAGGTAGGAGCCTCCTGTAGGTTGGTGCCTGCAGAAAAACAGTGGTGAGAGGGAGTTGGAGCTTGCCTTTGCATCACAACAATAATAAGATGTGGTTTTCTCCCTTTATGGGTTTCCACTTATATCTGGTGTCTCTGTGCATGATATCTATGTATTGATCTGATATGTATCATTTTCTTAATACCTGCTGCTCTCATATTAAGTCTACTACTCTATTAAACTAATACTTTCTGATTACATTCTAACATTACTCTCACATCAAATAGAGTTTGAAATGAAGGTGTAAATAAGTTTAATGAAAAGTTTTAAGAGATCAGGAATGTATTAAACTGATTCACCCCCCCCCTCTCAGTTTAATTAGAGGTTCAACAATTGGTATCAGAGCAGGTTCCTTTGTACAAGTCTAACAACTGAAAGGAGATCCTAGGTTCCCAAGATGGCTAGTAAAGAAGGATGCTCAACCAATAAAGCCCCTTTCTTCACCGGTGAAAATTATGCTTTCTGGAAAATCAGAATGAAGACATACATAATGTCTCTAGGAATAGAAGTCTGGGCTGCTGTGGAATTAGGATATGCCCCGAAGTCAACTGATACAGAAAAAGAAGCTAAAGAAAGCTTTGTAGCTAATGCAAAAGCCATGAATGCCATCCTGAATGGATTATGTGAAGCAGAGTTTATTAAAGTAATGCACAAAGACACTGCCAAGAAAATTTGGGATACTCTTGAAGGCATACATGAGGGAGAACAGAAAGTAAAGACTGCCAAACTTCAAGTATATAGAGCCCAGTTTGAAAACTTAAAAATGAATGATGATGAAGATGTTGGCGGCTTCTTCTTAAAAGTTGCAGAAATTGTTAACAATGTGAAAGCTCTTGGAGAAACCATACCAGAAAGTATAGTTGTGCAAAAGATTCTAAGATCACTCCCATCCAGATTTAATCCCAAGGTATCTGCAATAGAAGAGACATCGAATTGGGAGACATTGACCATGAATCAGCTGCTAGGAAATCTTACAGCATATGAGATGAGGCTCCCACAGAAGAAGTCAAGCACAAGGGAGGCAGCATTCAAAACAGAAAAGAAGAAAGAAGAAAAGGAAGACATATGCTCCTGCTCTGATGAAGAGGAGGCTAAATTTGTCAAGAAATTGGATAGAGGCTCAGGTAGATACAAAGGTAAACTTCCCTTCAAATGCTTTAACTGTGGAAGAGTTGGACATTATGATGCTAAATGTCCTCACAAGAAAGTAAGAAATCAAGCTCAAGAATCAGAGAAAGACACATCAAAGAACTGGCAGAAAGGAAAGAAATTCAGCAGAAAATCCTTTTATGCTCACCAAGACAACAGTGCATCTGAAGACTCAGATGAACCCTCAAGTGAAGAAGGAACCTCAGAATTTATATTGATGGCTATAGAATATCTTGAGGGACTCCTACTAGAAGATGAAGAAGAAGAAGGGGAAGTAGACCTTGAGGGGGAGCTAAGAAGTGCTCTGGAGGAGATTGACAGACTCAAACTAAAATGCATAAAACAAAAAGAGATTCTCCTAAAATGTGTGAAAGAAGAACAAAATTCAGAAGTCCTCATGCAGCTGAAGGTAAAGCTTGAAGAAGCCAAGAAGATAGAATATATGTTACTTCAGCAAATCAAAGATAAAACTCGAGAACAAGAGAAGCTGGAAGAAGAAATTCTGTGTCTGAGAAAGAAATTAGAAAAATCTCAACAGAAAGTTTCTATATACCCTTCTCAAACAACAAGCTCTATTAAGTTGAATGAAATTGTGGTTGCTCAAAGATCCCCTATGATAAAGACTGGAATAGGCTACGAAGGAGAATCAAGTAAAGGAAAAGAAAAGGTTGACAGAGAGATTATTTTTGTAAAAGCAAAGAAGGATGAGGAAGTAGCTCAAATAATTCCTACAAAAGAAGAAATCTGCAATAAGAGAGACAGAGAGCAGAAGAAACCTCTAATAACAAAGAATGCAATAACTACTAAGATAACAGAAAAAGGATCATATGCTCCTGAGTATGTCAAATTTGGAAGCCATCAAAGGAGATTCTTCCCTCCTATGAAGAATGCCACCTGTTATGTCTGCCACAAGCAAGGACACATTGCTGCATATTGTCATGCAAGGAAGAATGATTCAAACTAGCAAAAGAGGCAAGCATGGAAGAGACAACCTTACATCAGGTATGCAAGTAATTTCTATGGTTATTGTTTTTATTGTAAGGATTTTGGCCATAGAATTATTGAATGTAGAAAGTATGGACAAAGACCGATGTTCAATACCTCAAGGAGGTTTATGAGTCAAAGCAATTTTGTTCATGCTCACAATTCCGCAAAAACTATAATCAAATGTTGTATATGCAATCAAAATGGGCATATATCTTCCAAGTGTTCTCTAAAGGGATATAATTCATCACCTCACAAAAGATACCAAATAAAAGGGGGCCTCCAGTGGATAAAGAAGGCGAATAAATGTGACTTGGCTTTAACTGCTCAAGATTTGAAGAGTCAATGGTATTTGGACAGTGGCTGCTCTAAACACATGACAGGAGATAAAAACAAGTTTTTAACTCTTGACGAAAAGAAATCAGGCAATGTCACCTTTGGAAATGACAAATCAGGAAAGATCAAGGGAAAAGGATCAGTCAGCATAGACAATGGCAGAGGAAAGGCCCAAGATGTATTATACGTAGATGGGCTGAAAGCAAATTTACTGAGTGTCAGTCAGATGTGTGATAAAGGCTGTGAAGTTCTCTTTAGAGCACAAGATTGTGTAGTCAGGTCAAGCACAACAGGAAAGACTCTGCTCAAAGGTGTTCGAACAGAGAACAATGTATACATAGTGAAAGAGGAAGATGAAGCTTGCCATCTTAGCAAACTTGAGGAGTCATGGTTGTGGCATAGGAGATTGGGACATCTCAGCTTTGACCATATCATCAGACTAAGCAAGAAGAAAGCTGTCAGAGATATGCCAGAAATAAAGAGGCCTTCAAGTACTATATGCAAATCTTGTCAATTTGGGAAACAAACTTGCACATCCTTTAAATCTAAAGAAGAGTTATCAACAAGAAGACCACTGCAACTTGTGCACATGGATATGTGTGGACCTGCAAGAACTAAAACACCAAGTGGAGAGTCCTACTTTATGCTAATAATAGATGATTTCTCCAGAATGACATGGGTTGAGTTTCTCAAGAATAAATCAGAAGCACTGGACAAATTTAAGATATTCAAGGCTTTAGCTGAAAATCAAACAGGATGCAAACTAAAATGTATCAGATCAGACAGAGGAGGAGAATTTACAGATTATGACTTTGCTGACCTATGCAATGAACATGGCATAAAACAACAATTCACTATTGCAGGAACACCTCAGCAGAATGGAGTAGCAGAAAGACAAAACAGATCTGTTCAACAAATTGCCAGAGCCATGATGCAAGAGAATAATATTTCTCAAACCTTCTGGGCAGAAGCAGTGCACACAGCAGTACATATCCTTAATAAAGCTCACTTAAGGCCAAGCAGTGACAAGACTCCCTATGAACTATGGCATGGAAAGCCAGCCTCAATCAAACATTTCAAAATCTTTGGTAGCAAGTGTTACATAAAGAATAATGATGAAAACCTTGGGAAATTTGATGCAAGAGCAGATGAAGGAATATTCTTAGGATATGCATCCAAAAGTAAAGGGTACAGGTGCTACAACAAGACTCTTCGGAAAATTGTTGAATGTATTGATGTGAGATTTGATGAAGAACTTCCAAACAATATAAGAAATACAGACTGCTGCAGTCCATCAGACAACCATGAAGAGGAAAACAAGAATGATGATGAAACAAGCAAGACAACAGATGATGCAGAGCTGAGCTCGAAAACCCCCTCAAGATACACTCAGAAGAATCATCCTGAAGATCAGATCATAGGAGACAAGAAAGCAGGAGTCCAGACAAGAAGGCAGCTAACAGAACAAACAGAAGAAGTATACATAGCCATGTTATCACAAATAGATCCAAAGAAATTTGAAGAAGCCAACAAGGACAAGTATTGGGTAAAAGCAATGAATGAAGAATTGGACCAAATTGAGAAGAACAATACCTGGGAACTAGTTCCTAGACCTATTGAGAAAAATATCCTTGGTTCAAAATGGGTATTCAAAAACAAAATGAATGAGCAAGGACAAGTAATTAGGAATAAAGCCAGGCTGGTCTGCAAAGGATACTCACAGATTGAAGGACTTGACTATGATGAAACATTTGCTCCTGTAGCCAGAATGGAGGCTATCAGAATGTTCCTGGAATTTGCATGCTACCAAGACTTCAAGGTATATCAAATGGATGTAAAGTCTACTTTTCTTAATGGAGATCTAGAAGAAGAAGTGTACATGGAACAACCAGAAGGCTTCTCATTGACAGACAAAGAAGACTATGTGTGCAGACTGAAGAAGGCCCTATATGGACTGAAACAGGCTCCTCGTGCTTGGTACTCAAGACTGGACAAATATTTGCAAAAACAGGGTTTTAAGAGAGGCGGAGTAGACAGCAATCTATACATAAAAGCGCATGAAAATGAACTCCTAATTATTGTTGTATATGTTGATGACATTATGTTTGGAAGCAACAAAGATGAACTAGCAAAAGGGTTTGCTGATGAGATGAAAACAGAGTTTGAAATGTCTATGATTGGAGAACTCAGTTTCTACTTAGGACTGCAAATTCAACAAAAGAACACTGGCACATTCTTTTCTCAAGAAAAATACTTAAGAGAAATGCTGAAAAAATTCAAAATGGAGGATTTCAAACCAGTGACAACCCCCATGATCACGGGATGCAAGCTGTGTGCTGATGATAGGTTTGCAGATGTAGATCAAAAACTCTACAGATCCATGATAGGAACCCTGCTGTATCTGACAGCTTCAAGACCAGACATCATGCTAGCAGTAGGACTAGTGGCAAGATATCAAGCAGCACCTAAACAAAACCATCTTTTGGCAGTAAAAAGAATACTCAGATATCTACAAGGAACTGCACAATATGGGCTTTGGTATCCTAAAGGCAAAAGCTTCACCTTGACAGCATACACAGATGCATATTGGGCCAGCTGTGTGGATGATAGGAAGAGTACAAGTGGAGGTGCATTCTATCTAGGAGAAAGTCTGGTGGCATGGCTAAGCAAGAAACAAACATCCATCTCCCTGTCTACAGCTGAAGCAGAATATATAGCAGCAGCAGCATGTTGCACACAAGTCATGTGGATGAAGCAGACACTTCAAGACATGAAGGGGGAGAACAAAACGAAGATATCATTCCAGGGGGAGAATTGTAAGCAATATAAGAATAAAACAAGTCCACAGGATCAACATTATCAATATTATCAGCATAATCTCAGTATTATCAGCATTCAGAAGCAACAAGAACCTTTCAGTCATAAAATGCATCATCTCTGTCTGCAATCTAGCACATATTACAGGCACTACAAATGAAACACAGCATAGTCCAATTTCAGTAGAAGAGGACCTAAACGTAACTCAGAGAAAGGAAATACAACGACATAACCCATATGGAGAGATGAGAAGTCATCCTTTGCCATTGATGTCAAAGGGGGAGGAAGAAAAAATAACAGGAGGAAGAGCAGGCAAACAGGAAGAGCAAGCAACAAGAGAAAGAGAAAGCAAACAGAGAACGTGGATTGCCATCAATGCCAAAGGGGGAGACTGTTGGAAATATTGTCATTGATGGCAAAGGAGGCAGCACTCAGGCAAAGGAGGTAGTGCTGAAGCAGAGGAAGGCAAAAGAAGCACAGTGAAAGCCATAGAGGCAGCAAGAAGAATGTCAGAGTGTAATAGTCGAATACAGAGGCAGAGCGACAGGAGCAGCAGGACAGACAAAGGATGCAGAGGCAGAGCGATAGGAGCAGCAGAGGTAGAGGCAGAGCCGTTATAAAATTCCGAGAATCGCCCAAGCCGACAGATACAGTCGTATGTATAATTCCGAGAATCATTACCCGATGGGCGTTACATATAACATATAAACCATATTCCGGGAATCGCTTCACTCCAGCGGCAAAGAATATATATAAACACATACAAAACTTATTCCGGGAATCGCTTAACTCCAGCAGCAATGTAATGCAAATAACACAGAAAATTCCGGGAATCGCTTAACCCCAGGCGGAAGGATACATAAAAAAAATCTCATTCCGGGAATTGCTACCCATGCAGGAGTATACATAGAGCGCATTACATATGTTCCAATGGTCCAAGGCATATACATTGATATATATTAAAGAGGAGCGTATTATGATCAATGGAAAGGAAGTAATATAAAGTGGGACCCTCATCCAATCGCAATCGGAGATCGTAAGGGCAGCGGAACATGCAACCAAATGAGAGTTGCAATTGCGATTGAAGCCCGGACCCAATGGGTGTATAAATGGGGGATAATACATATTTGAATTACGCTCCAATCGCACGACTTTGTAAAATGCTGCGATTGAAATGGCGGACCCGATGGCATTATACGATGGATTTAATAGGTTCAATCGCATCCAAGTTCCAATCGCACGACTTTGTAAAACGCTGCGATTGAAATGGCGGACCCGATCGTGTTATAAGCGGGAGTTGATATATGCAAATCGCATCCGGAATCTCAATCACAATCGGAACTCTCCGATTGATCGCACGACTTTGTAAAACGTTGCGATTGAAGCCCGGACCCGATGAGCTTATTAACTATGATTAACAAGTGTTTGAGTTCCAGT
Source organism: Pinus albicaulis (assembly GCA_034641835.2). Classification (NCBI taxonomy): domain Eukaryota; kingdom Viridiplantae; phylum Streptophyta; class Pinopsida; order Pinales; family Pinaceae; genus Pinus; species Pinus albicaulis. Next base: position 1,747,405,830 of record CM076575.1, on the reverse strand, counting down.
TCTAATCGCAAACGGAAATTTGTGAAGGTGCTGTTATATATAAATACATATATATAAAAACAATTGTTGCGATTGTATTGAAAAGTGCCGCGTGGTTTGTGGACCCATGGGCCCCGGCTTAAGGTGGAGGGCGATTGTTTATATAAATTAATTGCTGTGAGATATATAAAACATGGTTGCGGTTGTATTAAAACATTCCGCGTGGTCTGTAGACCCACGGGCCTCAGCTTAACGGGAGGGCGATTATTAATGTAATGCAATTGTAATATATGTATGTTCCGGCCTGCGGAACTCGCCACATCAACAAGACACTTGCTGTGTGTAAAGGATTGAATTACAGTCAGCAGATTCATTAATATATAAAGCGCTGGTATAAAAATAAAATAAAAATGCAGTTCATAAATTCAGGAGTTACGCAACAGCCATAAACAGAAAGGCATACAGAGAAGAGAAAGGGACAAAGAGACAGTTAGAGAGAAGACAAATGCGCAGCAAGCCAAGAGACAAAATGAGTGAGCTGGAGTTCAAATTGTAATTCGAATGTAAATGTGTTAATTGTTTTTATTGTTTGTGATGCATTGGCAAGTCTCCGAGAGAAAACAAACTCCCACTGTAAAGTTAAAATTGACACCTACAATTATAATTTCTGAGTAAGCTGATAAAAGGAGTGAGAAGGTAGAAGGCAAAGAGACATGGCTGTCCATTTCGAATTCCCAGTGGAATACAAACAGCCATGAAGCTATTTTTGTATAAAACAGGGTAATATCCAAGGTGAGTGATTTGATGAAAAATGAGTGAGAGAAGAAGAATGTATGCAGCAGAATTAAAGAGAGTTGAAGAGAATAGGCAAGCTACAAGAAGAATGTGAATAAGGAGGAACTGAGCAAATAAGAAGAAGGGGCTGAGCAGAGATGATGCAGGTCTGATATAAGAGTTGATGAACAACAGAGAAGAAGGTACATAACAGAGCTGATATCCAAGGTAAATCAACAAGTGTTTTTCTTTTGGAAGAGTAAGGAAGTTGGAGCTTCCCTATCAAGTTGTAGCTTGATAGCTGTCAGTTGTAGCTGACTGAGGTTGGAGCCTCCTGTAGGTTGGTGCCTGCAGAAAACTGAAGGGAGTTGGTGCTTCCTTGCAAGTTGTAGCTTGCAGAATTGAGGTAGGAGCCTCCGGTAGGTTGGTGCCTGCAGAAAAACAGTGGTGAGAGGGAGTTGGAGCTTGCCTTTGCATCACAACAATAATAAGATGTGGTTTTCTCCCTTTATGGGTTTCCACTTATATCTGGTGTCTCTGTGCATGATATCTATGTATTGATCTGATATGTATCATTTGCTTAATACCTGCTGCTCTCATATTAAGTCTACTACTCTATTAAACTAATACTTTCTGATTACATTCTAACATTACTCTCACATCAAATAGAGTTTGAAATGAAGGTGTAAATAAGTTTAATGAAAAGTTTTAAGAGTTCAGGAATGTATTAAACTGATTCACCCCCCCCCCCTCTCAGTTTAATTAGAGGTTCAACAAATATAAGGGCACAATAATAGCAATAGTGGGATTTTATGGGGCAAAATAATAACAATATGGGGAATATAGGAGTACAAAAATCATAATAAGGGGGCTACACTAACAACAATAAGGGACTACAGTAGTAATATAGGGGCCTAACAATATGTTAGAATAGTCAATAGTTAAATTCATTTTACTTTCACAATAAAATAAAATACTAATACATTTATTTGAAAATGAAATGTTCCTGAGATTGAATCAGAAGAAAATTACTAGATAGTCTCCCAACCTATGAGGATGAAAACTACATCCCAACATCCCCCTGTGCTCTCCAGTTTCCAAACAATTTGAAACAATTCCTCTCATAGAGTCTCAAGACCACCTGTCCCGCTTGGAATTCATTCCTTGCATTGATTTCCACTGGTTTTTACCAAATCAAGAAGATCCCTATGCAAATATGTGCTCACTAACAATGTCTTGTCAAAGCTTTCCCTCTTTTCCTTCTCCTAGGATCTCTGCCTCTTCTATCTTGGATATCTTATTTTATTTGTATGAGGAGGGGAATAATTATTTCTTTTAGTTGTTTAGAAAATAATATTTCTTCTTTTTTGGAGTCTTTTCCTTTTCCCTCTCTCACTCAATCCAATATTTTCATAAACAAAATTTAATAATTATTTATTGAGTTTTCATATTTTCTACCTACCATAACAAACATAGTTACTATTTTCATCATACTAAAACACTAATACATAAAAATAATTTACAATATTGGGGGTGTTACATCCTCCCCCTCTTGCCCAAAACATCACCCTTGGTGTTTACTCATGCCCTCGGAATAGGTTTGGGTATGATTCTCGCACTAATCCTCCATCCTCCTGCGTAGCCTCTTCCAGGCTAAAGTGCCTTCACTGCACTTTAACTTGGGTGATGGATCACTTCTATAATGTCACTTCTCTCTTATCGATAATGTGTAGAGGTTATACTATTAAATCTTCATCTATTTATACCTGTACTAACATCACAAGATATTAAAATCTGTAAATACTTTAGAGACTTATATAATTGACAAAAATTGTAGTCATTATCAAATATTATTGCTACCTACACTTTTTTCCAATCAATTATGTGTCTAGAATCATATATATATATATCTGTGTGTATATATATATATATATATATACATATACATATACATATACATATACATATACGTACATACACATATATGTATATGTATATGTATATGTATATATACACACACAGATATATATATATATATATATATATATATATATATATCTAATAAATACTGAAACATGAAATACATTATGAACTCTCATATAGATGAGTAATGCTAAATGGTACGCATCTAGTCCAACCCTTTCGAGAATTTGGAAAGGTCCACAATATTGTGGGACCATTTTAACACATCCTTTCCACTACATAGTTCACTTCTTCTACTTTACTTGAACATATACATGATCCCCTACTAGGAATTATTTAAAAGTTATTTTCCTGTCTGCATACATTTTCTCTCTATCCTGGGCATCTTTAAGATTCTGTCGTACCTTTTTCACTATAACTTCCATTTCTTCCAACATATCGAGCCCCAACATAAATATATCTTCCATATTATTCCAGTTAGTGGCAGCTTTGAATTTTATCCCATATAGTACCTCAAAGGACTCACCTTCAAAGATTCATGGTAACTATTATTGTATGTGAATTCTACTAGGTGAAGGTACTCTTCCCACTTACTGGGTTTTTGCATTACGTATATTCACAACAAATCCTCCAAGACTTGATTCACCCTTTCCATCTGTCCATATGTTTTCAGATGGTATGATGTACTGAATTGAACATGTTTTCCCATCCTAGTAAAGAGAGGTTTCCAAATAGGTGAAGTAAATTCACATCCAAGTATGATATCATAACCTTGGGCAACCCATGCAACCTAGAAATTTCCCACATAAATACATCATCAATTTGCACAATTTTGTATGTTGATTGAATGGGAATGAAGTGGGCTACCTTACTTAATTTATCCACTACTAATATTATGGAATCATTTTTCTTATTATTTTTTGGCAACCCAGTGATAAAGTCAAGAGTGATCACCTACCACTTCCACTATGGAATGGTCAGTTGCTGAAGTAATCTAGCTGGATGCTAGTGTTCAACTTTCACTTGCTAGCATTCCAGACATTTGGCCATGTATTCTGTGATGTATTTCCGCTTACGGGGCCAAAGTAATTTTTTCTTGATACAAAAAAATAAATTTTGGTATCTGGGGTGGGCAACATAAGGATTTTTGTGAAACTCATCAAATATCAATTGTTTAATAACTAGATGATTTGGAACATATTAATTTCCTTCAAAAACTAGTAAATTATCATTATTTATTCCAAACTAAGTTTGTTGTTCTGAATTTCCTACATGCTTAACTTGCTGCCACAAAAATAAATATTTTTTATCTTTATTCACAACCTCTTTAACCTCTTAAAAATACAATATATATATATATATATATATATATATATATATATATATATATATATATATCATTCAATATTATATAATAAAGACATTATTATATATCACATTCTCCATAACTTAATAGGTTAACGTTAAAATCTTTATGTGTAATACCACTGTATGGTTTCCGACGACCTCATACTTTTAGGAAGAAGTTCCTCTATTCGATTTTTAAATCCATACGATTTCGCTATAGCTAGAATCTATGGTTGCGCTTATCATTAATAATTTTATTCAAAACCAATTTAACCAACCCTACATGCTATAACATCATATCCAGTTTCGATGCAATTTAATTGATCTGAGTACTTCGTACTCTGTATTTATTGGCTCGATTTCACACCTCTGGCAATTGTAAATGCGCTAGCATTAGTTGTCACTTTGGTTTACGTTGCTCCTATTTTAATTTGGTGGCCAAATCCGCCAACTTGACACAGCGTACTCCGCCTTTAATACACGTATTAAGTCAAGTTGAATGGTACGCTGGTATTAAATTTGAACCCATCTGGATTACCTGTTGATAAGATGGTTTATGCTTTCGAGATTTTCTACACTCCAGTACTCAGAATTGGGCATCTCTAGACACGTGTACGATGGAGATTGTCTGAAATTAGGGTTTCAAAGGCATATCAAAATTTTACATTCAATGTATGAATTCATCTTGTCTCTCGTTGCCGAGGGCTTCCGCAGAGTTGCTCTGGAGTTCATTTTATTTTTATTCACTACAACTACAGAGAAATCGTTCCTCTGTTTCGCTAACCATGCATCATGGAGATATGTGATGACAAGCACGTCGTCTTAGCTCACCCAGGTAACGACTTCCCTTAATGCATTTGATCGAGTTAAAGTTTCCATTTCTCATTACTCTGTGATTAAAATGTATCAGTATTTACTGAAGTTTAGAGTTAGAGTTTTGATGATAGGATGAATCGAAACGAATTGAACCTTTCACTCAGTTCACATTATTTTCGTTCCATTTACAGTGATTATCGTATTTTTTATACGAAGGTTGATTTTTCTTTTGTGCAATGTTCACTCAGCGATTCTCAGTTAGTTCGATATAACCATGGTGATGGTGATATTAGCATGCATGTGTGTTTGTCGCCATCATCATGATTCTGAGACGTTGCAATGTCTTTCCGGGACTGATAAGGTATTTTCCATCCAGTTTATTTCGGGTGAACAAGATATTATTATTGCTACCTCTTCTGGTTTTCGAATATTCGATTTAGCTTAATTGCTAACAGTCCCGGTTTATTTGTTTTTTCCAGTAGTTTTGTTTCCATGCTTACTTGGTACAATGGAAGGTAAGACGTAAATTCTTGTTTTCGTTTTCCCTGATTTACCCTTCCTTTCATTTTATAACTACGATTTTGTTTTTATTCCAAATTCCTCACGCTCTTTTTCTCTTGTTCTTTGCAGGTATATGACAACTATAGTATTCTTTGTTAACAAGTTTATGAGGTTTTTTTTTTTCCTTCAGCTCGACTGTTAATATTGCTTATTTCGTACTCACAGGTTGGTGCCTCATTCAAATAAACCAGAGGGAACAATAATCAGTTTTCCCTCTTTATTTTTATCTCCATCTTGAGAGTTTTGGATATCATTATTATAAGTTTGTAATAATTTTGAACAATAATTTTGACCTGGCTTCCCGTCAGAACTGTGGAATAATTTTCTAAGTTTGGAACATAATTAATTGTTATATATTTTTATATATATAAACCAATTCTCTATCAATTTATCTGTAGAAACTTCTTTGAAAGAATTATGTCTAGTTTTCAGGAAATATTATCAACTAAAATTCTTCTTCCAGTATATTATCATCTGCATAATTACACTTATATGGATAGTTTTGATTTCAAGAAGAATGTAGCTTCTGCTGTAGTTAATTTTAATATAGCAGATATTTTTCTGTTGTTTATTCTTATTGCATAAATTTCCCGGTTTCTTTTCAGTAGTCTATTAAGCAGACCCGTCTGCCATAATTTATAAATTATTAAAATATGATTTTGATAACATAAATAATATATTCTGTATATAGACATAATTCTACAGTATTTCTATGTCTACACTGATGAGCTATATTTTTATGTCTCAAACAAGACTTATTTTATTCATTTCACAGTGACTTGATTCTCATCCATTTATGGACAAAATATGTTGAGGATTTTATTTCATGTAGTTACTCTATAGACATGTCTTGACTGTGCATTTATATACATAGTAAATTTCATTGTCTGAAATTTATCATTCTTCTACTGCCGAGATAGATATATAAATGTATGATTCACCAAGTTTAAATCATAATAACTATATGTGTGGTCTGAGATTTCTATTATAGTGAATCTTAGATAACCGTCTCATGTTAAGTAACTGTGTATACATGAATATTTCCCATGAATCGTTTACTGGGTTAATTTCTAGATAGCCTACTTTCCTGGCTGCTTCCTACTCTAACTGCTCTTTACTTCATTATTATATAGAGATAGACTGATATATATAAGAATGTATTTCTATTCTTCTTTTGTTTGTGTATGGGTGGTATATTTACTCTATGACCTCATGCTAATTTCAACCAATTCCTATACAACTCAGATTTCAATTCATATGATTCTATTTTAGATATAGGTACAAGAATCTCCTACTGCTTTTTCCTATGTATACATACTAGAATCATTCTATTCAATCATAAGAAGATTAAAGTTAAATCACTAATTTAGTTGTGGATAAAAGTGTATCCTCAGATTTAAACCAATACTGGTTTAGAGGTTCTATTGGATTCTCCTCCACAGATTTCTATTTCTACTACTCTACAGAATTTAGAGGGTTAATTCCTTCAATTTAATTCTGTTAATTGTAGAAACTAACAAATTTAACATCTAACTCACACTATCATGTATCACCAAGTTATACAGAAGGAGTAATAAAACCCATGCAAGCTTAGAGACATACCATTATTGCAATTGACCAACCTCCCAACCTTAGAGTCCTTCTGTCTCCCAGAACTCACCCCCGAGCTGAGATCATCTCCTAGAACAGACCAACCTCTAATCTATTTAGGAATAGCTTATTTAAGCTTTTTCTCCCCAAAGCCTGTTTCTAATTTTGCGTCCAGAATTACAGGATGTTTTTCTTCCTATTTTCCTAGGCTTCCCATTTTAGGGATTTTTAAAGCTGCTTTCTTCTTTTCCCATCTTTTTACCTCTTCCCAACTACTCTCCACATCATTGGGGAAACTAGATCTTCCTCAAAATCTAATTTGGAAATAAATTCTTTCAAGGATTTTTGAAAGATTTTTGAGGAAATATTTGCCTCTATCCATCCTCATGGATTTAGAAAGTGATCTCACAATTCTCATTTGGTCAATCTGTACAGCATTATTTTATTTAAATTGCATAATGAATTATTTAATTAAATCCACAAAATACTTATCCATTTGGGGTCCACTCCCGATTAGGATTAAAGTTCAAATGTCTAGCTTTGAAAGAAACATAAACTAGGGGTGTTACATCCTTTTAAATTTTTAATATAAAATTCAAATTTTCTCAAAAAGGGAGTCCACCTTGTTTGAAGAGCATTGAGATTAGGCTTCTTAAAGAAATTGGTTAGGCTGCTATGACTATTGATTAACCCAATTTTTTTTCCAATATGGTAATGTCTCCATACCTTAAGCACATGTACCACTGCAATTAGTTCTAAGTCATAAGCATAATAGCTTTTCTCATGCTCCTTTACCTTTCGGGCTTCATATGAAAATACTTTTCCTTCTTTCATAAACACCCCTCCAACTCCCTCCTAGCATGAATCAGTGAAACCACAAACTCCTTTTCTAGATCTGCTATTCTAAGTATTGGTGCTATGGTTAGAAAGTTCTTTAATAACTCAAAACTATGTTGGCATTCAACAATCAATTTAAATACCTTTCCCTTTTTATGTGAGGTAATATGCTAGGATATCTTAGGGAATCCTTCAATAAAATAACGATAATATCCTGCTAAGCCCATGAAGGATTGGAGATCAGTAACATTAGTTGGCATAGGTTATTCCATTATATTCTTGATATTTTTTGGATCTACCGTTATTCCCTTCACAGAGATAATATGCTCCAAGTATTCAATCTTCTCCTTAAAGAAATAATACTTGTTGTATTTAGCATACAGTTGGTGTTCTTGTAATTTTTTCAAAAATATTCACAAATTCTTCTTGTGCTCCTCTAAATTCCTTGAATATATAAGAATGTCAACAACAAAGATTAAAATGAATTTATCAAGATATGGCTGAAATACACTATTCATGAGACCCATGAAGGTTGTTTGATGATTGGTTAGGCCAAAGGGAAAAACCACAAACTCGTAATGTTAATTACGAGTTTGAAAAGTGATTTAAGTGATGTCCTCCTCTCTTACCCTTATTTTATGATACCCCAACTGCATGTATATCTTAGAGAATATTATATCCCCCTTGACCTGGTCAAATAAATCATCGATTCTAGTTAATGGGTATTTGTTTTTTTTATATTCAACTAATTAATTTGTTGATAATAGATACATAATCTCATAGTTCCATCGTTTTTTTTTACCAACAAGACAAGTGATGCCCACAAAGATGCACTCGGGATATAGCCCTTTCCAAGTAACTCTTGAAACTGCATTTTTAGCTCGATAAGCTCAGGAATACTCATCCGATAAGGGGTCTTTGACACATATGTTTCTCTTAGAATAAATTCTACAGTATTATCAATATCTCACTTAGGAAGTGTTCCTGGAATATCTTCTTGAAAAACATTAGTAAAATATTGAATCATGGGTAATATTTCTAAGGTGGCCAATTTTTTTTTAAAGTTAGAAAAACCCACTTGAACAATGTAAATTTGGAATCCTTTCCTAAGGAATAATCCCAAATGGGAGGAAGTAATTGGTCGTAATTTTATGGGTTTTTCACCACTTCAATTTCCTACCTAACACCCTCTTGACTGAGATAACTGATAGTCTTGTCTTTGCAGTTTACTAATGACCAACGTTCTTCTAACCAGTCCATTTCAATTAAGACATTGTAGGACTAAAATGGTAACACATTAAAATTCACATTAATTTCTTGATTTTTTACCTCAATATGATAGTTAGTTACTTCGGTTTTCACCCTCCTTTTTTCCCTAGTTTCAAATTGCACTAACTAGGGATTCCTCAATTTACAAATCTGTAATTGGCATTCCTCAATGACTTTATGGATGGAATAACTTAAAATGGCTCCTAGGTCTATTAAAATGAACACAACAGGGTTTCAAACCTTACCTTCCAAATCAATCATAGAGGGTTGGTACTCGACTTGATGATCATCTAAGGCTGCATTAATCCTGGGTATATTGCGTGATAGTTCACCCACCATGTAGGCCTATTTAATATTGGGAGCCTATTCAGTTCTAGAACGGTGACGAAAATTTTTATAATAATGAGGTTCATTGCAGCCCCGACATTGGGGTAGGGGCTTTTGCTGTTGGTTGAACTCTGGTTTTCTGGAAAATTCCATGTGCCTTCTCTCCCCTTCTGATTTATCTCTTGTTGATTCCTTATAGTAAATTTATTGTACTGGTTCTTATACATGCCCATGGTGTTTTTCTTCTTTGCAATCTTCATATTTTGAAAGTGTTTCTGTGTTTTTTTTACAGCCCAACTCTTACTTCCTTTTCCCTTTGATTTAATTTTTTGATAGCATATTTGTGGTTTTACAATGGCCTAATCCATCATTTTTGGGTTGTCAAACTCCAGTTGTTAGTTCATGAATGTTGGTAAGCTTCTCATGAACCTCTGAACCTTCATATTTTCCTCGCTAATGTAAGGTACATACCTTTATAGGGACATAAATTTGGTTATATACTCGTCCATAGTGAGTCGTCCCAAGCGGAGATCATGAAATAATTTCGTCTTATCATCATATAATCACTCTGTTAAATACTTTTCCTTGAAATGTTTTTGGAAATATCCCCAAGTTACCCTGTTAGTATGAATCTTAATTCCAAGCGTACGAAAAAAGACCACTTTAGCTGTGCATAAAAAACAACCCTAGTAACAAAGATGGTTGCCAATATCCTCAGATATATAGTTAGGTGGTCAAGATAAATGCTGCAAACATCTATATCTATGCATTAGAAGACATTAAGCAGTATAAAAAGCAAGATTTACTCCATGCATCCAATACACAAGACAAGAATATGTTGAAATGAATTTTGTATTAATGGCACCTGGGAGGAAAACACAGAAGGGTGTTACCAGTTCTCCTCAATGGGATGGGTTCTTGTAAGTCCTCAACACTTTAGATCTAAAACTCCTCTCTCTTGATGGTGTAGAAAACCCAGACAAAAATGGTAGCAAAATATGACTATGATGGTGGACAATATAGATCCAGAGTGATCTTTAGGCAACAAAAGGTGGTAAATGAATGGGAAAACCCTTCTATTTATAACCAAATATTGAGCTAATCTAGATATTGGTGCATAATTAAAATATTATTAACCAAATAAAGATCCAACTTTTATGGAATATTTTATTATATTTGTTGGCGGGAAAGGAATTTGACTTGGGTCAAATCCCTTTATTTGTAAATAATAAATAAATAAATGATTTATTTATAATTTTAAGGATGTGGTTAAGTAATAATCAAATAAATAATTATTTATTTAATTATTTAAGAGTGATTTAGTCATATTTAACAAACAATATTATTTAAATAAGGTTTAAATAATTATTCTTAGAAAATAATAAGATAAATAATGATTTATCTAATTAATTTCCTTGTTTTGGGTTAAATATAACTAGGAATATTAATTAAACTGATGTTTAAATAATTATTCATTGAGGAAAATCAAACAAATGTAGATTTCTTTAATATTTCCTCATGGGGTTTCTTGTTTAGACCATAAACAACTTAATAAAGGTGGTTTACTAAGTTATTTTCATAGTGAAAGCAATTTTACTTAGGGTAAAATTGGTCTTACATGGTGTACTTGGGTTCATATAATGATAATAGGTTAGATGACCAAAAAATGGTGTAATAGATTGCCCCCCAGTGTGCGAGCATTAGGAGATAATCGTATGACTGAAGTACGTTGTAAGAACTCAATCACTAAACACCGAAGGGGAAGTTAGAGAGAGAGAAATATAAGGTAGACCAAAGTGATGAGAGGACTAGACCTTGAGGAGGTGAGACTTACAGGTGTGACAAGTATCTTTTATGAGTGAGTACCTATGCTATAGGCAGCGGGGGAGGCATACCTATGCCCATCGAGACAGAGTACAAAGAATAATGCATCCAGTAAATAAGGGACTGAACAATATAGTACATGCTGGCATAAACATGAGCCAGATAAAAAACATGATAATGGATCCCACATACATACTGTGCCTGGGATAACAACCAGGACTTTTTATAGTAATATCTGAGTACATGAGATACAAATACAACCTATATGCCACCGTAAATAGGAAAGGGCTTTGAAAATCTGACTGATACATGCAATAAAAAAGGGCGCTGCAAGTGCCTGAGGCCGACATCATCAAATATATGGAGCTGCATTGAAGGCTAAGATGAAGAGGTCATTCGAGCATATGGGGGGCTACCTGTAGGGCCACCCACTCATGAGGGCTGAGACATCTCACACACACCCAGGAATCACCGGTCCAATCTGCTACATCACTGAACCATTGAGTATACGGATCTTGATCATGCTGAAAGGAGCTGGAGCTGAGAAAAAATCTAGTCAAAGGTCTATAAGGAGTCCCTTTTCCTGATCTGACTCACCGAACAAGAGTGGAAGCTGGAGCCAAGGTACACTGACCTATAGAATTTTCTTTTGGAATAAATCATCTGATGTTGACAAAAGGAGTTTCACCATAGGTGAGGAAATAAGAGGTCCTCAACTAAGGCACGAGAGAAAATAGTAGAGTGACAGACAGACATACACTAGGGGTGATGATGAAATGGGGGGGTACTGAGTAGCGGATGGACGACTTCCATTTTTAGACCTTAAATGGCATGACCTGGCAGAAACTGAGACAATATCATGAGGGATAGGGGACAGTGGAACTGAAGGTCATAATGTGCGATATGAGAGAGGAACCAAGGAGTGAAGGATGGAGGACTATAGCAAGATACAAAGGGAATCGGGATAGACTCCATGAATACAATGATGACTCAGCTCAGATGCTCTAAACAAGGGTGTCTCAATGGTGTTTCCACATGGAAAAGGTCCAATGGGGACCATAAAAATTTGGGTACATGATGGTTACTCACGAGGAAAAGCAACACAAGCATGGACAAGTATGAAGGAAAAGTGGTGCCCCCAAGTACAAGTGTTGCAAGTGGAGAAATTTTATTTTGGGGAGTAGTGAAGTGACGCTTAGTGGAAAAAATTTGTCATGGTAAAGTACTAAATCACACAAAACTAATAGTTACCCATTTGAGGGCTCGGTGAGAGATTTGCAACTTTGTAGACGGTTTGTCAAACTGAGCTATGGTTTGGCCACAACAGGTGAAAGAAAAATTAGGGGTTTTTCTTTTAATAAGACATTTTCCCTCCAAATTCACTCATTTCCATGTGTAGCTGTGGTGAATTTAGAGAGGAAACAAGGCCCTAAATCTTGCAGTGATTGTAGCGGATAAACCGACCGTTGGAATCAATATCTGTTAGTTGCAGGTAAGAGGCCTAACCATACTCTTTCATTTAAGTGGATTGAAAGTTCAGTTTAGGTACCTAGAGCTCATAAATAGGCCAGGTCGCACATTTTGGGGTCTGTTCTGTGACCTAGGTAGCAGGTACTGGGCAGAAAACTGCGACCTATCCGAGGAAATGACCTGAAAAGTGTGACTCGTTAGAGAAAGGAGGTTTTAGTGCTATTTTTGGCTGAGATCTGGGACTTTTATGGTTGAGGGGCATAGGTGCTCCCAAGCATGTTGTGTTCATGCAAAAATGTATTTAGAAAGGGGGAATCTAAACACATTTTATGATGTGGTGTGCCATTTTTTTTCGTTATGGTTATGCAGTTCGAGAAAGGGAATGGAGGATTACCAATATATTTTGGTACTGCATATATGAATCAAATGGAATTTAAGTTTCTGGGTTGGCATACATGGTGTCACTATCCCAAAGAGAGGATTTGGAGATAATGAACTGATGCTCTCCTAGAAAACCCATAGGTTGGTAAACAACAATGTCTAGAGACTGGGTTGCTGATGTAAGATGAAGGAATGATGAGGGGTATCATTCCTAGAGTGATCTGAAGTGATATTGGACTCTAGAGGTTCTTATAAATGTGGAAGAATAGTGGTACTAGAGTCGAAACGACCAGATGCACTAGGATAGCTATGGAAAATTACTTCTCCTGGTCTCTTAAATATGGGTGCCCCCTTACCCAGACATTAGGTGTCAATGTAATGGCCACAAGGTGTATGTGGTTCGAATTCATGGGTTCGATGTAAGGGAGGAAAGATGAAGTCAGGGGTGGTAAATACTTCCATAATGTCATCATCATAATAGAATATGGGGTGTCTGGTGGAACGAAGACCACTTGACATGGCGAAGCTACCTAACTCATCATCATGAGAAGAGAGGTTCACATATGCATTGTCACAAGGGGTGACAGAAGAGTAAGTAGATAAAGGATCTACCAATGTTAAGCCTAGGGTGATCGCTGAAGGGAGGTCAAGTGAAACATCAGGGGAAGTATCCAAGGGGACTTCCAACGAGGGTCTCATGGATGATGATAGGTAGAAAATGGTGGACGAAGGTTCCGTCATCTTGACATTAGGAGGGGGAATGTTAATGGGGGGCATTCACATCCTTTGGTTTTGCCGAAGCAGAACGCACAAATAAGGGAGCGGTGGGCTCGTTGTGCTTGGCCTCAAATTGTCGAACTTCTACTAGAGAGGTGCAGAAGTCCTCGAGGCAGGGACAAAGGTGGTTATAATGGCCATGGAGATCACACAAAGCACAAGGGTGGTTGGTGTGAATAGTCTTGGGGTTCCAGGCTACAGTCGAGGAAGGAATAGAGGTTTTCGGGATAATAGACTCAAGGAATGCGACATTAACCATGGGATTGAGGTGAGGCAACTCTGAACAAGTATGGGTGGCATGACTGACAACATCACACAAATCACACTGGATGGTACGATTTGGAGGCTGAGGAGGGGCAGGGTTTCTCAGGGCAACCTTCTCTTTTGATGCCCTCTTCCGAGCCCTTCTTACCCGAAGCGGTCGTAATAGGAGGTGGTTCCTATAGAGGTGGATGAGGCACTAGAGATGTGGGAGAAGACATGGGGACCAGTTCAAGTAGGGCCAAAGAAAGATAAGGTTTTGCTTAACTAGGCAGGGTAGCGGCTGGAGGATCAAGGTACCAGACGGAAATCCCAAGGGTCAAGTTAGGGAGAGAGAGGGTAGCCATGATCGGTACCATGTACACTCCTGGGGGGGGGGGGGAGTTAAGAATGGTATCTGACTGGAGGGGTAATGGATAGGTGGGACGACTCCTAAATGGTTAAGGCCTGAGGAATTGTTCTAGGAGGGTAAAGAGGCTCATGGATACCAGTTTAAGGGCTAGGAGGAGGAGGTCCAGAAGGCTAAATTGAAGGGCTAGGAGTAGGCTACTGAGGGCAAGAAGGCTGCTGACTAATCGAGGTGAGCCACTTGAGGGCAGCTCGATACGATTGCATCATGTAAACATTCTATGATCTAGGATGAGAGACAGGAGGAGGATGATCAAGGAATGTACCAAGAAATGAGGAATATTTGTAGAATATGGGTGAGGCACTAGTCAAAGGATTAACGGTTTTCTTGTTGACCACCAAAGAGATGATGGACTTAGTGGAGGTCTGAGACTTCAGTTCGTAATATGTCAACTGGTCAATGGTGACTATCTTTCCGTTATGAGGGAAGGACATCTTACAGTGGACTGCGGATGGGACAACAGACATCACATAAGTGTAGCTACGACCCAATAGAATTTTGTAATCTAAGGGGGCATCTATGACTTCTATGTCAACACAAATAGTCTTTCTCGCAAGAGTAATAGGACAATTGCGGAAAAGGCCAATGGGCTAGGAGGCGTGGCCATCCCAGGCTCGGAGAGTGATCGTGGAAGGAGCCAACTCAGGTGATCTGATTTGCTTCCAAACTGAAGCAGACATCACATGGGTGGATGCCCCCTCATCAATAATGCACCATGAAATGTTAGCGTTCCAGATCTTGACTAGGATTTGGAAGGCGACAGAAGCAGGGAGAGAAGGATGTTCTGACCGGTCAACAACAAAGAGAATCAATTGATCGTCGGAAGGATCTACAGTGCCCATGGCAGATAGTATAGATTTTCATTATGAATGGCAGGACTGGAGGACTTCCAGCATTGAAATGGAAGTATGAGATTGCGCCAAATCATCTACTATGCTATACGAATGGGCAGCTTTGCTAGAAGTAGCATTTCGGCATAGTAGTCCTTTAGGGATATTGGTATGAAGCTCTGCCTTAGGCTGAGGGATCTGCAAGGGACCATTAGGTGTCGAAAGAGGCTCTATAGAGACCGAAGGAGGTGGCTTAGGGACAGACGTAGTGGGAGGCTTGTTGTACTGAGGAGACCGAGTCTGAAGATTGATGTATACAGTTAGAGGTTGAGCAAAGTTCATCATGAGAATCTGGTAATTGGAGGTACCAGATGGAAGAGGTTGAGTGGCCACCTGTCCTTCAGGTGGTTGGGTAGCCACAAATCCTTACTGAGGGAAAGGATTAGTAATCACAACTGGCTGACTAGGAGCAGCATTGGGAGGGACGAAAGGGGAGGCTTGTTGTCCTTGCAACGTTGCTTGAGACTCCCACATCTGCTTCATCTGTTGTAAAAGATGACAATCTGCATAATGACCATGAACACCACAACAATAACAAAATTGGTTCACGGGAACAGGCCTATCCTGCTTGGGCTGAGTGCCCTGATGCTGGTTAGTAGTGTTAGGTGCATTATTTTAAGGACTAGGTCTAGGATTACCGAGAGGAGATTCATTTTGAGTGCCTTTCCTCGTCACTTGAGAGGGATGAGGATTATTCGTGCCTTGCTGTGCATACACCTACCCTTGAGAGGGTAGTGGCTGCTATTGCGGGGGTTGAGAAGGCAAGGGAAGCGGAGGTGCTAATGCTAGAGGAGCTGGAGCACCAGGCTATGGATACAGATGATCAGGAGGTTAGGTAACAATGTGGTAAACAAGAGGTTGGGAAAAAATAGGAGGCATGTCATATCCTGGATCCGTGCTACCAGGAGGGGAAAAAGCGCAGGAGGTGATGCCCCCCTCCCAGGAAAACCATAGCCCATGGGATGTTGAGCATATGGATTAGAGAGAGATCCAATGATACCGTCGGGGGCATGAGGTGCCCCTGGTGCGTTGGCACCATCGGGTCTGAGAAGATCAGGTAGAACGGTATAAACAAAACCAGACTGAGCATAGATCAAGTCATATTTTAACTCCATTTGGAGAGTGACTTCTTCGTTTTGAGGAAAATGCGATGAATTATTTTTCTCGATAGGAGGCAAGAGAGATCTAAGGAACTAGACCATGTAGACACGATCTTCGAAGGTAGGGGCTTGAAATAGGCTCTTTCTTCTCGGCCATTCCTAGACATGATCGGATAGGTAGGTAACAGACGATTGATGGAAAGAAATCAAAAGTTCGATAACAGTGTCATAACAAAGAGGAAGCTGGAAATAAGACAAAAATTCCTGAGCAACAGTCACAAAGGTGGTATGAGAGGATGAGGCCTGATCAACATACCACTTAGAAGCTTCACCTGTAAGCGTAGATTGGAACAACCGAAGATGGATAGAGTCATCCGTAATAGAGTTAGACGAACACCACATGTGGAAAGATCGAACATGATTTCTAGGATCTTCTCCAACAAGGCCTTCAAACTTTGGGATGCCGAAAGGGAGCTTCGTCAGCATAGCAGGCCAACTAGCGTCATGGTGTATAGGGTCGTTTATCAATTGGTCGAAATCGGGAAGGCTGAGGCCTGCCATGAAGGGGAGCAAGGGCGCAGTTAGGGTAGTGTCCATTGCGCTCCCACTAGTGGTATTCCCAACATGAGGGCCAGGGTTACCACCAGCATTAGGTCCTGTAACAGACATGGTGAAGGTGACAGGAGGAGAACCGAAGGCAGAATGAGAAGAAGAACCCAATGAACCAGAAGAATAATCAGAGTGCAGACTCGGTGGAGGACTAACTCGAATCATACGAGGAGGAGTAAGTATTCCTACTGGAAAATGAGGATGAAGGCCAAGAAGTCTCTGGGATAAATGCCTTGGTGGCACAATGATGATGACACAAACACGGTACAAAGGAAAAAGAGACTGACAAGGGCAAGGAGGTGCAGGATCAACTGATTACAACGTTGAAACAAGGGCAAAGAGGTGTAGGATCAATTGATTTCATTGTTTTAGAGTATTTTCTTGGCGGTGTTAACCAAGAACTTTTTCGCTTAGGGTCTATGCGTGAAGTGTGTAAATTTTAATTTTTAAACCTAGACGTTTGTACAGAAAAAGAAAAAGTGTGTTGTCTAGCTACAAATAAACCTCCAAATAACAGTATATAAGCCTTCAAAAACAGAAAATAAACAGCTAATAATGCAATAATATAAACCCAAGGAGGAAAGCCTCTCAACAACTTGTCTGTAGGTGAGTAAAAAACTAATCAAAACACACTAAAACAGCCAATAGATCTAAGGTCAGGAGGGACAGGGATCTAAAGGACAAATTTGCTGGAAAGTGGTGCAGAAAGCAGCAACAAATAAGAGGAAATATTGTTGCAAAGGAGGTGGCGAAAGGCTATGTCCTGGAGGAAAATGGAGGTGACCTTAGAGGAAAACCCAAAAAAACTAAAAGAGGTGTTGTGGATGGATAAATACCCAATCTAAAGTGGATCTGAAGGTGAGGTATCAGATCTGCAGAAAGGCTGAAGACTCTAAAATTTCAGACAACATGCAACAGCAAAAACTATTCCACAATAAGTGGAGGGTATTGAAGCCCTAAGGGGCTAGGTTCCCAGTTAGTTGAGAAAAAAAGAAAAATTATAAGTCCAAAAAGAGCGGAGACGGAGGTCAGAAAACCCTTAATAGAGGCTCAGAAAAACCCAGAAAACTTTTAGAAAAATTCTCGCAAAAGGTCTAGGTCATAGTTTTTTACCTGTTTTCAGCAGAGGTCACAGTTTTTGGGCTGAAAGGTGCATCCTGAGGGTCCAGGTCAATTTTTTTGAGCCAAAACGTGCGACCTACACTTCCAGCACTCTCGGCGACAGATTTCAGAAAAAAAGTGTCATCTAAGTTGCGGCTGATGTCTGTCACCTACGCAATAGGTCCGAAAACACACGGAAGTTAGAATTTTTAATGTTTTAGGGTTTTATAGGTTAAAAACAACTTCGATAAAAGAAAAAACAAGAGGCTAAAGATAAATCCTAGGGTTTGAAGCAGCTGGATATGTAAGGATCAAAAAAATGACAGAGGTCATAATCGTAAACCCATGTGGAGTCGCCAGTTGTTAGTATGAATCTTAATTCTAAGCGTACGAAAAAAGACCACTTTAGCTGTGCATAACAAACAACCCTAACAGCAAATATGGCTACCAATATCCTCAGATATGCAGATAGTGATCATGATAAATGTTGCAAACATCTAGATCTATTCATTAGAAGACATTAAACAGTAGAAAAAACAAGATTTACTCCATGCATCCAATAGACAAGACAAGAATATGTTGAAATGAATTTTGTATTAATGGCACATGGGAGGAAAACACAGAAGGGTGTTACTAGTTCTTCTCAATGGGATGGGTTCTTGTAAGTCCTCAACACTTCAGATCTAAACCTCCTCTCTCTTGATGGTGTAGAAAAACCAGACAAAAATGGTAGCAAAATATGACTATGATGGTGGATCAATAGTCACACCAAAAGTATAGATCCAGAGTGATCTTTAGGCAACAAAAGGTGGTAAATGAATGGGAAAACCCTTCTATTTATAACCAAATATTGAGTTAGTCTAGATATTGGTGCATAGTTAAAATATTATTAACCAAATCAATATCCAACTTTTCTGGAATATTTTATTATATTTGTTGGAGGGAAAAGGAATTTGACTTGGGTCAAATCCCTTTATTTGTAAATAATAAATAAATACATGATTTATTTATCATTTTAAGGATGTGGTTGAGTAAGAATCAAATAAGTAATGATTTATTTAATTATTTAACTGTGATATAGTCGTATTTAACAAAGAATGTTATTTAAATAAGGTTTAAATAATTATTCTTAGAAAATAATAAGATAAATAATGATTTATCTAATTAATTTCCCTGTTTTGGGTTAAATATAACTAGGAATATTAATTAAAATCATGTTTAACTAATTATTCCTTCAGGAAAATCAAACAAATGTAGATTTATTTAATATTTCCTCATGGGGTTTCCTGTTTAGACCATAAACAACTTAATAAAGGTGGTTTACTAAGCTATTTTCATAGTGAAAGCAATTTTACTTAGGGTAAAACTGGTCTTACATGGTGTACTTGGGTCCATCTAATGATAATAGTTTAGATGACCAAAAAATGGTGTAACATACCCCTTGCTTGCTAATTTCATGGACAACCTTAACTTACGCCCATCACAATGTAACGTTCCCTTGAAGTCGATATATGGATAACCTTTCTTTTAAGTTTTCATCATATTTGTAAATCTTGAAGTATTTATTGATATTAATTAATGAACGCTTAGCGACCTCTTCCTTCTCTCCATCAAAATTCTGAGGTTTAATTTTCTTAAAATATCCTTCCAACTCAGTCTTATGCTTATTATTTTTCTTGTAATCTATCACATTATCCGATTCCTCTTCATTTCCCACGTTGTCTCCTTCTAACCTTTAAGTATGGCTTCCTTCCAGGTCATTTACACCTCTCTGTCTTCGTTGCTCATCTTGACCATTGTCACTTGAGATGGGTATAAAAATATGTTGATTCTGATGATCAGAAAGAATTTTTAAGATATTCTCTTGATCATTTAGGAATTTAGAGGCTCTAATGCCTCCTTCCTTCTCCTATTATGTCACCTTTGTAAATCATTCAATCCTATCCCAAGTTGTTCTTAAGGGGCGATGTTAGGATATTCCGACACATAGGAAATAATTAAGTATAACTTGGTATAGCGTAGAGTTAGGTAAAGTTCATTTATTTACTATGTACTTTTGTAATTATAATCTGATGGTCACGATATGTAGTGATTTGACGATTCATCCTCCCCTTGGTATTACCGGCACTTGATCCATGGCTTAACACCCAATTGATAAATGATCTCTATTTAAATAGCATGGAGGGCCATTTTTTGGTGATTGTTTATGAGAGATGATTATGTAAATGTTCTTTATTTATATTAATAAATTTTTTGAAGTGGCCACGTTGGCTCAGGGCATGGATTGTTTGCATCTTTGTGGGTTTTAACCACGTCAAATACTAGTGTACTCATCTGTGACCTATTTTTGAGTGGTGACATTTGGTGTTTTATCTAAGGAACTTAACCTATAAATTCCTACAAGGTCTCAGAGAAATTTTGAGGGTCGCATCCATTGTTGATCCAAATCCGAAGCCGATTTCACTGCATGTGAATTTATTTTTCCATACCTACTATTTTTTACCACTTTTGGGCCTGGAAAACTGCTTTGTTGTGTCTGGAGCCTGTGTTACAGTGAGGAACCCCTTTTGTTTCATGCGAAAAGTTTTCCAGTTGCCCAAGTTATGTCATTTTGGATGTGGAGGTATAATGCTTTTTTTTGCAGCTATATTTATTTATCCCTCTGTTTATCTTGGTTTATAGTCTTTTTTTAATTACTATATATATACCCGCTTCTCTACATATGCTCTTTTTTCTGTGCAGTGTGAGATCTAACAAATCAGAAACATAAAGACGAAATTTTTCTGCTACGTATGACCTTTCCCTGCAACTTTGTGCGATTTCAAGAAATCAGAAATAGAAAGAAAAATATATAGTTTCTAGATGGAATAATTGGAAATCTAACATTTTGCTGTAAGGCTTGTATTTTCCTTTTTTTTTTTGCATGGTTCTTTTCTTCGCAGAACAAAACACGCAAAAAAAAAACCCTTCCTCCTTAAAAAGAAATACATGATACTTTTACTAGCTCACTTTGTGTAAAGTTACTTTATGAGAATAGAGGTCTTGGGTTCAAGTCTCTTTGTCAAGCTTCTTTTTCTAGAAAAAAATTGCCAAGTTACTTTTTCTTAAAAAAAATTTGGCAAGTTACATTTTTTTTTAAAGGGTTTTATTTAAAAAACACATGTAAATGTAACATTGTAAAAGTGACTCCCACTTATTTATAAAAGTGGGTCACATAAAGTAGTATTTTTTAAAAGTGAGCTTATTATATTATGTTTGGAAAAGCGGGGGATTTTTAAGAAAAAAGTACAACTTCATCATCAAATTTCAACATATTATGTAACTACTCGACATCTACTACAACGTTTTTTCAAAAAGGCATAACTTCTTCATCCGAAAGCCATTTTCAGAGCCATTTTTTTTAAACCGGTTTAATTTTTTGTGATCTTTCCATTGGATTAGTTAGTCTCAGTCTTTACAGTTTCGGTTTTTTTAAATGGAAAATGCATGCCCAATTATTCTTAACAACATCAATTATTTCCAATGGCTATCCTACATGGTAGACTTACTTAGAAGTAAAGGAATTTATAGAATAGCCTTAGGACAAGAATATAAACCCATCGATGCAGATAAAAAATGTAAATGGGAAAATAAACAATATCAAGCACGAGGGTTGATATAAATTTCCATTGCTCAAGATCTTAGATTTCATATCCAAGAAATTGACTCCCCTACTGAAGCT
Source organism: Pinus albicaulis (assembly GCA_034641835.2). Classification (NCBI taxonomy): domain Eukaryota; kingdom Viridiplantae; phylum Streptophyta; class Pinopsida; order Pinales; family Pinaceae; genus Pinus; species Pinus albicaulis. The sequence continues at coordinate 1,747,383,864 of CM076575.1, read as the reverse complement.
ATGAAAAATATAAATACCATTTTTGTTGTTCAAAATGAAATCAGAGCCCGCCATCTTGAAAATGAGCTGCTTACTTTGGACCCCAATAATTTCTCCTCTAATGAAGATTTTTTGTCCAAATTCGTGACCCTTATACTTCTTTTAGAAGGTTGTAAGGTCAAAAAGGAATATGGTAGTATTATCTATTCCATTCTTGTAAGCTAGGCCCTGCATACTCTGTATTTGTTTCCACCTTTCGTTCCACTAGAGAATCCCTCATTTCTCAAGGAACAACCTACAAGTTCCCCTCTTTTGATGCATTTTCTGATTCTTTGATAAGATAAAGGTAAAATCTCTTACACCTTGGTCCTATTAATACTGGAAAATCTTCTAAGATATCCTTAGCATCCTAGCAACAACCATATCCAAAAAATCATCAGAAGAAGCATCCTAAACAGAATGGTCCTAAACCAAACAATGACCTTAAGAAATTTCAGACCCAAAATGAAAAAGCAACTCAACAAAATGATAAGACAAATAAAAATAAAAGGAAGAAGACAGATATAAATTCCAATTTTAATAATCATGATGGCCACTTAGAATCAAAATGTTTTAAGAACATGGAAGCCTTGGAAGCAACAATGAATAAGAAAAACATCCATTTGGAGAACTCTTCAACTTCATCTGCAAGGATGGAACTTTCTGATTGTGGCTTTCAAGCATCAATATTTGGTTATGCATTGAATGTATCTTCTTCTTATCATTCTCATGAGTGGCTCATTGATTCTGGAGCATCTTACCACATGGCCAAAAATATAGCCATGTTTTCTTCTTTAAATGATTGTAACACCAATAACATTTATGTTGGTGATGATAGACCTCTTAGTGTTGTAGGTTTTGGAACCATTCATCTAGATAATGGTCAATTTAATGATGTATTATGTGTTCCTATCTTGTCCTGCAACCTTCTATCTCTTTATTAGATAACTCATTCAGGTGAAGGGAAAATAGTAGAATTCTCACCTCGTGATGTTGTAATTAAGGACCTAAGAGACGATAGATATATTTTAGCTATTGGAATTTCTGATGATTCCATAAGGTTGTATAATTTTGAAAAATTTGGGTCATCATGTCTTCCCTCCATTTTTGTTCCTCATAATAATGAAGTGAGAAAACTTTGGCATGAGCGATTTGGTCACTTAAACTATCGCTCTCTTCAAGCTATATGTAAAGAAAATATGGTGACAGGTCTTCCTATAGTATCTTGCCGAGATGGCATTTGTTCCGGTTGTGTACTCATAAAACATCATCTAGATAGTTTTGACAAATGTGCCTCTTGGCACGCTTCATCCCCTTTGCAGCTTTTGCACAGTGATTTATGTTGTCCACTTCTAGTTGTTTCTTTCTGTGGCTACAAGTACTTCTTAGCTTTCATTGATGATTTTTCCAGACGCACTTGGGTATACTTCTTAAAAATCGAGAGTGAATTTTAACATGTTCTTGGCCTTTAAGGCATTTGATGAGAAACAATCTGGACATCACATTCTTAAGTTAATATCTGACAATGGAGGATAATATGTTAACAAAAAATTTATCAACTTTTTCACTAAGCATGGCATTCAATTTCAACATATTTTTTTGTATACTCCACAACAAAATGGTGTAGCAGAAAGGAAGAATCACACTCTAAAAGGAATGGATAATTGTATTCTTTAATCTAAAGGACTTATTCTTATTTTTTGGATCGAAGCAATTAACTATGAAAATTACATAGTAAATCGCGCTCCTACTATGTTTTTAAGGAATATCACTCAAGAAGAAGCCTGGAGCTCAACAAAATTAGATGTAAGTCACTTTCGTGTTTTTCTAAGTGAATATTGGGCCCATAATCACAGATCAATAAACCAGTATTTGGCGTGGTTAAAACTATGAAAGAGGGAAAAAATCCATGGGCTGAGCCAACACGGCCAATTCATGCAATTTATTAATATAAAGAAAGAAACCTTACATAATCTTCTCTCATAAATGGTCATTGAAAAAATAACCCTCCATGCTATTTAAATAGAGATCATGGACTAATTGGGTGTCAAGCCACATATCAAGTGTCCATAATATCGAGGAGAGAATGAACTGTTAGATCACTACATATCGTGACCGTCGAATTACAAGTTACAAAAGTACATAGTAAAGAAACACACTTTACCTAATTCTCTTATAGACTAAGTTATACTTAGCTATTTCCTATTTTTTAGAATATCCTAAGAGTACGCATCAACCTTTCATTATCTACCTGCAAACTGACCATTTCAGTTCTCAACTATTGAACGGTTTCCAACAGCATGGTTGTGGGATCCTGGTGCCCTACATCCAGTTGTACCAACATTTATGGATTGTTTCCTAGGTATGTGCACCTCCAATTCTTCTTTTCATTACGTTTTTTCTTTGTTTTAACCTTATCTCACTATGTTCACAACATACAGGTAATTATTAATCAAATCCCCAAAGAGGCCAAGTATTGTAACTTTTGCTTTTATAGCACTTGTTACACTCCTCGGTACATCATATTACTTATCCCATGTAAAACATATTTTTATTTATTTTTTATTATCCATAGAAACCAAATTAAAGTTGCTTACCAAATCGGAAAGATTCATACCATGTAAATATGCGTTGGCATTAAAATACTTTCTATAATCCCAAGGCTCATATCATATATCTATATTCTAGATTTAGATTTTAAATATATTTCGTCATAACATCACCATGATATTATATGGTATTTTTGGGTTTTATAACTATAGACTTGAGGGATTAAACATCACGCATGCCTCATACATGAAGTTTAGTTCGAATGCAATATGTTTTGGGTTGTACACATTGAAACTGGTGAATTTAATGAGATGTCACTTAAGGTTTATCATGTAGCCCTACACCTTAATGCCACTGTGATGCCATAACTTATATCTGGCATAAGATTCCTTCAACACTTATTATTATTTTAGAGATTGGTGCATTTTAGGTGTAATGATCCCATTAGTCCATCCCTAGGGTTTCTATTGGGAAACTAAATTTCCTGGAGGACCGTTTATGGCAGCCATCTCACTCTGGGATCCTCCTGGTACCGACATTCTTCTTGTCGAGAGAGACTCAACCATTGCACCATTTTGGGCATGGTCCTGATAACTACTCTGCTATAGTCATGTCACCTTGTTTCTGCCCAGTTGAACCATCGATATCATTGTTATTTCATCTACTGGAGGTCTGATAGAGATTTTTTTTAGTTAGTTACAGGGGATTTGGATGGTTGCAGGGTAGCTTCCAGTGTTCGGAAGCACCAAACTTGAATCTCTAGCATCCAGGTAATAACTCACTGTGCCTCTATCATTATTCTCCCTCAGGGTTTTGTTTTAAATTCTCTACCCTTCTCATGTAACCCTTGTTGCTCCATCTGTGCCAGGATAATCATCAACGATTCGAGGTTGTTCTTCCACAGGTGAGAAAACTGCTCACAAGGTTTAAGGAATATTTTTACATTATTTATATTTCGTATTCTTACATTTTGAGTAACCCAATTTCCTGGTCTTCATGCAAGTGCATTTATTTCCAAAAAACACCTATGTTTCTACTTCAGAAATTCAACCTACATTTTGTGAGGCTTGTTACCTTGTTGCTCCAAGCTTTTACTAGATACACTAGCTGACTCTAGGTCATCTAAATTCGTTTTAATATTGTAATCCTTTAGATGTTAATTTAGGGTTTCATGGTCAGCCTTAGGTATTCACGTCATTATGGTTTCACAGCCTTGGCCATAAAGCTAATATGAATATAAGGTTCTCCATTGAGGTCTAATTACTGATATTTTAAATTATATCCAGTTATTGTAGTATTTCGGAGACTATTGTTGTGATTAATATAGTTTATAGATTTTTTTTGTATTATTGACCTAGGTTCGGTGGTTACTATTCTTCGATAATGTTTGGTATAAATTAATGGGTTCTATTTTTCACATATATGATTGTGCCACTTTTGATATGTATTTAGCATTCTATATTTCATGTACACTATGCTATATAGTTTTATGGGTTTACTGTGTTTTCCTTTTTCTGGGTATTTATGTGTCTTACTCCTATCATAAGTTTCACATGCATTCAATTTACCGAAATGAGTGAAAACAAGATTTTATGGAGGGTATTGAATTTCATGGTTATTGTTTACATTTTTTTGTGGATTAAAATAATAAGTTCTCGTTATAGATATTGGCTGCTTACAGTTCTTCAAACTCATTTTCTAATTGAGTAATTCACATTGCCATTGGGAAGGGACTGTGTCAGCATGACCCTGAGGTTACAATGACGCTAAATCTTCCCATGTTTGACTAAATGTTTTGTTTGGTATTTGAACTCGTAATTTGGGTTACTGTTAACATATTTCTTTGAAAAATGGGTTACAACCCCTCGAAAATAACGATGGTTCTTCGTCATTCATTTCACTAAATTGACACGAGAATTATGTCTCATCCTACATTATAATATGTTGTGATAAATCTCAACTACACACAAGTTTTCTTTGTAAGGAGATTTCATAATTTAACACATTTATTTCTACACAGTACACCAATTCTCCTATAGTTTATGAATCTCAACTATTCTTGTATAGAACACTTGTTCTATTATCTCTACAAATAGTAAATTAATATAGAATGTTCTATAAAAGAAAGAATCAACGATGTCAAGTAAACAAAAAGAAACAAGTTCGTAGATCAAAACCTTCTTAATATTCTTCTTCTGATCATTACCTAGATACATATCATATGGATATGTTAGAGCAATCGGGAATTCACTTCATTCTACTTTCATGATAAAATAAAATACTAATACACTTATCTGAATATGAATTTTCCATTGATTGAATTAGAAGGGACTTTCTCTAGTCTTCCCAACCTATGAGGCTGGCAATGACTTCTAAATCTCCCTCGTGCCCTTTAGCTTCCAAACAGTTTGAAACAATTCCTCTTCCAAAGCCTCAGGACCACCTGTCTAGCTTGGAATACATTCCTTGCATGGATTTCCATTGGTTTTTAACATCTGAAGAATATCCCTATGCAAATAGCTGCTCACTGACAACGTCCTGCCATATATTTCCCTCTTTTCCTTCTCCTATGCTCTCTGCTTTTTCCATGAGATATTTTCTTTTATCTCTATGGGGAGGGGAATAATTGTTTCTTTTAACTGTTTGTATTTCCATTTTTATAATTCTTTTGCCTTTCCCTCTCTGACCAAGTCCAATACTTTCATAAACAAAATTTAATAATTATTTATTCATTTTTCCAATTCTCTACCGTCCTTAACAAACATAGTTACTAAGTTTAATCGTAGTAAAACAAGAATACATAAAAATTATTTACATATCCAGTGATACAAAATTAATTGTAAAAAAACTCATATTTTTTTTAATTTAATATTTTATATATCTAAAATTAAAATAAATTTAATTTGTTTTAAACAAATCAAATTAATATCATCTAATTTAAATAAGAAAATGAATTATATATATATATATATATATATATATATATATATATATATATATATATATATATATATATATATATATATAGATATATATTACTTTTTAAATTAAAGTAATACCACCTACTTTAAATATAAACATATTCCAAATATTTCAAAAATAATTAGAAAAAATGTTTTATTAAGAATTTCCAATTATCCCCATATTTTCCCTGAAATAAACAAACTTTGTTCTTTGTAGGGCCTTGATGAGCGTAACATCTAGACATAAACTCTTTACCCTTCATAAAAAAAAAAACTTTACTTCTAAAAATATTCCTATGCTAATACTCATTCTAAAAAGAACATATATTTACATCAAAATGCATTCATACATATTTAAAAACAATATGATGTAGCATTTCATTAAGGTAATGATATCTTAATCACAACTTTAATTAATCATTTTTCCACATGATTTTTTATCAACCAACCTTCTGACTTCATTGTTTATTGAACTCAAAAGCATGAGTTGGACAAATGTATTTTCTTATACCTAGGCTCAATTAATGCGGGTTAAGGCATGCTCTTAGTCCTAGGATTGGGTTGACATTATTATATCTAATATTCAAGTTTTATAACAGCGAAACTATAGTGAATCTTTCAACACATAAAAACTAATGTGATTACTCCGTAGCACATGTACTTGGCATACTTATTACCTGCAGATTTGTTTAATTTATATGTTGGGATCCTTCGTAGTCTCTAATATTGTTTACATTTAATAGAGGGACACCTGGTTGCTTGACCACCGTCCATCGCTTTCCATCTATATCAACGGATAAAAAGAGTTCTGGGGTGGTTAGGATATTCCCCTACCCCCTCGAACCCTAACTGATCTTTCATTGTGGCATTGCAGCTAGGCAGCCTACCTCTCTGCAACTTCGACATAATGTGATTTTTCTCCTTGGCTTTCTACCTTACCTGCTATGTCACTACGCATCCAAAATTACCATGGCTCTACTCCAGTGTTGTATTTCGTTTTATGGTTTGATTATAATGGGTTGCTAGAGTTTTAAGGGTATGTTTTTGTCTATCATCATTTCCTGCTTAACCATAATGAGTATCCTCTATTGTGAGGGCTTTGCATCCAACGAACTACACCTAAGCCACAAGGGAGCATGTCACATAGTTGGTTTTTCGTCAATGGAGTTAAAGTTGACGCATCAAAAACATGTAAATTAAATTCATTCTTGGTTTGGTGCATCCTATTAGCTTTTCTATGTTTGATTGAGACTAATTTATCATTGTTTTTATTTTTCTTAGGATGTTATCACCAAATTTGTGGAGCATGCCTTCTTGGGCCTCGGAAGGTAAGGTTATTGTATCCACTTATTTCTTAAGTTTGTGTTCTCTCAAATGGGTTTAACATTAATTCCTTCGAGACTAATTTGTTTGCTCTCATCTTGCAGGTATTTCTGAAAACCCTCCCAATTCCTGCAACGTTCCATTCCCCATGGTTACACTCTCGGTCTAAAGTCCTTCATCTCTCTTCTATAGGTAATTCAAAGTTCTTCCGGGAAACCAGACTCCATGCTTCTTTACAGGATTGTTCTTGAGGTTTCTATCAGATGTTTTATGATCTTTTTAAAAATGAGCTTGAAGCTCTAGGTTCAAATTTTAGCTTTATTAAACAAACCATTCAGGGGCTTAATGTATTAACTAAACAATATTTATCCTTTCTTGTTTTTCGCTTAAAATGTGTGCTAGTGACTTATCAGTAACACTATTAACATTTTCATTCTCGTATGGTTTTCCAGTTATGAGGTTTTCTTGGAATAACCTCTCTATTCCTTCTCTTTCTTTTGATTTTTCTACAACAATGTATATTCACTGCTACAATTACAAATATTTCTAAGTATAAACATTATGGAAACAATTCTTATTATGAATTATGTGCTTTTATCATTCTGGCATCTTCTTTGGAATAATGGTTATATTGGGCATGTGGGTCTGGCTTATTCGAATCTTAATTCATAACACTATTAGTATACACGAAAGACTGTTATTTGCTTAAGTAATTTCATCAATTTCTTTACTATTCTATATTCGAGCACTCTTAGTTCAGTAATTTCATCGTAGGAGGGCCTTGATGTATCCCCCATCATCAACACAAAACTGATATCATGATTTGAGACAGAATGATGATATTCTGGTGATATTTCAATGGTGAGTAAAAAAATCATATCTACTTAATTTTATGGATGAGATTTTTGATTAAGTGGTGTTCTTAGTATGAATCTTTATTCGAAGTGTATGAAAAAATACCACTTTAGCTATGCATAACTTATAGCCCTAACAACAGAAATGATTGCTAATATCTTCAGATCTGTAATTAGATGATCAAGACAAATGCTGTAAAAATATAGATCTGTGCATTAGAAGACATTAAATAGTAGAAAAATCAGATTTACTCCATAGATCCAATAGACAAGACAAGAATATATCCAATGAATAATTTTATTAATAGCACCTGGGAGGAAAACACAAGAGGGTGTTCCTTGTTCTCCTCAATGGGATGGGTTCTTGTGAGTCCTCAACACTTCAGATTTATAACTTCTCTCTCTTGATGGTGTAAAAAACCTAGACAAAAATGGAAAGGTATGGCTATGATTATGGATCAATAGCCAGACCAAGTGTTGAGATGCAAAGAGATATTTAGGCAACAAAAGGTGACAAATGAATGGGAAAACCCTTCTATTTATAACAAAATATTGAGTTAGTCTAGAGATTGGTGCATAATTAAAATATTATTCAACAAATCTAGATCCAACTTTTATGGAATATTTTATTAGATTTTTTGGAGGGAAAAGGAATTTAACTTGAGTCAAATCCCTTTATTTGTAAATAATAAATAAATAAATGATCTATTCATCATTTTAAGGATATGTTTGAGTAATAATCAAATAAATAATGATTTATTTAATTATTTAAGGGTGAATTAGTCATATTTAACAAAAAATATTATTTAAATAAGATTTAAACAATTATTCCTAGAAAATAATAAGATAAATAATGATTTATCTAATTAATTCCCTTGTTTTTGGTTAAATATTACCAGAAAAATTAGTTAAATTACTGTTTAATTAATTATTTCTTGAGGAAAATCAAACACATGTATATTTATTTAATATTTCCTTATGGGCCTTCTTGTTTAGACCATAACCAACTTAATAAAGGTGATTTACTAAGTTATTTTCATAGTGAAAGCAATTTTACATGGAGTAAAATTGGTCTTACATGATGTACTTAGGTCCATCTAATGATAATAGGTTAGATGACCAAAAAATGGTGTAACAGATTGCCCCCCAGCGTGCGAGCGTTAGGAGATAATCTTATGACCAAAGTACGTTGTATGAACTCAATCACTAGACATCGAAGGGGAAGTCAAAGAGAGAAAAGTATAAGCTAAACGAATGTGTTGAAATAACTAGACCCTGAGGAGGCGACTTGCACGTGTGACAATTCTTTTTGATGAGTGAGTAACTGCTATAATCGGCAGGGGAGGAATACATATGCCCACCGAGGCAATAGTACACACAATAAGGCACCTGGAAAACCATGGAACACAATAATGAAGCATATGATGGCCTAAACATGAGCCAGATAAATAACACGATAATGAATCCCACATACATATTGTGCCTGGGATAACAGCCAGGAATTTGTACAATAATATCTAAGTACACGAGATATAAATACAACCCATATGCCCCTGAAAACAGGAAAGGGATGTAAAAATTTGACTGATACATGCGAACAAAAAGGCGCTGCAAGCGGTTAAGGCCGACATCATCAAATGTATGGAGCTGCATCGAAGGCTGTAATGAAGATGTCATCTGAGTGTGTGGGAGGCTACTTGTAGGGCCACCCCCTCATGAGGACTGAGACATCTCACACACACCCGAGAATCACCGATGTCAATTGTTGTATCACTGGACCATCGAGTATACAGATCTTGATCATGCTGAAGGGAGCTGGAGTTGAGAAACAATCAAGTCAAAGGGTAATAAGGAGTCCCTTTTCCTGATCTGAGGTACCGAACAAGAGTAGAAGCTGGAACCAAGGTACATCACCCTCTAGACTTGTCTTCTAGAATGAATGAGTTGATGTCAAGAGAAGGAGGTCCTCGATAGGTGAGGCAAAGAGGGATCCTCAGCTAAGGCACGAGAGAAAATAGTTGAATGACTAACAGAATGACACCAATGATGATGATGAAATGGGGGGATTGAGTAGCGAACGGATGAATTCCCTTGTTAGAGCATAAATGGCATGGATGACCTAGTAGCAACTGACACAATATCATGAGGGATAGGGGAGAGTGGGACTGAAGGTCATAATGTGTGACACGAGAGAGGGACCAAGCAATGAATGATGGAGGACTATGGCGAGATGTAAAGGGACTCGGGATAGACTCCATGGAAGCAATGATGACTCCACTCGGATGCTCTAAACAAAGGTGACTCGATGGTGCTGCCACATATGTAAAGGGTCCAATGGGGACCATAAAAGCATGAGTACAAGATGGTGACTCACGACGAAAGTCAACACGAGCATGGACAAGTATGGAGGCAACATGGTGCCCCCAGTACGAGTGTTGCAAGTGAAGAAATTCCATTTTGAGGAAGGGTGAAGTGGCGCTTCTTGGAAAAAATGTGCCTTGGTGAAGTATCAAATGAAAAAAGCTAATAGATACCCATTTGATGGCTTGGTGAGATCTTTCCAATGGTATATACGGTTCATGAAATTGAGCTACGTTTTGGTCGCAGTAAGCGAAAGGAAAATCAGGGGATTTTTTTTAATAAGACATTTTCCTTCTAGATTCACTTATTTTCCAGTGGAGTTGTGGTGAATGTCGTGAGGAGAGGAGGCCTTAAATCTTACGAAAATTGTAGCGGATAAACCGATCATTGGAATTTGAGATATATCAGTTGTAGGTAAGAGTCCTAATCCTACTCTTTCATTTCAGTGGATTGAAATTTTAGTTTAGGTACCTAGAGCTCGTGAATAGGCCAGGTCGCACTTTTTAGGATCTGTTCTGTGACCTCGGTAGCCGGTTCTGGGCAAAAAAATGCGACCTGTCCCAGGAAATGACCTGAACAGTGCGACCTGTCAAAAAAAGGGGTTTTTAGTGTTGTTTTTGGCTAAGATATGGAATTATTATGGTTGAGGGGCATAGGTGCCCCCAAGCATGTTGTGGACATGCCAAAATGTATTTAGAAAAAAGGGAAATCTAAACACAGTTTAATGATGTGGCGCGCCATTTGTTTTTGGTATGGTTGCGCAGTTTGAGAAAGGAAATAGACAATTACCAATCTCTTTTGACACTGCATATATGAATCAAATGGAATTTAAGTTTCTAGGTTGGCACACATGGTGCTAGTATCCCAAAGATAGTATTTGGGATAATGAACGGATGTTCTTCAGAAAAACCTATAGGTTTTTCAACCACAATGTCTATGAGACTGGGTTTCTGATGAAAAATGAAGGAATGATGAGGGGTATCATCCCTAAAGTGATCTTGAAGTGATATGGGACTCTAGAGGTTCTTCTAAATGTGGAAGAACAATGGGACTAGAGTCATCTCGACTAGATTCACTAGGAGAGTGTTGAAGAACTTCTTCTCCTGGTCTCTCCAATATGAGTGCCCTCCTTACCCAAACATTGGGTGTCAATGTAATGGCCACAAGGTGCATGTGATTCAAATGCATGAATTCGATGTAAGGGGGAATAGATAAATTCAGGAGTGGTGGCTACTTCCATAATGTCATCATCGTAATAGAATATGGAGCGACTGATGGAAGAAAGACCATGTAACGTGGCGAGGTGACCTTACTCCTCCTCGTGAGAGGAGAGGATTTTATGCGTATCGTCACTCGGGGTGATAGAGGAGGAAGAAGACAAAGGATCTGTCAATGTTGAGACTAGAGAGGGTGTCGAGGGGAGGTCAGACGAAACATCAGGGAGAACTTTCGACCAAGGACCCGTGATCTCGACATCATAAGGGGGAATGCGAATGGGAGTAAGATGCGAGAATAAGGGAGCAGTTGAATCATTGCGCTCAACCTTGAATTGGCATAAGGCTTCTAAAGAGGAATGATACTCTTCGAGGCAAGGGAAAAAGTGAGTGTAGTGGCCATGGAAATCACACAAAGCACAGGGGTGATTTTTGCGCAATGGTTTGAGTTTCGGGATTGAATCAGGTATAGTGACACATACCTTTGGGATATCAGATTCCAGAAACATCTCGTTGACCATGGACTTGAGGTGAGGAAACTCCGGACAAGTATGGGTGGTGTGACCAACAACATCACACAAAGCACCCTTGGTGGTATGCCGTGGAGGCTGAGAAGGGGCAGGGTTTGTCATGGTGGCCTTGTCCTTTGATGCCCTCTTGTGATATTTTCCCTTCTTACCCGAAGCAGTAGAAACGTGAGGTGGTTCTTGTTGAGGTGAATGAGGTACTGTTGCAGCGGGAGAAGTCATGGGGATCGGTTGAACCAGGGTCAAAGCAAGATAAGGTTTAGGCTGACCAGGTGGGGTGGCGACTAGAGGATCGAGGTACCAGACGAGAATCCCAAGAGTTAGGTTAGGAAGAGAGAGGGTGGCCATAACAGGTACAGTGTACACTCCTCGTGGGGGAGCTAGGAACGGTATCTGACCAGAGGGGTAATGACCTAGCGGGACGACTCCAAGGTGGTTGAGGCTCGGAGGAACCGTTCTCGGAGGATAAAGGTGCTCATGAGTACCAGATGAAGGTAAAGAGATAGGAGAAGGATTTTTGAAAGGCTGATCATAGGACATCATGAAAATTTGGTAATCGAGGGAACCAGATGGAAGAGGTTGAGTGGTCACCTATCCTTCAGGTGGTTGGGTAGCCACAAATCCCTGTTGAGGAAAAGGATCTGTGAGCATAGCCGACTGATTAGGTGCAAGACTGAGAGGAATGGAAGGGATGGCTTGCTCTCCTCTCAATGTTTCTTGAGATTCCCATAGCTGTCACATTTGTGGCAGAAGAGGACAATCATGCGTATAATGACCATAAACACCACAACAAGAATAGGGCTTGTTCATACGAAGAGGCCTATCCTGCTTGGGTTGAGTAGTGTTAGGATCATTACCTTGATAAGGTCTAGGATTGCCAAAGGAAACTTGATTTTGATTGCCTTTACTCTTCCTTTTTGAGGTAGGAGGATTAGTCATGCCCTGCTGTGTGTACACCTGTCCCGGAGGGGGTGGTGGTTTCTGTTGCGGGGGTTGAGAAGGAAAGGGAATTGGAGGTGATAATGCTGTAGGAGCTAGAGCACCAGGCTATGGATACAGATAATAAGGAGGTTGGGTAGCAGTGTGGTAAACAGGAGGTTGGGAAAAATGAGGAGGCATGCCGTATCCTCGATAGTGCTACCGAGAGGGGGAAAAGTGTCGGAGGAGCTGGCCCCTCCCTGAGAGAAACCATAGCCCATGAGAGGTTGAGCATACGAATTAAAGAGAGCTCCAACGATACCGCTGGCGGCTTGAGATGCACTTGGTGCATTGGCACCACCAGGTATGGAAAGATCAGGTAGAACGGTATAAAAATAACCCGACTAAGTGTAGATCAGGTCATATTTTAACGCAATTTGGAGAGCGGCTTCTTCAGTTTGAGGAAATTGCGATGCAATGTCTTTCCCGATAGGCAGTAAAAAGAGTCCTAAGGAATCAGTCCATGTAGACATGATCCTCGAAGGGAGGGGCTTGACATAGGCTCCTTCTTCTCCACCATTCCTGAACATGTTCCGATAGGTGGGTCACAGATGATTGACAAAAAGAGGTCAAGAGCTCGGTACCAGTGTCGTAACGAAGGGGAAGCTATAAGTAAGACAAAAAAGCCTGGGCTAGAGTTGCAAAGGTGGTATGAGAGGAAGGAGCCTAATCAACATACCACTTAGAAGCTTCACCTGTAAGTGTTCGCTGGAACAACCAAAGAAGGACAGAGTCATCGGTAATGGAATTGGACAAACACCACATGTGGAAAGATTGAATATGATTTGAAGGATCTTCTCCAGCAAGACCTTCAAACTTTGGGATGTCTGAAGGGAGCTTTGTTGGCATAGCAGGACAACTAGCGTCATGGTGTATAGGGTCGTTTATCAACTGGTAAAAAGTGGGGAGGTTGAGGCCTGCCATGAAAGGGAGCAAGGGTGTTGCCGTGGTAGTGTCCGTGGCAGTCCCACTAGTGGTATTTCTGGCGGAAGGGCCAGGGTTACCACCAGTATTAGGTCCTACACCAGACATAGTGAAGGTGTCAGGGGGAGAACCAGAGGCAAGACAAGATAGAGAACCCAAAAGGATAGAAGAAGAGTCAATGAGCAGACTCGGTAGAGGACTAACTCGAACTCTATGTGGAGGAGTAAGTCTTCCAACCCGAAACTGAGGAGGAAGGCCAAAAATTCTTCGGGATAAATGCCATGGTGGCACAACGGTGATGTCATAAACACAACACATGGGAAAAAGAGACCAACAAGGGCAGGAAGGTGTAGGATCAAATTATTACAATGTTGAAACAAGGGCAAAGAGGTGCACGATAAAATGATTTCAATGTTTTAGAGTCTTTTCTTGGCAGTGTTAACCAAGCCCTTTTTCGCTTAGGGTGTGTGTGTAAAAAGAGTGTAAACTTTAATTTTTGAACCCAAAAATTTGTAGAGAAAAATAAAAAGTGTTGTTGTATAGTTGTAAATAACCCTGAAAATGACAGTATATAGGCTTGCAAAACAGAAAATAAACAGCTAATAATGCAATAATCTAAACCCAATAAGGTGGGCCTCTCAACAACCATTCAATAGGTGAGTAAAAAAAAACTAATCTAAACACACTAAAATATGCTAATAGATCTTGGGTCAAGAGGGACAGAGATCTAAAAGACAAAATCTACTGGAAAGTGGCGCAGAAAACAACAACAAATCATAGGAAAATTTCTGTAAAAAGTGGTGGCAAAAGGCTATCTCCAAGAAGAAAGCGGAGTGCCCCTAAGGAAAACCCAAACATAGCTTAAAAGAGGATATTTGGATGGATAACAAGCTGATCTGAAGTGGATCTAAAGATGAGGTATCAGATCTGAAAAAATGGCTAAAGACTCTGAAATTTTAGACAACTTGCAACTAGAAACACTCTTCCACAAAAAGTGGAGGGTACTGAAGCCCTAGGGGGCTAGGTTCCCACTTAGTTGAGCGAAACAGAACAAGTACAGGTCCCAAACGGGCGGAGAAGGAGGTCAGCCAACCCTGAATAGAGGCTCAGCAGAACCCATAAAACTTTCAGAAAAATCCCTACAGAAAGTCCAGGTCATAGTTTTTGGCCTGTATTCAACAGAGGTCACACTTTTTGGGCTGTAAAGTACACCCTAGAGGTCTAGGTCACAGGTTTTGTGCAGAAAAGTGCGACCTGCACTTCCGACACTCTTAGCGGTAGGTTTCAGAAAAAATTGTCATCTCCGCTGTTGTTGATGTCGTTCACCTGTGCAATGGGTCCGAAAACACACAGATGTTAGAATTTTTATTGTTTTAGGGTTTTATGGGTTAAAAAAAAACATCAAGAATAAGAAAAACAAGGGGCTGAAGAGAAATCCTAAGGTCTGAAGCAGCTGGATATGAAAGGAACAAAAAACCGACAACGGTCGTAATGTTAAACCCGTGTGGAGTTGCCAGTTGTTAGTATGAATATTTATTCGAAGTGTATGAATAAAGACGAATTTAGCTACGCATAAATTATTTCCCTAACAGCAGAAATGACTGCTAATATCTTCAGATCTGCAATTAGATGATCAAGACAAATGCTGCAAAAATCTAGATCTTTGCATTAGAAGACATTAAACAATAGAAAAATCAGATTTACTCCATAGATCCAATAGAAAAGACAAGAATATATCCAATGAATAATTTTATTAATGGCACCAGACAGGAAAACACAAGAGGGTGTTCCCTATTCTCCTCAATGGGATGGGTTCTTATGAGTCCTCAACACTTCAGATCTAGAACTTCTCTCTCTTGATGGTGTAGAAAACCGAGACAAAAATGGAAAAGTATGGCTATGATTATGGATCAATAGCTAGACCAAGTGTTGAGATCCAAAGAGATCTTTAGGGAACAAAAGGTGACAAATAAATGGGAAAACTCTTCTATTTATAACAAAATATCGAGTTAGTCTAGAGATTGGTGCATAGTTAAAATATTATTAACCAAATCTAGATCCAACTTTTATGGAATATTTTATAATATTTGTTGGAGGGAAAAGGAATTTGACTTGAGTCAAATCCCCTTATTTGTAAATAATAAATAAATAAATAATTTATTTATCATTTTAAGGATGTGATTAAGTAATAATAAATAAATAAATTATTTATTTATCATTTTCAGGATATGGTTGAGTAATAATCAAATAAATAATGATTTATTTAATTATTTAAGGGTGAATTAGTCATATTTAACAAAGAATATTATTTAAATAAGATTTAAACAATTATTCTTAGAAAATAATAAGACAATAATGATTTATCTAATTAATTTCCTTGTTTTGGATTAAATATAACCATAAATATTAATTAAATTATTGTTTAATTAATTATTTCTTGAGGAAAATAAAACAAATGTATATTTATTTAGTATTTCCTTATGGTTTTCATGTTTAGACCATAACCAACTTAATAAAGGTGATTTACTAAGTTATTTTCATAGTGAAAGCAATTTTACTTGGCGTAAAATTGGTCTTACATGATGTACTTGGGTCCATCTAATGATAATAGGTTAGACGACCAAAAAATGGTGTAACAGGTGTGAATTTATTTTAGTGTCTACGTGAGATTTGTTTTTGAGATCACTGTAGTTACAAAATAGTTTTAATAAAATAAATTTGTTCATGGCTAGGAAGTCATCACTATAAGAATGTTGATGCAATTAAGGCTATGATATGGCTCTTACTTTAACATATAATAATGTTGATGTAATGAATGATATGATGTAATGAAGGCTATGATGTGGCTCTTACTTTAACGTATAGATCAGTGCACTCTTGAGATGTTTTAACATTAATAAAAGTTTGGCATTGGCCTGCATCATTGTCATCACTTTTCACTTCCATTTAGCATCTACATGGCATGTTAAGGTACATATATTAATCATACATGTCACACAAAACTTGATCTTGATTTTTTTTAATTCCAAATATTTATTCCACCACAAAACAAGGGAAAGGTATTTTAAGAGTGAAGGATATGGTTTGAATGATGTAAGTGAATTATTAAACTTGATTTCTTTATGGATGAATTAAATCCATCACTAGTTGAATCATACAAGGCATATAGATGATACGAGGAGAACTTAGATCCATGATGCAACCAACAGTCTAAAATTCCAAACTTGTCCTCGAATTTCTTTAAGCATGGTCTTCAACCCCCTTCGCCTCTGTTTCTAAATGTCACATGAGGAAATTGCCAAACTCCCGCTTCCCATAATGCACTAGTGCTTAACAAATTTCTTTCCACAACTCGCCTTAATTATCTAGATGATTGGTTATTCTTTTCCTTACCATTTGGTTTCACACTACACGGATCAATTCATCAACTCATAGGTTATGCGCAAAAACACCTACAATTGCCACATAATGTTCCACTTATCCTCCTTTCAACTTGGAAGCACCATAGACCATGTTCAACCCAACAGTTGGTGACCCAGTGCACTTTACTTTTTTTGGCCCTCTGAATCAACGACTTTGATCAACTCTTATTAATTCATGGTGAAGGTGGAGGTGGATTTGGGAAGGGGGTCTAACCTTGACATCACTAGGGGGAGGGGAGGAGGGTGTTACCCTAACATTAGTGGAGTGGGGGTGGGGATCAGTCTATCCCTAATGTTAGTGAGGGGGGCCTTCACTTGCAGTTCTTCCTAAAAGTTATGCTCGGTTAATCAAATGGTGGAGGATTCCTAGTGGAATCGTACGGCTCTTATAAATATTGGGACAAATCCACCTGTCATGTAAGTAGAAGGGCGGGGTTCACAATCGTTATTGCACCCCATTTTGGATGAGGTTCCACCCTCTTCATTATTTAAAAACTAATACAATGGTCGGCCTCGAGTCTCAGCTCACCTGTGCCCCAAAAATATCTCTCATTATAGAAAATGGCCTTGCTACACCTCAACATGAGTTATTTAAACACAAACTGGAGAACACAATCGCTCAACCCTGAGCCTGAATGATTTTTCCTTCTGCCAATTGGAAGGACAGGACACTCTAAACCCTTGTCTCTTTAATTCTTCCATGAAATCAAGGTCCATACTCTAATTGTCTTAATAGATTCCCTACACACTCATTCCATTGTTCTAGCTCTAATATTCTCTCTACCTAATTAATTCCTAATTGTTCATATGTATAACTTCCTACAAGAAATGGATATCACAGGGGATAAAGAAAAAAGGGACATATGTCCCATGAAAAAAAAATTTCCTAACACCTCTGTTATACAAAATCTAAGACTAGGGACAAAAGTGTCTTCCCTAGACTCGGTGGCTTAGTCTAGAACAACAGAAGGAAAAAATAGTTATTATTTTCCTTAAAGTAAATATATTATGGGATGACACCTACCTATAATTCGATGTATTTTTCACTTGTTTATTTGCTTGAATTCTCCAATCGTAGCACCCATCACCAAAATTAGAACCTTCACAATCAGACAAAACAAGCCAACGATCTATGGAATCTATGTAGCATCATCTCAATAATTCACTCAATGGATCATCATGGCATCAAAATACATGAAATAATAACATCACATATAGGGAACCAAAAGAAACATTTTAATTAATATAAATGGAAGGAGTTATAACCATAAATAGAAGTCCATCTTGTGAAAGTGATCCTCCAGGATGACTTGTTCCTTCTTTGTCCAAAGTACACCTCTAATCACCCTAATGAATAGAATGTTAAATATTTACAATGACAACATCAGGGTAGAATTATATCTACCAAAGCCAACCCCTAGCTTTTGGATGGCCATAAATATATAGGCAAGGGGAGTAAATTAGTAGTTATGATTCAATTAGCAATCTAAGGTTTGACATCCACTCTTAATGGGAGGATGAGATCAAAGGATAAGGGATCGAAACTCGAAGGCCAGATAGGATAGGATCTGAATGTTTTATTTGAGGTAAGTGGTTGTAACAAATTCTTGAATCTTCTAGAAAATTAGGCTTCCAAAATTTCTCTCTTTTTACCAAATTTCTAGAACCAGTGCAGGTGCACAGTGGAGCAACCTGTAGGTGATAAACAAAAGCGATAATGGAGAAACATGTAGGTGAAAACTATCCAATATGAGGCCATGGAGCGTTGGTCCTTAAACTGACTGAAAAAAGTTGTTTCCAGGCTAAAAATATCGGATATGAAAGTGTCATGCATAGGGATTTATTTCATGATGATGTAAAGGGGTAAACGAATGTTGATTGACCCAATTTGTAGGTGGAATGAACAGATGTGACAAAATGGCCTATAAAATATCCCCTCTGAAGTGTAAATTTAGGAATGGTGACTGATGACTAAAGTTTATCATGATATCTTTACTGAGGTAGGCATACCCATACTCATCACATAATCGAACATTAGAGGTACAATGATAAAAAGTCATGTACATTGATGAAAAATGGTGGACCCATGACTAGATGACCGTGATGATAACCATAATACATTATGATCATGTATTTGTCCTAAAATCACAGCCAGGATGGATGAAACTAGATCTCGATTCTTCTATCTCATTCCCATGACCATTCAATGTATCAGTCTAACCATGTGAATAAATGAGCTGGAGTCGAACATGGTAGAAACCATCTCATTACCTACCAATGATGTATGCTGTTAACACACGAAAGAGAAACCATTGATGATGTTAATATTTCTAAAGGTACTATAGTACAATTTGTATGGTGGGAGTAAATGAGTTGATGTATAACACCACAGAGAATATTTCGGTCCAAGGCCAATGATGTAAACATGTCACCAAGAGTGAGGAAACTTGCCATTGATGTATGCAAGCACCAAGGTACCGAGGGGTGTTTCTAAGTCAACTTATCGAATAATGAGTTGATGTCGATAGGAAGCGACCCATCGTTGGAGGGCCTTGATGTATCCCCCATTAACAACACAAAACTGATATCATGATTTGAGACAGAATGATGATGATATGTAACTCAATCAAGAACGACAGACATGGAATGAATTCTTAAGAGTATTATAGTAGATTTCTATTGAATGAATTCTCTTGAACACATTGGAGACACGGAATTGAATTGGAAACATTGATGCAAAACCCAAAAATGGATGCCTTTGAAAACAATATTATGAAAAAAAAAAATGATATTACCCAAACCACCAGCCGCAGATATGAAGTGGAAGAGTTTCGATTTCGAGAACGACTCTATTCCATTAGAAAATTGAGTACCATGTTTCCCTAATTTCCCCTACCATACTGGTCAATACCTCTTTAATTTTGAACATGCTCGAGGAGGATAGAATATGATTTACTTTTAAGTTCATGCTTTGGATGAATCCCTCCAAGTATTTTAGTGAATCTTGAGAAGGCGTAGTTCGACCTTCTCATGTTCGACAAGTCCATCATTGTTTGATATTTTAATAAAGTCAAGGGAAGCAAAAGTTTCACATTATTTTCATGTTTAGAGAGTCTGAAAAAGAGGTGAAAAAGAAAACTCCAGATGTTCCTTTTCATAGGTAGTCCATATAGTCTGAAGAGGCATAAAAAAGTACTCAACATAAACTCTTATTCATGTTCGACTAAGGTATTCCTTTTTCATAAATAGTCTATCTCAGCCTGGAAAAGGGATAAAATTATACTGAGTAGATGTTTTTTCATTTACTTTAGCGAGTTCAAAAATAAAAGTGCTCGAAAATATTTTCATATTTTGGGAGTCTAAAAAGAGCTAAAAGATGACTCTAAGGGGTTACTTTTCCGTAAGTTTACGATGTCCAAAAAACTGATAAAAGTGTACTCCTTAGTCAAAATGATTTGTTAAAACAAGACAAAATCCGTTAAACAACTATCAACCTGCTCAAAACAACACAAAAAGGATCAAACATATCTGTTTCATGATAAAAAATGAACAATTTCTAGGTAAAAACATTAAATATGATAAAATAATGAAAAAATGACCATAATTATTGAAAATGGCTATTCATTTTTCCTATTTAACATCACCTTCAATAGTGAGAGATTTGAGCCCTTTTTTCCCTCGAACTTATATAACTGATTGCGGTCAATTCAGTGGATCATTTCTAATTCTATTACTTCCGAGTATGATATAAGGCCATTCTCTTTCAAATGATCATCCTTTTTTGTGATTTCATGCAATTTTTATGGATTTTTTAGAGCCTCGAGGTTCCAAAAATCATTCCTAGGACCAACGCATGTTGTACCTATTAAGCACTACATTGCACCTGGGAAACATTTCACTGCAGACATGGGTGGTACACCTTGTCAACTGTTATGGGATAGCGTTGGGCATAATTCCTTAGCTAAAATTTCCATTTTCTCTCAAAATTGTCTGGTTTTTTGCATGAAAATGATCCTAATGAGTTTCTTATTGATTTTTCAGATACTCATCAACAAAAAATGTCCTTTATGGGGAGAGAAAGAGAACATGAAGAACATGAATTGAATAAAAAAATGATCCTACCACCATTCAGGCACTCAAAAATGTGGTTTGATGAAATTCTTCTAGTTACCCAGCATGAGGCAACATATGGAATTACTTAAATTCATAATTCCTTCATGGGATGTATAGACACATGCATTCAGGTTAAGGGGACATATTCTTGAGATCAAGGTGGAAGACATATTCCTAGCGTATCGACCCTTTCCTCAATATTTTTATCATGTTGCCCTCCTTGATCAGTTGATTCTTCGACCGCGGCCTCCCTGTCTTTGTTGTACCAGTTCCTGACTTGCTCTTCGATAGGGAATTCTATGTGTTGGTATTTCCATTGAATTTGGCCTGTTTGCAATGTGCGGGGATGATCCTCTCGGGATCATATGACCTGTGGGTGAAGGTCACAAAATGAAAACCCTTCATGTCTTCCACCTCTGCTTCTACTTCTTTGAATTTTTTAACCGTATAGGTGCCGATAGTGAGCAGGAGAGTAGGCCATGGTTTCATTTTTCCCTTGCGGAGAACTTTGGAAAACGCGCCCATAATCTGGTAGCATACTTCTTGTAAGAGTAGTTTATCGGTGACAAACTGAGGCAGCGCATCCATTGGTTTGAACGACCCAAAGACCCTAATAAAAGTAATTTCTACAATAGGAAACCAGTTGGCCGCTTGGGTTATTTTTTGCATGGCTCGCCTTGACATGCATGGGGCGCCTTTGCCAAACAGCTTTCTGTAGAGTGTGGGAATGAACTTATGCGAGATCGACTCTATATCTTGTGTGTATTTGGAAGCCAGAACACCTTTAAGTCTTTGTGGATAGGACCTCCATGTTTCACATCCCAATTATGCGGCCATCCCTTAAAATGGCATCTTGCACATACTGCGTCCAAAACGTAAGAAGTTATATAGAACTCAGATGCGAACCCTTCTTCGGGCACCTGTGTTGCTGATATATTGGCCCTAAGGGCTGATACTATTAGGATGGCTCAGTTGAACTGGGTGCCATATGTAGTGACAACGTACATGAGGGGGACCCAAGTCCCACTGAAAGTAGTGGAATCTAGTCAGTTGTACATTCTACACATCATTGCTGCCACAATCTTGTAGACTTTCTTGAGGCCCTGTGTTTTATATTCCTAATATTTTTTAACCTTAAAATTCTCGGGGTCTTACCACCATCCTCTCAAGGTCTCTGGTATGGGTACTTCGTGACTGGCTACCCAATCAGTGTTGAAAGTTTGTTCTCGAGTAGGGAGTTCGTAGTAGGCTTCTGCATCTTGCCCCTTTTGCTTAGCAAATGTCTCCCCCAAGTGATCGCAAATGACCTAAATCCTGGAGTCGACCTTTTGTAGGATCCATTCAATAACCTTTGTAGATGGAAATATGGGTGGATGGGCACCTACATAGTGGAGTTTTGACCGCTTGACCTGAATATACACTTCCCGATTTGGGAAATCTTCTAGAAACTCAGGCTTTGTGAACTTCGGATATACTTGGTACCAACTCATCTTGTCTCCTCTCCTGAACACACATTTGGTGTCTCTATAGATTGGGGGTAGGGAAGGGGGCATGCCTTCTATTGAGATTTCCACTTCTGGACTCTTGTTTCTCTTTCGAACTACCGAGGGCCCCATATCTCTTAAGGTTGAAGAGATGGACACACACTCAAGCTCGGCTTCAATGTTCCCTGGCATATTCATAAAAAAATCCCATGATAAGATGAACGACATAGTTATAAATATTTTAAGACCGACAAAACCTCCAAATGACTCCTCATGTTAGGTTGTTGTGACCCCTACCAACTATTATCTAAAAAAATGGCTAGACTTGTGACTTGGTGACCTTGCGACTAGGTTGCTGGGTCGCAAGGTCGCATCGGTGTGAACTGTCAGGGAATAACGACTATGCGACTTGGCGACTTGCGACTAGGTTGCAAGATCGAAAGGTCGTGCTACAGTAACCTTTCAGGTAACTGCAACTTGGTGATTTGGCAACTTGCGACTAGGTCGTAAGGTCGTTAGGTCATGAGGTCGAATGATGATTGGTGAAGAGCGACTTGGAAACCTCGTGACTCAGCGACCAAGTCGCAGGGTCGAAGGGTCGCCTAGTCGCGGAGTCACGGGGTCATGCTAGCGATTTTTTGAGGGGTTTCATGATGATTGCAACCTATGTGGAATTAATGGTGAAGAGGGAAAAACATCAAGTGGAATGGAAAAATCTGGGCCTTAAGGCTTCCCCAAGTAAGCAAGGAAGGGTGCTTAAGACAGAATGGGGTAGGGATAGGTTTTAGAGGAGGAAGAGAGGTATAAGCCATGAGGGGAGGTGAAAAATATAACTAGGGCTATTGAGGAGCTTAAATGAAGCAAATATGGGGGATAAATATGCAAGCGGAAAAGGCAGGTGAGGAAAAAATTAACCAAAAAGGAAACAACATGATGTAGAAACAACCAATTATAGCAAAATTGTCTTTATACTTTATAAAAAAAAATCCGAGAATCACTTATCCAATTGATTGGAATATATTTGTCCTGCCTCTTAATTTACAACTTCAATTTCATGTCAATTTATTACAAATAATAGTGAGCCTTATTTACTTCACTATATAGTTTATTTCCACAACTGTTAGAACCTTT
Organism: Pinus albicaulis; assembly: GCA_034641835.2. Classification (NCBI taxonomy): domain Eukaryota; kingdom Viridiplantae; phylum Streptophyta; class Pinopsida; order Pinales; family Pinaceae; genus Pinus; species Pinus albicaulis. The sequence goes on along the minus strand of CM076575.1, from coordinate 1,747,360,002 downwards.
TTTCCAACATGGGTATTATTATACATATAACAATGAAATTGAAATTCATACTTTATTGGAAGCTGCAATCTATTGTTGAAAATAGATTTCTGCAATTATAATTTCATAAAAATGAGCTTAAAAACCGTTGCTTGCAAACCCAACTCAATAATAAATGAAATTGTATTGACTGATGGAAATCTCATTTATTACTTTGTTGAATGCAGATCAAACCTGCGCTATTCCTCTACCTCGTGGCCATTTGTACTGTGTTGTATCTCATCCTTATCGTATGTTGTCACTACTGCTTCTCGTTCTCCAAGCAACGGTGTGTTCACATCGACCATTTAGCCCACTCCTTCAAACACAAACCCAGATCTTCACGAATGGAGATGACTTGGTATAAATTCACTCTTTGTACTAACCTTACGACATTCATTTACAGTGATAGCATGGCCATGGACTTGCACCCATGAATCCAAAGCGATACCGGTGATGGATAGTCCAAACAAGAACTTGTTCTTCTCCCTTTTGTTTGACACGGTTTGAATTGTTTGCATGACCCTCTGCGTTAGTCAATAATGTTCATTATATTCTGAACTTGAGCTTTTATACCTGAATCATGTCATACATATACATAATACACACAGCAGATAGAATTGCATTCAGAAAATAAGTGGATAATTTAAAATTCCAATCAACAGACTATTGCATGGGCGAATAAGAATTAGATTCCCCTCTGCAAATTCAATCTCTAATTCATATTCTTTGTTCTTTCTCTCACACACACACACACCCTATTCATCTCCAGCTTCTCTAATTTATACAAAATATGAGAAACTATTCTTCTCGGAATAATATTCTTCTAGAATTCCTCAACAAACCAATGCCTCCCTATTATTTAGCATTTGTCCCTATATTGGCTCTATTCCACGTAGGGAAAGAAACCAATTTCTATTATTATGCCAAATCTAATTAAATATAAAGCAAACTAACAATTCTCTAAAAATAAATAACAAATTTAATAAAATATATTATTTAAACTATTTCTACGTCTATTTTATTTCTAATTAGCCACAACATGTGACCAAGATGTCACATTGCTGGCTAGGTGCTTGATGCTCCTAGATCACAACAGGAGGATTAGGCAACTTACCCGAGAAAAAACGCGCTGCAGCTAGCTTGTCAAAGGTGTTACTTGCTCCGTCATGCAGATCGAATGTGACCTACGCAACACTTTTATTTATAAAGGGGTCGCACGTGTGTTCATTTAATGCAGGCTGCAAAGTCGCAAATCAGGGTTGCTTAAGGGATGTGCGACCTTGCGACCTTGCGACTTTGCGACCTGGAGGTCGCAAGGTCACAAGGTTGCATGGTCATAAATCTTAAGTTTTAGATCAACAAGCGATCTTGCGACTTCACGACCCAGGGGTCGCAAGGTCGCTAGGTCGCATGATCCCATGGTAGAAAAGTGCCCCAATTTTATGAGTTTTGCAACTTCGTGACTATACGATTGGATATTAAGACACCAAGCCCTGGATAAGTCTTTGAATGGATAATGCATGGAAGAGAACTCTCTTGAGGCTCTAAGCTGAGGACACGTCAGAATTATCTTTATCGAGAGATCAGGGACTCAAAAATCTTAAAATGGGACAAAATTTTGGAGGGTGTTGTAGTGGCTACAACAGAAGGGCAAACAAGGAAATGAGAGGAAAGAAAAGGAAAGCAAATGAAATAAAAGGAAGGAAAGGATTAAGTAAGGAAAATTTGGTTCAAGAAGCTTCAATTAGAATACTTGCATGTAAGAGGTTGCATGTATAATTTCGTAGCTATTTTTAACATGCATGGTATGTGCATGTTAATATTTGGTTCATTTTTTCTCATTGACATAGGTTTTATCAGGTTTGATAGTATATTTTAGCCTAGCCTTTCCATTTTTGCATAGCCATGGTATGATGGGACGTTTCTTGGCTTGAGATTTATATTGATGAAAGATTTTGGATCTGGGTAAGTTGTTCTCAGGAAAATTTCCAAAGGCCTACAAATCCCTTAACCAGAAATTGTGGGATACATAGTAAAGCCTGAGGGAGGAGAAATGAAAATTCATCAAGTTATTGGAGAATAAATTGTGAGGCATCCAAGCTCGGTTTGATTTTGTGATCTCGACACCAGTTTAGGTGATATCATGGTATGGTGAATGTGGCGGTTGTTTAACCTATAGATTCACTTGGTTGTGTTTGGATTTGTTTATCCCATGATATCCCAGATTCATTCTTGTAATAAGGCACGAGGGTGATTGGGGGAAAGAAAGAATAATTGGTTCAACAAATCTATGGTCGGCTTGTATGTGGAAGTCCCAAACCTGATTGGATTTTTCCTTGTCTAATAAGAGTTAATTTTCTCTTTCTTTAAATAAGGAAATGTACTTATTATTATGTGGGTTTAATGGTTGTTCTCTCATTGTTATATATCTGGGTAGATGTTGGTTATAAGAATGGTTATATGATAGTTCTCAGTCATGCCTCTATTCATGTTTTAATTTTAACTGAATGAATAATGAATGCAAGACATAATTGATGTTATAAAAACTAATGTGAGAATGTAGTGATCCTTAATGTTAAGCCTCACATAATTTTCCAGTCCCTTGTGTTCAAAATTTCATTCATGACCTATATGTTGCATATTTACCAAGTTTTTGAAGGAATGTCAATCCTGGTTGGGGAAAGTTTGTTAAATTTTTAGTTTCATTTTCTGGTTTACAAGCATTATTCTCATGTCTATTATGAGTTCTGAAACTTTTAGAGAGTTTTAGGAAAAGGTTAAGTCCCATCCATAGAAAATAGCCTCAAATATCGCAGTCGCTAGAATAACATTGGAAATAAAAAGGGTACAATTGCACTCAGGGAGGCTCATTGGAGTAATTCGAGGATCTTTGTCTCTTTGAGGGCTTGGCAAGGGAGTGACTGGGGTTATAATTCATCAAGGAAGGGTGGGATATAGGTCTAGGAAGGGTGGGTCAGCCCTTGGGGGACCTATGGCATCAAAAAAAAGTCAATAAGGTCCTAAGTTGTCAAATCCATTTCCTTAAGGTCATATATGAGGTTGAGTCTTATCATAGTAGCCCCTCCGCTCTTGTTTATGCCAGGAACTCTGGTGAAGTTGGGTAAATGTGGGAGGAGGTGTGTTACATTCCACATCTTCTCAACTTTGACATATTCAATCATCTAATAACGTCTCCACCATTTCAATTGTGACCCATCGACCCATTTATATTTAATGGTTGATTACTTATTACTTGCTATTATTATTATTTGAGTATTTTAATGATGAAAATATTCTTAATTTTCTCAAAAATATTTAAACATTCAATATTATTGTTGAAAGTGACAGATAAAATAATTAAATAGTTGTTAATAAATCTCATAATTATATGAAAAAGAGATGATAAAAAATATTTATGGACATTGAAAAATGGACATGTTATGATAAATGGATAACAATTCTCTTCAATTCTCTTTTACAATTATTTAGTAACAAACTTTCATCACAAAATAAAATGAACAAATATAATGTTAAAGTTAAAAAAAAATATATCCGAATAAAATTCTTATTACTACTACAATTATGAATTATATTGCTATTTTAAATATATTTTTTATTAATATAAAATTGTATGTTTTTATTGTCTTCGATTTTAATTTAACTATATTTAATAGCTATTTTAAAAATTCTTCTATACTTTTAAAATTCAATAATTAAACTAACACGCAAAAAATGCTAACCATATCATCTTGTTTAATTATCACAACTTTCAAATAAATTATTACAATATATATATATATTACAATATGATTTTCGTCGTATCTAAATAATCGTGGACAAAGTGACTTGTAAGTAAGGAATTAAATCCATTCGATGAAGAACATTATATGTTATTTGGATTGCTAAATTTGTCTTGCCCGAAATATCTTTTTACAAATATGTTTGTTTCCAAGCAACGGAGTAATGACAAAATTTTTTGGGGCTGTAGAAAAAATATGACTGCGAGTCCAACCGTGTAGAGTACGGTGGCAAGAACGAAAAGAGGCGAAACAACTTCGCTATTTTTTCTACCCTATCACTGCTACCATCACCATAACGGTTCATGTACATAAATTATCAATTACCTTTGAATGTACTTTACTGATATGAACACCATTAAATGCCACCGGGTACTTTACATAGATTCTAAATTCTCTTTTAATGTATGTATTGAGTATAGAATTTGTCTGTCATGGTTTGAAAAGTTAAAGAGAGCAGCCAAAATTGTAAAAACTTATTGGATTTCTATCTTTACGTCTCCACCTCCAACAAAAAACTGCTATTTTAATGGTACCAGAAAACCAGTTGTTCTAACGTTGTCAATGCTTCTCAGTCTATTTCTCTAATAAAAAAATATACTCAGTTCAAATACATGATGAAAGTCAAGTGCGCCTTTTTGGAGGCCAACCGGTGCCATGAAAGTCTCACTTTCATGTGGTTATCGTTTAACGTTGCACCAATCTGTAGAGTATTTGACTTGAGATAGGGTGTAATGTGTATTGCGATATCTCAAGTCAAATATTTGAAGAGGCTGTGATTTCAGCCTGACTTTTTATACAATACAATGGATATGAAGACATAGCAAAAGTACTAGGTGTGGATATAAAAATATCAGAACAAGAGAGATTTAGTAATTGATTAAATTTTTATTGTATGTATTTTCTAGTATTCAACTCTCTAATTTTATAACTTTGTATTCAAATTTTTTATTTCATTATTCAAATTATTAACTCAATATTTTGTCAACATTGGAGTCGTCTGTAAGAAAATGCATCTCTCTGTTTTGCATATAATATGCATTAGATGTTCATTTTTATTAAATATAAGTATTAAAATGATAAAATTAATTTTAAATATATTAAACATATTTAAAATCATCATATTAATTATAGTTTAACAAATCAACCTATATTCATCTTAATTCCAAGTTTTATCAAGTTTAAAGAGAGACCAAAACTCTCAAAGTTCAAACTTTTTTTCTAATTTTATATTCGAAAATAAGTTTGCACCAAATTTAATCTATAAAATTATAATAAATCTACTTTATAAATTATACATGAGTACCAAAAAAAACTTATTTTTCAATATCATATTCTTTGTCATATCTAAATAATCATGGTTAGAGTGTCTTTAAATTATAAGTGAAGGAATAAAATCCATTTGATTAAGAAGATTAAAACATGAATATTAACTTAACACATAAATTTACACTTTCAATAAATTTACTGTATTTTATTTGGATGTGAAATTTATACATCAATAATAATTCATCACAGAGTTTAACAATATCTTATTTGGATTTTGAAATACGTTCCCATAATTGACAAAAGATTATTTACCAGAGCAATATAGTCATGGCAAAAATATTTGAGGCTGTAGAAAAAACACGAGTCATGGTGAATCCCTCCGTGTACACTAAGGGGACAAGTATGAAAATTGCCCAAAGTACTTAGCTAATTTTTCTACCCTATCACTTCTATCATCACATATTTCGTACATAAATTATAAATTATGTTTCAATGTACTTTACTGATATGAACATCATTAAATGCCACCGGCTACTTTACATAGATTCTAAATTCTCTTTAAATGTACTTATTGAGTATAACATTTGTCAGCCATGGTTTCAAAAGTTTAAGAGAGAATCGAAAATTCTAGAAATATTGGATTTCTCCATCTTTACGTCTTCACCTTGAACCACAAACCTAAAGCTGTCTATTTTCCTACCCGATCACTGCTATCATCACCATACCATATTTTCTACATAAATTATAAATTCTCTTTCAATGCACTTTACTCATATGAACACCATTAAATGACACCGGCTACTTTACATAGATTCTAACTTCTCTTTCAATGTACTTCTTGAGTATAACATTTGTCAGTCATGGTTTCAAAAGTTTGAAGAGTGAATCCAAAATTGTAGAAATATTGGATTTCTCCATCTTTACGTGTCCACCTTCAACCACAAACCTAAAGTTGTGTATTCTTCTACCCTATCACTGCTATCATCACCATACCATATTTTGTGCATAAATTATAAATTCTCTTTCAATGTACTTTGCTGATATGAACACCATTAAATGCCACCGGCTAGATTCTAAATTATCTTTCAATGTACTTATTGAGTATAGCATTGGGCAGTCAAGGTTTCACAAGTTGAAGAGAAAATCCAAAATTGTAGAAATATTGGATTTCTGCATCTTTACGTCTCCACCTTCAACCACAAACCTAAAGTTGTCGACGTGTTTCAGTTGAGCAACCACAGACCTGAAGTTGTCGACGTGTTTCAACTGAGCGTCTAGCTTTCATCGGATTTCTCCGTCTGCACGTCTAGACCTTAACCACGAGGTCCCATGTTAATGATACAAACGAACCACGTGCCTTAAACCGAACATCGACTTTCACCAACTCTGACAATAACAAAAACGTAGGTTGCGTCAATTGTGATGGTCCAACTTATGGTGGATGTAATTTTTTTGAATAAATCAGTGAACGTGCTTCAGCTGCAAGAGCCTTTCACTCCATTCCTGTTCTTCAGTCTTAGATAAAGACTACTACGCTACTACATTAATACTAAATATGACGGAGATGCGTACCACTTTTAGGGGATATATCCATACACTTGGCAGTAGCTGTAGATTGTTACGTCCGAAATTTCCATAGTATTCCATCCAACTTTGCTGGTACGTTACAGAAGGATACTATCCAATATAATGTGAACCATTCTTGCATGTAAATTTGGCTTCACCATACCTGTTTACCACGTTTTTATCTAAATTCTCAGGATCATCTATTTTCTATTAATTTGGCAAGATGATACATAGAACTTACCAGTCCACATTTATCTTCATATCAGTGTCATCTGTTCTGGTTTTATGTTCGTTATGTTTTACAATATATTTTTTCTGTTTTCATTATTGTTATTGATCTAGAATCTGAATATATATTTTAAATATATATCAATATATATATAACACAATGTCTTGTTATTTTCTTCTTATTTATTTTGAAATTTAAATAATTTTTAATAATTCTAGTCCATATAAACAATTTTAAAATTGCGATTTACATACTTAAATAATAATCACATTTATTTTATCTCCAAAATCTCCATTTTTTTCAAAACTCAAAACCTCTTTCACTATTCTCAAATCTTATCTAAAATCATTTTATATTTACTATTTATTTAAAAATTAAATACTTAAAACTCAAAATTGTAATTAATACATATTTGAAAATAAATATTCAAAGCTTATTTTACAAAATTTCTCTTAATATAAAATTTACTATTCACAATTTATTAGTTACTTTCCTTGTTATCTCAGCTTTTTAAGCCCTTTGCATTAGGTTCCTGGTTAACTCAGTTCAGTTTTATAAATCCTTCGAGTTAACACGGAAATTGATTTCTCCGCTCAATTATTTTCCATTTTGTACCTCCAATTCCGCAAACTTTCCATTTCATACCTGTGATCCAACAACTATCTATTTTGTGTTTAGGGATCACTCACTTACTATTCCAGGTAGGCAAATTAACAAATCTATGTAATAAACTATACAGTGAATTTTCTGTTATCCAAGCGAAGTTACCAATCCCTGTAATAAACTATAAACGTTGAATTTTGTGTCATCCACGTGAAGCTACCATGAACCGAATTAAATTTCTATCGAATCAATCGTTGCAAAAATCGAACTCCCAAATTTCCCTAATACACGCGAATTTGGTAGCTATGGTTTTCATTGATTTCCCATATATGGATAAAATTTTAATTTTTTTTAAATATATCTTTACTTGTTATAATGTTGATTTAAATATATAATGAAAATTTAAATTGACATGTATATATTCTAACATTTCGAATTTATATTACTATTCATAACACACATTATTAATATCCCCTCCCCTTAACAACCATAATGAATTTTACATAATTATTGGTGATGTGCAAATAAGCAAGCTGCTTTTTATCTCAAATTGTTTCCTTCGAATTCACAAGATATTCAAATCTCATTTAAAATTTCATATTAATCATTTAATTTAAAAAAAAAAAAAAATTGTCATATTCACTTAATTTTATGGATGAGATTTTTGATTAAGGTGTGAATTTATTTTATGTCGTGTGTTGATTTATTTTTGAGATCATTGTAGTTACAAAAGAAATTTAATAAAAATAATTTTGTTTGTGGCTAGGAAGTCAACAGTCTAAGAATGTTGATGCAATTAAGGCTATGATTGACTCTTACTTTAACATATAAGAACCTTGATGTAATGAACGCTATGATGTGGCTCTTTAACATATAGATCAGTGCAATCTTGAGATGTTTTAACATTGATAAAGTTTTGACATGGCATGCATCAATGTGATCACTTTTCACTTCTATTTAGCATCTACTTGGTATGTTAAGTTACATATATTAATAATACATGTCACACAAAACTCGATCTTGAATTTTTTTAATTCCGAATATTTATTACACCACAAAACAAGGAAAAGGTATTTGAAGAGTGAAGGAGATGGCTTGAATGATGTGAGTAAGTGAATTATTAAACTTGATTTCTTTATGGATGAATCAAATCCATCACTAGTTGAATCATACAAGGAATATAGATGATAAGAGGAGAGATTATATCCATGATGCAACCAATAATCTCAAATTCCCAACTTGTGCCCCAATCCATTTAAGGACATGGTCTTTAACCCCCTTCGCCTTTGTTTCTAAATGCCCCATGAGGAAATTTCCAAACACCAGTTGCCCATAATGCATTGGTGCTTAACAAATCGCTTGGTGCAACGCACCTCAATGCTCTAGATGATTGGTTATTGTTTTCCTTACCCTTTGGTTTCACACTACAGGGATCAATGCCTCGACATAGGGGTTATGCACAAAAACACTTACAATCCCCGCATAATGTTCAACCTAGACGCACCATAGACCATGGTCAACCCACTAGTCAGTCACCAAGTGCACTTCATTTTTCGTGGCCCTCTGAATCAAAAACTTTGATCAATTCTTATTAATTCATGGTGGAGGTGGATTTGGAAAGGGGGTCTAACCTTGACATCACTAGGGGGAGGGGAGGGGGGTGTTCCCCTAAAGTTAGTGGAGTGGGGGTGGGGACCAGTCTACCCCTAATGTTAGTGAGGGGGGGCTTGCACTTGTAGTTTTGCCTCAAAGTTATGCTTGACTAATCAAATGGTGGAGGATTCCTATTGGAATCCTATGGCTCTTATAAATATTGGGAAAAATCCCCCTGCTAAGTAAGTAGAAGGGCGGGGTTTGAAATCGTTGTTCCACCTAATTTTGGATGAGGTTACACCCTCTTCATTATTGAAAAATAAATACAATAGTCAGCCTCGAGTCTCAGCTCACCTGTGCTCCACAAATATCTCTCATTCTAGAAAATGACCTTGTTACACCTCAACATTAATTATTTTAACACAAAATAAAGAACACTATCTCTCAACCTCGAGCCCAAATGATTTTTCCTTCTACCAATTGGAAGGACATGACACGCTAAACCCTTATCTCTTTACTTCTTTTGTGAACTCAAGGTCCCTACTCTAATTGTATTAATATATTCCATACACACTCATTCCAACATGAGTTAGAAAAATTTTGAGGGCCAGGGATTTCAGTGTTACCACAACATACTTGTTATACTAGAAATAAAATTGTGCATCACGATTACAATCTAACTACATAGAGAAACCATGCAAACATATATATGATGTGAATTCAAAAGAAAATGCATTACTCAAAATAAGAAATATTTACAAAGTTTTTACATGGGTTCTCTACCCAGGCTTTCCTCACTACCTAGACTCTACTCCTCAAGTTGTTCTAGCTCTAATCTTCTCTCTCCCTAATGATTTATAATTGTTCATATGTATAAATTCCTACAAGAAATGGATATCATAGTGGATCAAGAAAAGTGGGACATATGTCCCATGAACACAAAATTGCCTAACACCTCTCTTATACGAAATCTAAGACTCAGGGCAAAAGTTTCTTCCCTATACTAGGTGGCTTAGTCTAGAAGAATAGAAGGATAAAGTAGTTATTATTTTTCTTAAAGTAAATAGATAATGAGATGAAACATACCTGTAATTTGACGTATGTTTCACTCGTTTATTTTCTTGAATGCTCCAATCGTAGCTCCCGTCACCAAAATTATAACCTTCACAATCATACAACACATGCCAATGATCTATGGAATCTATGTAGCATCATCTAAATAATTCACTCAATGGATCAACATGGCATCAAAATACATGAAATCATAACATCACATATAGGGAAACAAAGAAATATTTTCATTAATATAAATGGAAGGATTTATAACCATAAATAGAAGTCGATATTGTAGAAGAGCTCCTCGAGGATGACTTGTTCCTTATTTGTGACAAAGTAAACCTCTAATCACCCTAATGCATAGAATATTAACTCTTTACAATGACAACATGAGGGTAGAATTATATCTCCGAAAGCCAACCCCTAGCTTATGGATGGCCACAAATATATAGGGGAGGGGAGTAAAGATTCAATTACCAATCTAAGCTTTGAGATTGAATCTTAATGGGAGGATGAAATCAAGGGATAATGGATCGAATCTCAAAGGCAAGATAGGATAGGACCTTAATGTTTTATTTGAGGTAAATGGTTGTAAAAAATTCTTGTATCTTCTAGAAAATTAGGTTTCTAAAATTTCTCTCTTTTTCCTAAATTTCTAGAACCACCGCAAGTGCACAATGGAGCAACCTGTAGGTGATAAACACAAGCCATAGTGGAGAAACCTGTAGGTGAACATTGTCCAATACAAGGCCAGGGAGCATTGTTCCTTAAAATGAATGAAACAAGTTGTTTTCAGGTAGAAAATATCGGATATGAAATTTTCAGGCATAAGGCTTTGTTCCATGATGGTGTAAAGGGGTAAACAGATATTGATTGGTCCAATTTGTAGGTTGAATACCCATATGTGAAAAAATGGCCTATAAAATATTTCCACCTAAAGCATAAATTTAGGAATGGTGACTAGCGAATAAATTTTATCATGATATCTTTGCTAAGGTAGGCATACCCATACTCAACACATAATCGAACATTAGAGGTAAAATGATCAAAAGACATGTCCATTGTGGACCCATGACTAGATGACCATGACCATAACCATCATACATTGTGATCTTTTATTTATCCTAAAATCGCGTTCTGGATGGATGAAACTGGATCTCGGGTCTTCTATCTCATTGCCACGACCATCCAATGTATGAGTCTAACCATGTGAATAAATGAGCAGGAGTCAAACATGGTAGAAACCATCTCATTACCGACCAATGATGTAAGTTTATAACACACAAAAGAGAAACCACTCATGATGTTAATGGCTCTTAAGGTACTGTAGTACAATCTGTATGGTTTGAGTAAATGAGTTGATGTATAAAACCACACAAAATCTTTCGATTGAAGGTCAACGATGTAAAAATGTCACCGACAATGAGGAAAATTGCCATTCATGTATGCAAGCACCAAGGTACTGAGGGGTGTTTCTAAGTCAACTTCCTGGATAATGATTTGATGTCGAAAGGAAGCGACCCATCGTAGGAGGGCCTTGCTATATCCCCCATCAACAACATGAAATGGATATCATGATTTGAGAGAGAACGATGACGATGCATAACTTGATGAAGAATGATGGACATGGAATGAAGTCTTAAGAATATTGTAGAAGATATTGTTTGAATGACTTGTCGTGAATACAATGAAGACACTGAATAGAATTAGAAGCATTGACCCAAAAACTGAAAATGGATGCCTTTGAAAACAATATGATGAACCAAAATAAAATCATATTACCCAACCCACCATCCATGAATATGAAGTGGAAGAGTTTCGATTTCGAGAGCGGCTCGCTTCCATTAGAAAATTGACTACCATGTTTTCCTAATTTCCCGAACCATATCGGTCAGTACCTCTTTAATTTTTAACATGCTTGAGAAGGATAGAATATGATTTATTTTTAATTTCACACTTCAGATGATCCCTTTAGGTATTTTTAACGAATCCTGGAAAGGTGTGGTTTGACCTTCTCATGTTCGACAAGTCCATCATTTTTTGATATTTTAATCAGTCCAGGGAAGGTAAAAATTCACATTTTCTTCATTTTTAGAGAGTCTAAAAAAGAGGCAAAAAATAAAACTCCAGATGTTCCTTTTCATAGGTAGTCCCTACAGTCTGAAAAGGCATAAAAAAAATACTCTAAGAGAAACTCTTAGTCATGTTCAACTAAGGTATTCCTTTTTTGTAAATAGTCTAACTTGGTCTGGAAAAGGGTTAAAATTATACCGAGCAGATGTTTTTTCATTTACTTTAACGAGTTCAAAAAGACATGTGCTCGACAATATTTTCATATTTTTGGAGTCTGAAAAGAGCTAAAAGAGGACTTCAAGGGGTTCCTTTTTGTAAGTTTACGATGTCCGAAAAATTGATAAAAGTGTACTCCTTGGTCAAAATTATTTGTGAAAACAAGACAAAATCCGCTAAACAATTGTCGACCTACTCAAAACACCACAAAAAAAGGATCAAATGTATATGTTTCATGCTAAAAAATGAACAATTACTAGGTAAACATTAAATATGATAAAATAATGAAAAATTGACTATAAGTATTGAAAACGGCTATTCATTTTTCCCATTGACATTCACATTCAACAGTGAGAGATTTGACCATTTTTTCCCTCGATCTTATACAACTGATTGCGGGCAATTCAGTGGATCATTTTGAGTTCTGTTACATCCTAGAAGGATCTAAGACCATTCTCTTTCAATTGATCATTCCTTTTTGTGATTTCGTGCAAATTTTATGGATTTCTGAGATCACCAGGGTTACAAAAATATGCCCTAGGACCAATGCATGCCCTACCTGTCAAAATATACGTTGCAGCTAGGAAAAATTTCACTACAGACATGGGTGGGACACCCTGTGACCCCTTATGGGGTAGTGTTGGGCACAATTCCTTAGCGAAAATTTCCAGTTTTTCTCAAAACATTTCTTGTTTTTTGCATGAAAAGGATCCTAATGAGTTTCTTATTGATTTTTCAGGTACTCATCAGCAAAAAATGTCCTTTATGGGGAGAGAAAGAGAACATGAAGAAAATTACTTGAATGCAACAAATGATCCTACCACCATTCAGGTACTCAAAAAATGTGGTCTGATGAAATTCTTCTGGTTACCCAGAATGAGGCAACAGATGGAATTACTTAAATTCATAGTTCATTCATGGGATGTAAAGACACATGCATTCAGGTTACGTGAACATATTCTAGAGATCAAAGTGGAAGACATATACTTTATGATAGGTTTTTCCATGAGGGGTCCCCCCCATCTCTCTACTGGGAGGGAGAAGTGGAGGAGAGCCAGTAAAGGATTGCATTTCCACTCATTATAGACGTCGAGGACAACTGACCAAATATGGGAATATCAACATTAAATGCGTGATCCGTTTGCATCTAAGAACAATCCTTTTCATCATTGCTAGATTGGTTGGAAGCTCGACACTTCACGTAGCTAGTATATCATACATGTAGTACGGTCTACATTGTATATAACCGACAATATTCAATTAGGGGGTATTGGTCAACATGAACAAAAAAACTGACCAAAGAAAAAGAATGAAAACTTAAAAACTTTTGGACATGGTTAAATTTTGATTTCTTTTTCACTAGCGTAGATTCCATTTTTACAACCTAAACAGATCACGCTCGAGCCTATTTATATGTGGCTCCATGGATGAGGAGGTGGATAGTTTCACACCATCCTTCTTCAAATGGTTGCGTAAACATTTGATCATGATTTACGGCTATCCATACATAGGACCAGATTTCTGAGATGACCCTGAGCTCATACTTCCTGAAGGAGAGAAATGGGGTTCTGTGGGTAGTAAAATTTAACCGTTTTTAAAGTTTTTAAGATTTTTTATAACTTTTCTATGTTTTTTGATGTTTCAAGACTAAAATATTGATTTGTTTCATGCAGACGTTGGACATGTTCAACCTATATGAGCTTCACATATCTGTCAACAAAAGAGACAAACGAGGATATAGTAACAACATAGGTAGTCACAGTATGATGGTATGTACTCTCGGATATTGATATAAGAGAGACCCTTGTAGAGGTGGAGCACCACTTGGAGGGGCTAACACAAAGGATTGATGAGACCGTGGTCGATGATATCCCTATGCGACTTCAACGATATACTATTGGAGTGTCTAGCCATATTGGTCGACTAATATTCAAGATAGATCATGAAATGACACATTTTCATCAGCATTATTAGTCTATTGCGGTTCATATTCATGTATGCATATAGTTTTTGATGTAGTTCATGTGTCCATCTGTGTCCCGTACACAAATTTTGTAAAACAAAAACATTATATATATATATATATATATATATATATATATATATATATATATATATATATATATATATATATATATATATATCTTGAGTGTTAATATGTTCCTGTCATTGTTTTAAATTGATATGATGTGTATTGAAAATATTTACATTCATTGAAAATTTCTATTTAAAACATAATTAGCTAGCGCATCTACTAGTGTATTTAGATTTCTAGAAATATGTTCGTATAAGAGGAAATAAAAATGTAATTCTAGAAGGTGAATCCTTATAAACATGCGTAAGATGGTGGGACTTTAAATTGAATAAATATTGGCCAATTGTAGTACCACAAGCTATGAGTCAAGTGTGATGAGTTAAGTGGTGGATACCATGTGTGATAGCATCAAATAGTATCTCATCCACGAATCTATACTCAATGATGTTGTTGGTATAGAAACTGATACAAATCCATTGCAGATTCATTAGCTTGCCATTTGGAGAAAAAATAGCCCATGCTGCAGAGGATAGATTATGAGTACCACAACTAGCACCATCAGCACAATCGATGTAAGGTTTCAAGGGATGCTAACATCTACAAAAAAAACATAAAAAAATAAAAATAAAAAACAAAGGAAAATTTGAATAGACACAATTCAAACACACTCAATACAACTATAAATAGTATGTACCCAGTGTACTACGCATGAGATCAAGCATAGTATTTTTTGAGGTATAAACCATTCTAAGGATGCACCAAAGGGACTCCATCGAAATCAACTAACTCATAGGAAAATATTTCAAGGACACACTTCACAATATACATGCCTAACCACATTGGTTGGAACTTTCCCGAAGCTAACTTATCATCTTGTTGGTCATACAAAAGAACAAGGTCTAATTCTGAGAAGATAAGAGGTTGGAAAATTTTGTCGTATTACGCCTTGATACATATTTTATGAGCTTCATTATATATAAATACATTACACCGAGTCTCATCCAAATGAGTCATATATAAAAGGTATTCGTCTTCTACAAAAGTGGCAGGAAAAAGTTCGATGGTTAATTTGAGTCATGGAATCTCACATTCGATTGGGAGGATTGCTTCTAGACCATAAACCAATTGAAAGGGTGTAAAACCAGTATAAATTATCACTAAGGTTTGGTATGCCCACAGGGAAGCGCAGATAAGAAAATGCTAGTCTGATTGGTGGACCGCTATCATACGTTGAAGCATAGGCTTAAGAACTATGTTGATAGCTTCAACCTATTCATGAGCTTGAGGAAAGTAGGGAGTGGAACTTTCCTGGGAAATTCCTAGCTTGGTAGTTATTTCAGCCATCATATGATTCCAGAAATGATTTCCATGATCTGTAACTATGGCTTGTGGAACACTAAACCATGTGATGATGTGATTAAAAAAGAAAATCGAGTCATTTCACCAGTGTTGTTATATGTGGGAATCGCCTTGTCCCATTTGGTAAAATGATCTACGGTCACAATGATATAACCATTCCCTCCCAACCAAGTGAGGGTTAGATGTCATAAATTTAATACCCCATTTCGTAAATGGTTCAAAAATGCTAACTAGATTCAATGGAGAAGGCATAGGATGGGTCTTACGATCATAAATTTTGCAGACATGACACTTCTAGGTCGTAAGAATATAGTCTCTAAAAATTGTGGGCCAGAAGTAACCAGCGCGTAAAATATTTTGTGTTATAGCATAGCCAGATAAATGACCACCAAATTCCCCTGAATGGAATTCATTAAGGACTTTCTCGGCCTCCTCATGTGTGAGGCATCTTCGTAGAATCATATCGATATTGCATTGATAAAGGGTCTCGCCAATGATAACATAATCTTTGGCATCGTATCAAATACGTTGTATCTCAGAGCGAGAGGTATCACATCATAAATTTTGTGTCAGGAGATAAATTAGAATGTCTCCATACCACACGTTAGACAACGAACTAAAAAACAATTACTTGTTATAGATAGAATCATCAGATGTCGATTTATAATTATGGGAAGGAAGGTCACACCTAATATCAACGAAAATCAAGGATTTATTTGACTTGGATTGGATGAATTCCCAGTCAAACTCTTGCAGGATGGTGATCCATTTAGATCATTTCCCCCATAGCATTTGACATGAAAAACTGTATGTCATAGGGTTGCAATCTGAAACAATTGTAGTTTTTCGAGGCAAGACTTAATGTTGAAACGTTTGGATGGCTTGAATGGCCACCAAAGCCATCTTTCCTACATGAGTATACCTGATCTCGATATCATTGAGATTATGACTCAAGTAATATATGGGTTTTTTTTTCCCAACATGGTCTTACACCAATAGCATTTCTATAACAGAAATGGAAGCTGCAAGGTAGAGGAAATAACCACGCTGGTAATTAGGGGGGTATAATAGAGACACCTGAACCAATACATATTTAAGGAATTAAACGCTTTCTCAGTTGCATTATCCCAATGTAAGAGAACCCATTTCTTAAGAAGGAGAGTGAATCCTTTAGTCAAATCAGCATAATTAGGGACGAATTGTCGTACGAAGTTAGCTTTCCCTCGAAGTGGTTGAATTTGAATGAGTGAATAAGGTGCAAGAAGGTCAAATATTTCCTATACTTTAAGAGGATGAATCCAAATTCCTTATTTCGAAATAAAAAATCCTAGAAGTCATCTAGAACTGACACAAAACACACATTTGTGTGAATTCAATTGAATATTATAGTATCTACAAGGTAATCCATGACTTGCTGAAATGTGGCCCCGACATTCTTAAGACCATATGGGAGTTTTTGGTAGAAAAATGTAACCTAGGGAAAAATAAATGAATTCTTAGGTTGATCCCCTGGGAAAATATTGATTTGATTATATCTAGAGAAGCCATCCATAAACAAAAAAATTTCAAAATTGGCACAGTCATCAACAATCTTGTCGATGAATGGGGTCGGTTAGTTGTCCTTAGGAAAATCCTGATTCACATCTCGATAATCTATGCATACTCAGATAATCCCTTGTTTCTTCATGACATGGACGAGATTATACACCTGGTCGATGAGAGGAATGGGATAGATGAAACCAACATGAAGGAATCTCTCAACTTCACTCTTAATCGCGACACCTTTCTTTTGATGGACCGGACAAAGGCATTTCCAGACTGGTTTAGCATTAGGATACGTTTTAATTTCGTGCACTACTATATTTGGGTCAACACTTGGCACCTCTTGATAGGTCCAGGCAAAGACATCACAAAATTCCTAAAAAATGGTTTTATAAGTCTCAATCTCAGATGGAGAGAAATATACACCAATGTGTACATTTTCAACAACACCTGGTTGCAAATGGAACTTTCAAAATATACATCGAAATTGGGTAAATAAACATCACTGAAATTACCCTCAATGGAATCTAGTAAGGAGGAACAATGGAGATGATCGTCCCATGGAGCATCATTTGGCATCATGATATCCATGATCCACTTGTTGGTGGAAAATGCACGAGAGAATGGATCAAAATACATTCCATAATCCAATGATTTATTGACCGAATTGATCAAGATAAAGGTATGAGCCACACAAGACGAATAAATATCTTCATAATTAATTTTAATAGGGTTAAGCGAGATTTGATCACAAGAATTGTTGATTTCAATTTCATCGGGTATTATCCATGAATCAACCTAGATAGTAGAAGATGATATCATGTTGATAAAAGAAACCGAAGATGAGTTATAAGGAAGAGAAGGATAAGGAACCTAAAAGGTCTCCATGAGCAAGGATTCCTTAGAGTCCAACATTGAAATTTTGATAAGAGTGTATGGATTCCCCTATGAGTGGGATAGATCCAATAACATTGGAATTAGAGGTGAAAAATGTGAGTTGGTTGATGGCCACAATCCCAAACTTGCGAGGAAAGGAGATCATATGTAAATAAGTCGAAAAGACTTTGGCCATGGTGTAAAACCATGTGCGACCTAGTAGAATAGTATAATAAAGAGGTCCATCGATAAATTCTACTTCTATAGATACATTGTTTACCCCTAATTCCACATGTAAGGAATTCAAAATACCACAAGACTTGTACATTCTTCCATCAAAATATTTCAACGTAGTGGATGATTAACTGATTTGAGGAGAACCAATTTCCTTCCAGCAAGACATAAGCATGATGCACGTCGAGGCTCCCTTATCCATAATAGAACGATGAATGCTTTTACCGCGGCTGAAAACCTAGATCATAAATTCCAATTGAGTCATAAATCGAGGGGAATATTTCTCTTCGTTGAAAACAGCAAGCTTGTAATCTCAAGGATCCACACATATGATAGCTAAAATTAAAGCATTTTTCTTGGCAAGGAAGTTTTGCAACACCTCAAGGGTGAAAATAGTTGATGGGTATTGAGCCAAGTCCTCAACTATGTTATAATTTTGAGCAGCCCTCGCATGAGGGTTGAAATGAGACTTATGAACAACACACTTTTGAGAATAAATGGTTAAATCTGTAGGAATTGAGGGTGGAGGTAGATCAGATAGAGGTAATGTCAAACTGGTAGGTTGACTAGTAGCCTGACCATCTAGAATATTCAAATTACTATATTCCTTGTTGTGAGTAGCCACCATAACATCAGATTTATGCTTCGCAGAGGAAATAATTAAAATCAAGTTGGAGGAAGATGGGTCCCGAGCAACCAGATGGGTCTCTTGATTGAGAAATGGGTCGGTCAACATGGTGGGAGAAGTGGAGGATTTAGAAGTTGGTTCACTTGCGCATGGTGAGGAAAATTATGAGTAAATTACTCCTCGTTGCAAATCAAGCATGGGTATCGATGGTTTCCTTTCTCATGAGAGGATTGATTTTTGTTTTTTATCCTGTGGTGAATAATGTATATTATTTTTTCCTTTTCCTTTCTTCTTACTTCTTGTTTGTCGTTGAAATTTGACTTTATCAGATGAAATAACATTTATCTTGGAAGAAGAAGCCACAAGAGGATTGTATTAAGAAAGAAATAGTGAGAGCAACACCAGGTGGTTTTCTCATTGTCTGCGAAATGGAAAAACCAATGATTTCATCAACAACATGAGATTATTTAACAATATCGGAAGGAACAGTGTTTGAAGGTCTCAGAGCATCTAGTATATTGTCATATAGTTTTCCATATTAGGTATAAGTTTGGTACAAATATTGAGCACGAGAAATTATTTTCACTTCAATCATTACTCTGCCTTTGGCTACATCCTCTGTGATATATGGGAACATGGATTTATTGAACCATTCCACTAGCAATTGATCTGGAACGAATGTCTTAACCAACTAGAAATTATGCTATCTCTCATGAATTTGATATGAAATGTGAGTGTCTTTAGATTGTTTAAAGTTGGCGATAAATTTTTCTCCAGTTTCATATCAGATGGGTAACTGTGAATGTGTGAGGAAGGTGGTATCAAGGAATAGAAATCATGAAACAAAGCTCTCTGTAAGTCAATGTACCATTTAGCTTTGCAACCTATAAGAGTATGTTGGAAAATATGTAATCATATGGAATCATCATTAAGGGAGTTTGAAGAACACCATAGATGATACGTAATGGCATGGGTCAATGGGTCTTCTCCAGGATTCCCATTTAATTTTTAGATCTCATAGGGAAATTTGGTGGGAATTATCGGCCACCCAGGCAAGTGAGTGATGGGATCATTGGTAAACCAAGTTAAATATGGAAATTCGAGTGTCACCACAAAAGGTAGCTATCAGTTGAAATTTGGTGAAGTATATCCTGGATAAGAAGGAATTTCCTAAGCAATAATTAATTGTGTTTCTAGACAAGGAGGGCTTTGATAAGAAGGAACCTGGGCACTAGAATAAGAAGGACTCTCGTAACCAGCATACACGTAACCTTGTTGACCAGCTCCAAGATAACCTTGCAAAGGATGGAATGGTTGGGTTTGGATATACTAGACTTGAAAAGGAACTTAAGGAATACATTTATAGGGTCTATATTGTTTCGCCAGAATATTTTGCATCATCCCGACATAAGGTGGGTTCTATTTGGATTGCTCCATACTACACAATTTTTTTCCTATCGAAAGTTTAGGTGTACCTTGTCCAAGCGGTTGAGGTTGTAAGGTACCTTTTAAAGGTTGGGTTAGTGTTACCTGGGAGGTAACAGATACTGATAGAATAGGTTTTGATGAAACAACAACATGTAAAGGTTGGCTTACAAATATTTGAGCTTTTTCAGGTACACATGGATGGATAGGAAATTGAGACGAAGATGGCACAATTTGATGATTCAAAAAATGGTACCAAAATGAACTAGATTGGATGAGAAAAGTACGTTTCCAAACACTTTCATCCATTCCAAGATAAGGAGGAATATAATAAGGTTGGTCACCAATTTGAGGTATACCAACAACAGGTTTCCTCCCTGCCAAAGGAGGAGGGGATGATAGAGGAAAATATGATCTAGATGGAGGGTACCAAACATAAGGAGAGTTAGGTTATTCAAGATAACCTAGCCCACTAACATAAGATAAAACATACAGCTCAATTGTAGATCTAGGTGGAGGAGGAGGAGTGGACTATGTGGCGTTCATAAGAGAAGTATCAGATTGAATTCATGAACTAGATGCCATGGGAGATGTTGGAGGACTAGAAGACACAACAAAAAAGGTACCAGCTAAAGACTCGTAACTAGGTGGAATGGACAGGCCACCATACAGATGTGTTTCTGGTGATGTTGCAAACATAGAGGAGGAAGCAAAATTTTATGTCTCAACCATATTGGTGGACAGAAGCTGAGAGGTCAAATAAGATTCAGTCATGGCTAACAATCCCAATGAATATTTTCATGAGATATCTACGAGTGAGTCCAAAGAATTAGGAAAATAAGTTTGTCTTGTATTCTGAACATGAGGAAGGGGATTATTACGATAAAAATAGAGCCCCTCCCAATTAACGAAAGTAGAGGGACGAAGTTGTTCTTGAATAATATCTTCAATAATCACAACTTTGTATGGAATAGGTTCATTTACAGGTCCAATATATATAGGCAGAGGTTCTATCTCAAACAAATGAAGATAAGGGGACAAACCTAAAGTAACCTGTGAATATGGCTAAGGTTCCTTGGGTTCAATAACCTCAAGAATTAAAGTATATGACTCAGGAAAGTTAGGTTCAATAACCTTTGGAAATAAGGTTGCAAGGACGTTTGTTTCGATTGTGTCAGATTCACCAACAAGAGTAGATGTAATCTCAGGCTCAGAACTGAAAGGGACAAATGATTCTACAAGATCAATTTCAGGAGGAGGATCAGAAGTGGTTCTTGAATATCTAGATTCGGTAGCTTTCACCTTCTTATGCTTCTGATGAAAATGAGGACTAACCTTTAGTGGAAGAGGGGAATTTTTTCTTCCACGCTGAATTAATAAATTTTATAAATTAACCAAAAAATATATAAAAAGGAGGGTAATCTAGGCATAAAGGATTACCAACAAACCATGAACTACAATATACAACTTAGTGAACCAATGACTTAATGTATGATAACCAATTTCCCCAAATGTTGTGTTCGGTGTATCATTGTATGCAAGGTCGCCGACTCTATTACCTATGGCGAGGATAACAATATATAGGGGACTCCAAAAATATACTTGACGGTACATGCGAGTGCAATTCATAATAGTTTTCTCTAATGCGTAACCATATAATGTGAGCGGTCCCATATACTTTACGTGCATGGAGCGTCATCTAATATACTAAAAGGTACATGGAGAAAAATCCCATACACTCACGTACGTGGAACAATATTTCAACCCTTGAATTCAACATTGGAAAAAACTGACAAATCCTATGTTTAAGGACATTGGAACACGTCTCATCCTAGACCTCTAAATGTTTTTACTAATGTTACAAATGATCCTTAGGTTGATTCAATAAATTTTAATGTTTATATTTGATTAAGTTTCACTTTTGGGGCTCACAATGAATGTCACCTAATATCCTAAAGTCAAAACTAGCATGAGGAAATGGAACCTTTCTCATTCAATGAAAATCTATATAAGGAAGGGATGAGTCAAAGACTGTGAAGTAAACAATATGCAACAAACAAAAATGCAAAATGAAATCCCTTCCCAATGCAATTGTTCCAATTTCAATGCAAACACAGAACCCTAAATGCTAATGCAAATATTTTTATTTTCAAGTCTCTTAATTTTCAAAAATATAGAAAACTAAGATGCAAAGTTTAATCATTGATTCACATAAATTTTCAGAATGAGGATTACAACAAAAATTCATCCAAGAAATCAATGATCAAACAAAATTAGTTTGTAAGAAACCTAATGATAAGTTAAAATTAAAGTATTCATAAATTATTATCAAAGGAAATCAAACAGAAATTAAAACCAAGTAGAGGCTTCAGAGGGAGCATAAGACACGCAAGACTCATGGAAGGGCAGCTGGAAGTATGATTATAAAAGAGAAAATCAAGACAAATGTAAACTCATGAAAGAATAGGGGCCAACGCAGGTGCAGAATAGGCATCAATTCCTTGCAACACAGTCAAAGATAGGGCTCTGCAGAGGTGCAACACTTTGGCCCTGGACCAAGGGAGTGCTAGTGAATAATAAAGGAGTTATGACACAAATTTTGCAATTGAGACTCAATGAAAATACTTCCTTGGTATGTTCTTGTCTGAATATGATAGTGAAGTTTCGAAGAGGAGGTGAAACAAACACTAAAGGAAAATAAACCACCACAGCAATATACTCATCCCGAGTGGAGTCACTAATTTGTTATACATAATCTATGACTGAGGATAGAATTTTCTTCCATAGACTATGTGGCTTTGTCTACAACAATAAAAGGACAAAGGAGCTATTTGTTTCCTTAAAATAAATAGATAATGGGATGAAGCCTACCTGTAATCCGACATATGATTCACACCTTTCTTGGTCAGAATGCTCTAATCCTAGATCTCGTCACCAAAATTAGACCCTGCATAATCAGAAAAAACAAGCCAACGATCTACAAAATCTATGTAACATCATCTAAATACTTCATTCAATGGATCAACATGGCATCCAAATACATGAAATCATAACATCACATATTGGGAAACAAATAACTCTTTGCATACTATAAATGGAAGGAGTTACAACCATAAATATTCAATATTGTAGAAGAGCTCCTCCAAGCTGACTTGTTCCTTATTTTTCACAAAGTGTACCTCTAATCACCCTACTGCATGAATTGTTAACCCTTTACAACAACAACATGAGAGAATAATTCTTTCTCCAAAATCAGACCCCTAGCTTGTGGATGTCCATAAATATATACGTGAGGGGAGTAAGTTGGGAGTTCTTATCCAATTACCAATCTAAGGTTTCAGATCCACTCTTGATGGGAGGTGTTAACATCATAAAATATTATAGGAAAAATTCATTAGAAAAATTTCAAGCAAGAGTTAAAAATATATATTTTCAAAGAATAAATACATTAGGAAGGACAAAATTTAAGTATTCCTAAGGTTCAGTTAGAAATTAAACGACATTGCACCATTAGCAAAAGGATTTTATGCACAACACACTTATTCCTTTGAGAGATGCACGGTCTCGGGGATGGAAAAATGTCACCATCCAAGACCACTTGACACACTTGGAAAATATTGTTCTCTATCCATTACAGTTAAGGATAGACGAATTCAATCCACCTTGTGGAGGCATGCATCCCAAAAAGGAATCTCTTCCCCACTCTTGGGTCATTTTCAATCTTAGGCCAAGAGAGGGTAGTAGAGAGTAAAAAAAAAATCTATATAAATTGGCTATGGGAAGAACAAAAGGAGACATATTGTTATGCTGGCCAAATTGCTCCATAGTAAACCAACTTGCAAGTGTAGCAGTAGAGGGATTGTAGTGACTCACATGTTGGCCATCCATAATCTCAATCCACGAGAGAGCTTCACCATATGATAGCAATCACCATCCTTTTGAGAGAGGGAGGAGGTACTTGCAGGGAACTTGAGGAAAGGAGCCCCCCTTTTTTAGGGTATTTGAGCTCCATAGCTCAAAGGACTCACTTCAAGAGAGTTTAGAATTGTCTTCATACCAAAAACACCTAATAAATGGAGAATTCTCCATTTGTATTATTGTGTTGTTACACCATTTGAGCATTTGTATCTTGTGTTTATTTTTTAGTTCATAGTGTTGTATGCTTATCTTACCCTCTGAGTTTTTTTTACATTGTTTAAATCTGTTCACTAACAATAACATCCTTTTCTCTATGATCTTATGTCGATAGAAACCAACTGCTAAAGAAGTGCATTTCGGTACATCCGTGTAGCAAAAACACCACCATAGGAGGATGGGATCAAAGGATAAGGGATGGAAAATCCAATGTAAGATAGGATAGGATACAAATGTTTTATTTGACATAAATGGTTGTAACAAATTCTTGAAGCTTTTGGAAAAGGAAACTTAAGGAATTTATCTCTTTTTCCCAAATTTCTAGAACCAACAGAGGCGCATAGTGGAGCAACATGTAGGTGATCAATGCAGGCCACAATGGATCAACCTGTAGGTGAATTTTGTCAAATAGGAGGCTAGAGGTATTTTTCCTTAAAATTACTCAAACAAGGTGTTTTTCAGGTAGAAACTTTGGGATATGAAAGTCTCATGCATAGGGATTTGTGCCATGAAGATGGCAAGGGGTAAAAGGATGTTGATTGATCCATTTGTAGGTCGATTCACCATATGTTTCAAAATTACCTATAAAAAACTCAACATTACATTTTTCATTTTCACAAAGGCCCATTTAGCCAAACACGCATTCACTTAATAACCTAACAAGATAGATTATTTCTAGAATGAGGACACTTGTAATTACATCAAAACCTTAATATTTATAATTTATGTAAGTTATATTTGTGGGAAACTTTTTTCCCTTTTGAAATTCCATGACCCCCTTTGGGTTTAGGAAAAAATAGCTTCCTAGGGGTTGATGTTCTCGCATCAGATTCCCAACATAGAAAATTGTGTTACCTCTTGGTCATAGGTATTCAATTTTTTCACTCCTTATAGGATACATATATAATGATGTTGTTAGCCACCTCTCTGGCTATGTTGTTGACCTAAATATTCTATGATACCAAACTTGATTGTGTAATACCCCATGTCCCTTTTTTATATAAACATTTACAATATGTTGTGTTGTGTTTTGTTGTTTTATATCTTTCTCTTCTTGTTGTATCTCCTCTTGAATGTCTTTCTCATCAACCTCCACATCTTGACAATCTCATAATTTATATCTATCCTCAGCTGAAATTTGCTACTGCAATCTCTCATGTCATATGTCAATAACTTCTTATTCTTGTCATCATTTTGTTTCCATAAATGGAATAAAATCTTGTTTTTGTAATACATTCTCATCTTTGACTCATCTCCCTTGATAATTACAAAGACATGATGAGTTTGGAAATCGAATAATCTCTCTATTCCAATCTATTTTTTGAGAAATTTGACCTCTTCAAATTTCATGTGTATTTCCTCTAAACGTTGCTATTAATCATTTGTTTGACGCTTCTCTTGGCTATGAATACCAAACATTTTTTTCATGATCAATGGTTATTGAAATTTTACTCTAGAGTTTGCATTGGTTTTCCATGTATGGATTTCTCCTTGGCTCCCTCTACGAGATCATGTTGCCTCATCTTCCATTTTAACAGGTTTTAAATTCTATCCCTGAATTATTTGAGGAGGTATTTCTTCATCCTATCCTATCATTATGATAGTTGTAGGTGATTTTCCTCCATCATTATTGGTACCTGCATCCATACAAAAATTGTTCAATTTAAAAATACAAGCCTCTCTGGCCTCATTTGAGATATCTATTTTGAGATCCCCAACGTGATATGAAGTCTCCTCATGGTCCATGGGACGCTCATTAAATATCTTCTCATTATCTTCCTCTTCCCTAATATTTGAAATTTTTTTATTCAACATTGTTTCATATGCTTCATATTCTTCCAATTCCAATTTTTCATGTTGAATACACACCTGTAGATTTATTATCCTTTCATTCAAGAAATTTAACTCTTCATCCAAATCTACAAAATTAACTTGAACTATATTTGCACAATCCATGCAAATTTTATCCCTTATCATCCATTCCTCTTAGAACATCATCTCTTCCTCAATATATCTAATCACTTCCTCTAAATGTTGTCCTAAAGATTCATCTCCATTTCTAGGAAATGACGTAGATTCTATATCCTTAATAAGAAATTCATGTTCACCATATCCCTCTATACCTACAAGCACATAACTAGCTTGAAAATAAAATACGATTTTGGTACCCTTAGATGATATGGGCACTTCTTTTCCATTAGGTACATGTGAACAATCTTCATAAGTAGCTATAATTTTTCCCTCTCCCTGTAATTCTAGTTGCAATTTTTCAAACCACTTGATTCCATCATTATGCTCCATGAGAATTGTGTTTGAAAATTATTTTGCATCCACCTCATTCATTTGAAAAGATGCTTCTCCAGGAAATATATTGTTGCATCTTTCTCCTAGGGATAATTCTGCATTTTCCTCTTCAGACTTCATGATAGTTTGAAACGACTATCCATCTTCAAAATTTATAACACCTACACTCATACAAAAAAAATTTAGTTTTAGAATTGCAAGGATCTATAGCTACAATCTCTATTAGAAACTTCTTTTGTTGTTTTATACTTTTTAAACAATCCATGATAATTTCCATTAATATCCTATCCTCGTCTTCATCATCATCTTCACCAAGAAGTGATCCTTGTTTTTGTTTACAGAGGTAAACATCCTCTCCCTCACACCCTTTTTTTCTAAGTTTTTTCTTCTCTAACATGGTAATCAAAATCTAATTTATCCTCTCTTTTAACATAGTCCATCTCACATGTTTCCTCCTTAATACCTAACCATGCTCCTAATACCCCTCCATTTATTGTAGCAGTTGCATTATTATGCTATGTATGTCCTTTAATCCTTTAACTTAACCGTTTCTTAGTCAAATTCATCATCACTCATCTTCTTCTTTAGGTAATTTTATTTTATATCTTCATTTCTGTTTTTTTGGCTTGTGCCTAAACATTTCTATTGACCATCTCTAATCATCTTCCCCTTCCCTTTGTGAGCTTCATATGCCTCACTGTGAGCTAAAATAAGTCATAGTAACAAGCCTTCTCCATTAACCTGCTACCCAAATACCTCACCAAGCCTCTTTTATAAATTAGCCTTTTGTTATTTCTATGGTTCTCTCCTCCATAATCTCTTGAGCACTCCTTTCTCTTCTGGGCTTATACACCTATTTCTCACCTTTATCTTTAGAATATATTTATTCTCTTGAATTCTCCTTGAGGACATCCTATTTCCTCTTCTCCTTTCCAACCTTAGTTTAAACAATTCTAATGCAACGTATCTGCTATAAGGTTCTCTACCATATATTTTTTTTCTCTTGCTTCGACCAGCAATTTTTAACATCTTTAAAACATTAAGGAATAACTTACCTTATATATAACAACCTCGGGTCAAAATTTCATGTAATAAAAGTTAATAAAGGAAAAGTAATACCAATGTTAAGGGAAACTTATCCCAGGTTGAATATTTTGAAAAATATCCTAGTGGGCATCACTTATTGTGTTTTATGGCTAACGGGAAATTAAAAAGGTAATGGATTAGGATTTGGAAAGGAGAACGAGTGTTTTGGAATTTATTTATGAAAATAAAGGAAATTAGGGGAAAATGAAGGTGAAAGATCATAGGTTGCATATGAGGAAAAAAATTAAGGAAAATAATCGAAAATTGAAGAAATTAGAGGCCTCACTAATAAAAGACTTCAAAGCATCAATTCGTATCCTTTTATTAGTTCAATTTTGGAATTAGTCTCAGAGAGGAGAAGAGAACAAAGAATAGAAGGAAAGTAAGGAAAAAAAGGAAGGACAAGCAAGGAAAGGAAAGAAACGGAAGGGAAAGGAAATGAAAGCAAGGATCAAGCAAGGAAAATTTGGTTCAAGCAGCTTCAACGAGAATACTTGAGGTAATATGTTGCATCTATGATTTCCTAGATTGTTTCGACATGCATTGTATGTGCATGTTGGTATTTGGTCCTTTTATTGTCATTGACATGGGTTTTGCCATGTTTGAAAATAGATTTTAGCCTAGCATTTCTATTTCTGGATAGACATGGTATGATGCGAATTTTCTAAGTTTGAGCTTTGGATTGCTTGAAGATTTTGGATCCAGGTGAGGTGGTATCAAGAAAATTCGTAAAGGCCTAAGAATCCCTTGACCTGTAATGGAGAGATATTGAGATAGAAAGCTTGGAATATCCATAGTCTTCATTTTTCAGTCTATGTTTTGAGTCTAGAACAAGACTCATCATTAGGACAAAAACTGCCAAGAAGAGAATAATAACATTAAACTAAATATTATTAATAATTGAATTTATAATATCTTTCTAAATAACATAACTCAGATCCAATTAAATCATTTCATAAAAAAATTATATAAAGATTAAATAAACTATATAAAATTAAATAAATCTCA